>OZ020192.1:125258290-125614142 GCA_963971165.1 Philopedon plagiatum | reverse complement strand
ATACGCGCTTTAGGAAGTTAAAAAGAGACAATTTGTCGCCGGCCCACCAATAATATCGGGCCACTCCCACTATGGAAATACACTCAAACCGCTCCGCAAAATATACTCTTTCAAAACATTTGGTTTAGAAAAAGAAAAACTAATTAGGTAGCTAAAATGCGCATTGTATTTGCATTGTATTAATGTATTATTAATTAGCGGTTAAACATAAAAATTTATAAATGCGATCTCAGCCACGCCAGCGCTAGTCATCAAATATAACGGCATTTCTTACATTACCAGCATAGTCCAGAGTCCAGAGGTAGAATCTTAGCGAGTTGACCAAGAGGTTGTGGGTTCGAGGTTGGGTTAGGGTAGACTTTTTTAATTTTTGTTGTTTAAACATTTAGATCGGGTCTAAAAGGTGTATTGGCAACTAGTTAGCACTTGTTCCTCGATAAAATATTTTAAAGATTATTGGCAATCTCATATCTACTACAGCTGGCAGCCTGCACGTGCGTATACAAAGATCGTATTAGTATAGTATAGTCGCCAGTATTGTATTTATTAAATTAAACGGAGTTTCGGCAGCGTTCCTAATTTTATTTTACTAATAATCATACTTTTAGCTCAGAATAAGCACCACCATTTATTCTGGGCTTTTAGTGCAAGTCGCGACCTCTAATGAGGAGACGCTAAAAGTATCAAAACGGGAAGCCGCTAACTATCTAGAGTACTAAAACACATAGAAAAAAGTCATAAATATTTAGAGTAGCAATGTTCAATATACAACAGTACCTACTTTATGATTTTTTTCGGTGTTAATTTGTAGGCAAATAATTTCTTGGCAAAACTAGGCACATTATTAAAAAACCTTCCTTAATTAAAAAAGTGTATTTTGCTTGTTGCGTTGATATCACTAGTTGCCCACAAAATTTTGACCCACCTGTAAAAAAACTCACGAGCCGCGCCTGTGTTTAACCGAAGTGGAAGGAACCTAGACATTATAACTTTTAAAACATAAAATCCGCATATATACTCTGTGTATTTTGACCTTAATAAATTATTTTTAAGACTACAAGAAAATTCAATTTCAAAAGGGAAATTCATCTTGGGCAGCTTGTATTTAAGAAACAAAAGATAGAAGGAAATGTTTCTGCAAAAAAAGGACCGCAGCCGCGTTAAATTCAAGTTTACGAAAATGAAATAAGGCGAGTTAATCTACTTCTATAATTATGTTGTCATTTATACTGTTCTTTTATTGGATTTGGAGAATAGGGGGATTATATTTCCGCCCTGCCTCCTACTGTACCGCATTTATTTCACAGTAATCTAAAGTTTTTTCTTGCGTGTGGAGCTGTATAGAGTTGATTCAGCATAAAACCAAAGAAACATATAGCTACCCGCTATGCGTAGCTATAATTTCCTTTGATAAAACTAAAAATTGTGCATAGGCCCTAGTCACAATTTGAAGAAAATGGAAACCACCGACCTTAAGTATATCAATCATATTTCTCTGACCCAATTTGTTTGGTTTCTAATATTAGTAACATGGCTTAATTAATATAACTAAGATGTATAGCAGGACTTAGCTGATAAGTGGGATGTCCCTACTAAATATGGCGATCGGGAGAGTCCATAACGATGTCACACCCTCTTTATCCTTGCCTTTATGAACCCCGACAATAACTCACTAGTGAGTGAATTATCTACAAGGATTTCGGAAACCCGATGTCTAACTTTATTAAAGTCATGTAGGTGTGTTTACAGTGGATTATATTATTATATTGGAAAGTTCCTAAATCAATTAGGGTATAGTAAAAGACTTTAAAGACTGAAGACTAAAATATGGTACAGGCCTCTATTTTTTATGTTCGTTTGGAAGGAACTTTATATTTAAGTGAATAGCGTTTATTTCGTTCTCCAGTAGGCAAGGAAATTTATTTGATTTTTTAATTAGAGATATCTTTGGCTCTGCAAATTTCCATACTATAACTTTTATTGTTTGTTAAGCTTTCGTTAATAATTTTGCCCAGAAATTCATAAAAACTGAATTAAAGCAAAAAACGTTAAATTTTATTACTCTTTGCTTAAGATTTTTTTTTATTAGCCAACCGTATGTCCTACTCTAAAGCGCATTCCCGCTAGTGTTGATCTATTCGATAGCAAATTCTCTGGAGATTCCAAAAATGTATAACTTGGTGAGATCCATAGAGAAAATATATAATAGAGAAATAATGTCATTTGCGAATGTGGCAAATTTACCGAGCTGAATCCGTAAACAAAGACGGTCTTCTGCGGGCTTGCGCCTTGTCGAACGTTTGCCTTGTGATAGACAGGACCGTACTTCAAAATTTATTTCACATGACGTGAATCTTGTATCGAGTAATAAATGCTAAATATATTACTTGTAATTATTCTTTTTATTAATGATAAAAATGTAGCCATTAGTGAGATTTTAACAAAAATTGTATAGTTTGTTGGCTTAAATCTGAGTTTTCTTGCTATACAAATCTGTCTATAATTCCTCGAAAATAGCTCAGTTTATACATATACAGTGCGTCTCTTTAATGTCCCCCTCTTCATATTTTAAACGTTACATTTACAAAATTGAAAGTTGAAATAAAATATAAACATAGTATTCTAAACAATAGGAATAAAATATGCAACTGTTTTAAGAAGTAAAATAGTAAATAAAAATATTACCAAAACTATGTGTATATTTTATTGGATTGGCATCCCATCCTGTATAATTATTGAACAAACCAAGTTCTATGGTAAGATGTAAATATTTTTACACCTATTTACAGTGTGTGCACTTGATACTTTGGTGAAAGCGCTACTTACTTACGGCCCCATGTCAATCTAATCCACTGATATCTTAGCGATCCTTTGGCGAAAGCGTTTTTTTCTTTCGCCATCCCTTTTAAAATACCCTCTACCCTAATCCACTAGTATTTTTAGTGCCCCTTTGACGAAAGCGCAAATATGCCTTTTGGACACTCACCCTTCTAATCCACCGATATCTTAGCGATCCATTGGCGAAAGCGCTTTTTTCTTTCGCCATCCCTTTTAAAATACTCCCCTCTACCTTAATCCACTAGTATTTTTAGTGCCCCTTTGGCGAAAGCGCAAATATGCCTTTTGGACACTCACTCACCCTTATGCAATATAGGGGAAGGAGGCATTGACACTATATATGACCTTCTTACACCATCTTACCCCTTATACAATGCCCCTAATACACACACACCCCATCAGTGCCTTTCTGACACCTTGACCACACTCAATATACGTCACTGATAAATATTTCTACTTCTCCGTGTGTGTGTTCACTTCAACACCGGAGTGCATTTAAGATAAAAGTTAGAAAATTTATTTGGTTAGAGTTAATCTTAATAACTCAAAACTTAAAAGTATTTTTGCAAATAGAAATAGCAACTTCAGCATTTACAACAGGTGTATTCCATGTGTTTCCTTCAGTGATTACAACTGGGTCCGGTTCTGATCGCCGAGTTGCGTCATTGAGTTCAACAACCACTTTTGCTAGACGTCCCGAGTGCGCATGCCTCGAGAGGACCGTCGTTTAAAAATCTGACTGGCGCCCAATGCGTACAACCGCACTTTTTCGTCCATACATTGGACGGATTCAGCTGGTGTCGCGAATACGTTGTGATGGTCTAAATATATTTTGTCTATGGTGAGATCACGTTCAAGATTCTGTCAAAAAATACATAAAAATTGAATTAAGGCAAAAGCCTTATTATCATCTTTAAAAGTTTTTTATTAATCAACCGTATCTGCTAATCCACAGCGAATTCCCGCGAATATAGCTTTATCCGATCGAAAATTTTATGAAGATTCCAAAAATGTACCATGTATTAAGGTTTCTTTAAAGATTCCATCCAGAAATTCAAAAAACACTAAATTGAAACTTTACTCGATTCATCTAACATAAATAATTGTTAATCTTGACGCATCCTAATAATCTCGAAGTACATACTCGAACTACCCTCCTGACACAAAGTAATTCGTCCCCAAATACTTACAGGAAACGTGCTGGAGCATAGCCTGCCGTTCCTGAGTGGACAAATTCAGTTTGCACGTGCTTATCATGAGAGAGAATTCTGTTAATAGACAGACCTTTATCTGAGAATTGCACCGGATAGAAAACTTTAACGTTTATAGACAATAGTTTTAAGCTTTCCATATTACGAAAATTTTTTCAAAATATTTATTCTAAAACCAATAATTATTTTGGAAATAAGATTTTTTTTCATAAAACATCTTCCACGTTTTTTCAAAAAGCATTTTTTTCGAAAATGCATTTTTTTTATGATAATTCCGATTAAACTTTCAAAGTAGACAACCAGAAATACTTGCACAAGCAAAGGCGGCTGTAATAAAATGTTTGAACATATTCTTTTTTATTGACAACAACATCGTTTTTATTTGTCTTTTCCTAATGTCCCTTTTGCTAACAAGGATAGAACGAAATCGGATTCCGTTGGGAATTTTATTAGGAAAGAAAAGAATTTTGCGATTATTAATCTTTCAAATTATATAACCAGCAATACTTCCACAGGCGAGGAGGGCACTAAAAATTTGAACATATTCTTTTTTTATTTGTCTTTTTCTAATGCACTTTCGCCAACACGAATAGAAAGAAATCTGATTCCTCCGTGATTATCAGGACAGAAAAGATGAATATTGTGATTGTTAAAATATGTTCTGGTGTAAACTGTCCATGGAACTGACCAATAGGGTGAATTCTTGTTCAATTGTTTTTTCTGTCATCATTTTCAAATTAAATTGGATAGAATAGAGAAACTTCCCAGGCTTAGATATCAATACAGCCTACAGCCTTTTTAAATCAGTCATAAAATGTGTTGGCGCCAACATTCGCCTCTACGTTTGGTTCCAACGTTTGTCGCATCATGTAGCAGATTGATTTGCCAAATTTTAATCTGTCCATCTCGGTTCCAGTGTTGGATCCAACACTGTACGCAACTGTTTCAATGTTGGACGCGTCGTGTAGCGCCGGCTTTACAGTACCTATTTAGCGTCTCTCTATATATATATATTTACAATACATTATACATGCTTGCAAGTCTTGCAGCATGTAAATGTATGTTTTGTCAGTGTATTAACTGTTAAAATATAAATTTCAATTTTTGATGATTTTTTTACAGTGTAATAACTGACAATACTGTCACTGAACAGATTACAACTAGAGATCAAAAGAACTTACACACTATTTCGCTTCTGTATAGTTTAGGAATTTTCTGACGCCAGTATACCTTTGGTATTTGAAGTGAGTGGTCGCGCTCTCATTTCTTTTGCTTTATTACGGCCTCGTATATGCAAAATGTGTTTTCAGAAACTGTGCTGTCGAAAAATGGTATTGTTCGATAAAATACCTTTAAAAATTGTTTTTCAGAAATTATATAAATAAATCAGACATTGTTACATTCCGAAGACGTTGCAAAACATAAAAGTAACGCTTATAATTTTGTTTTTTTACTTAATTAATCTCCGTGCTTGCGCTGTTACAAAGCAGCGTCATTCTCTAACCACCAGCTTTAAGCGACATTACTGTCGCATAAATCAGAGTTCTGTTGGTAAGTCGGCGATAAATAATGTCGATTTTCGTCATTTTCTATTTCTTCAACGTTGATTAGTTTTGCTAAGGCAGTTTATTTACTGTCAAACCCATTAAGACCGGTAAATTTCGAAAACAAATTTGGAAATTGAAATATCTGGCGGGCGAATGTTACAATTCGTTTTCATATCTATTTTACAGAAATTTGGTGTTATTAGAGAAAGCTATAGATTTAAGAACAAAGGGAAGATGCCATTATTTACATTTAGAGCAATCAGAGATGCCAGGGTGACTCTTAATTTGGCCGACTATATGGTCCCCCACCTACTTTTCGAGAACGGCTGTTTTAGAGCAATTCTGTTGTTATGTGGGCAATTAATTTTGACACATCAACATCGGCAAGAAAAAAGGGTATTTTTTCGCGAGATCCCGCTGACCAACCGTGAACGGCCGGGAACTAGAAGTCACGTGATATCTGCATTGATATATTAAGTGGCATACACGTGACACGCTGTTCAAGGTAGATCAACGAGATCTCGCGAAAATACACTCAAGGAAAACACAACCTAGAGAGCATGCCCGCAGTTTTAAATCGATAGACGGGTTAGATGCTGCAGCTGCGTTACCAACTTGTTGTCAAAGTCGTAATTATTAATATTATTATTAGTAGTTGCCTAGCCATTGAGTTGTGAAATACGTCCTCGGACAGGTTTGCTCAGTTTTAGGTATCATCAGTATCTTTTTAAAATTTTTTGCTGAGTTTTTTTACTGCGACTGCGCGATTCGTGTAGGTATAAAATTTTGGCAGCACCGCATACAACTGACATTTTATTTAAAAAGATACTGATGAAACCTAAAACTGAGCAAACCTGTCCGAGAGCGTATTTCACAACTGACTTTATTATGCAATTTTTATTTCTCCACGTTTTAAAGCCGGTCTGGGTTAGCTTTTATTTCTTATTCTTAATTTACAACTTTTTCAGGAAAATAAGTAAACCTGGCAACACCGGACACAAAAATAGTGTTGACAGGTGGAGAAATAATGGCGGCTAATGGCGAGTTAAAATGGAATTTTCGAAAGAAAAAAGAAATTTTCTTAGCTATTTTTGCCTAAATGTGGTGTTTTTTGCTACGAAAAAAGTTTACAGATGTCTATAAGTGAAAGAGTCGAAATTTAAAAATATCCATAGAAAAAGCTAAGAGTTTAAAATTTTTTGGAAAAACCATATGAGACCGCCAAAACCTGATTTCAGATTCGTGTTCTACGGCCCAAAATTAGGGTCTGTGCAAAATTTCATCAAAAAATTCGGTGGTTCCATTAATCCGAATAACGACCAAAAAAAAAATTACCTGTGAAAGAAAAGCTATTCTGTTTGTAAAACCGAAATGCTTTAAAAACTTATTTACCCATCATTGTCAATATCAATATCTGATGTAAATATGTAAACGACCCCGCTGGACGTGAGGAAAACTGGGAAGTTCTAGTTATGAATGAACGGCTGCCTCTCCCCGTACTGAAGGTCAATGGGAGCCTCTAACAAAATTTCAGCCGAATGCGTCAAGGCGTTTAAGCGTATAGTTAACAATAAAGAATTTATCTGAAGAATGTAAAGCTTTGAAAGTTCTAAAACGTAATTTCTATAAGTTCTCAGAAAACTTTTAATAAAAACTCGCCTCGAAACAAATTTCTGATCTTTTTGATTAAAACCTTCTCTTACATCGCATTTAACAAGATAAAAGGAACAACGAAGGTGTGTACTGGAATTGAAATAGGTAAAAGACAAATTTGTATACTTCTGTGTTATCAAGTTGCTTTGTAATTTTCAATTATTTATGGCTAATTTAAGACGGAAAGGAAACTAAGCAACTACGTGTAGGTTGGTTTTAATTTTATATATAAAGTGGTTTCGAGTTTGGAAATGTTAGTTGAACCTGCTTAAAGTCCTTGGATGTCTACACTGCGTTGCTGAAAAAAGGCCTAGTGAGTACTGGGCGGTATAGGAAACAGTTTCATCCTCCTCTAGACATTATTAACGTTGGAAATCATCATCACTAACGATTTCTGGTGCCCTTTGTTGAGTAAGTCTTCTGAGCTGTCTGTGCCGAGTACGAAGAGACTGGAAGACGCCGAGACCTCCTTTGGCGTCATTCTGGCCTCCTGTTTCTTTTAATATAACCACAGCCGTCTTTAACTCTCGAGCCATGAAGCACAGACGTCGTAAACATCACCGCCCGTGGGCTGATTTTATTTTGTTAAGAATATGTAGAAACTGAACTAAACAGTACCTACCTATTTACTAAAGTTTTTGAACAATTTAAAACAAAAATTCTGTTGTTATGTGGGCAATTAATTTTGACACATGGACATCGGCAAGAAGAAAGGGTATTTTTTCGCGAGATCCCGTTGACCAACCGTGAACGGCCGGGAACTAGAAGTCACGTGATATCTGCATTGATATATTAAGTGACATACACGTGACACGCTGTTCAAAATAGATCAACGGGATCTCGCGAAAATACACTCAAGGAAAACACAACCTAGAGCGCATGTCCGCAGTTTTAAATCGATAGACGGGTTAGACGCTGCAGGTGCGTGGCCGACTTCTTGTCAAAGTCGTAATTAGTAGGTATGTTTTAATGTTTGATAGGCTAAGTTAAAATTATTAATATTATTATTAATAATTACCTAAATATCTTAAAATAAAATTCGGTAAGCTTATATTAAATGTATAAATGTATCGCGAATCGCTAATATTGTTTTAATAATAAATTGGTCAGATTTAAATTATTGGTGAGCCAGAATTTGCGACAAACCGACACACGGCGCGGCGGCGGCAATCAAACCCAATGAAAACATTATACTTATTTTTTTCGTTTTAGTACATCTAAATAATAACAGCTGGTTTTTAAAAAGTATTTTTTACATAAGATTTTATTTTCAAATTTTTGTTTACGTCTTAACCTATGAATTTCTGATAATGCATCATTATTACAAGACCTTTTACCTATTATCATATTCTACTCGTCGAACCCTTTCACTTGATTCCGATATCAAGGGGATTGTAAAGAAAAAGTTAATCTGCCATCTTGTGGCGTCCGCCATATTGGGTTTAAAATGACGTCACTTAGCTTATCGCGTTCTACTCGTCAAACCCTTTCATTTGATACCCATATCAAGGGGATAGTGAAGAAAAAGATAATCCGCCATTTTGCGACGGATTGGATCCAGAACAATTTTATATATTGCATTGTCACCGGACTTATACATGTGTGCAAAATTTCAAAGCTCTAGCTTAATTAGGACTAGTAGAAATTTTTTGTTGCAATATTTAACCTAAACACCACAAACTAACAGGTGAAATTTAAATAAAAGCTTGTAATTGCTTTTCTAGTTCTCGATGACGTAGACTTCCTAGAACATTTTTACACTTTTTGCTTCAATACATTAAGATTTTTTTGTTAAAACTATCAAACTTACGTGCCCAACTCTGTACCATACCAATTGAAAAATTCCTTTTCAAACGTTTTGGTACGATTCCCTTTGATTAGCAAATTCTATTATTGGACTTTTTCGGTCCGGTTAAGAGGCGCGTCTTGCATTTCAAGCAAGTAAAAAGCGAATTTCTGTGCGTTTGATATCCTTACAATTCGAATTATTTGTTAATATATGTTGAAATAGCCGCTGAAGCAAAAACGTTGTATCAGGAAATTTTCTGGAGATTCCAGAAATATATAATTTATTAAGATTTCGTTAAAGATTCTGTCCAGAAGCTACTAAAAACTAAATCTAGGTACATTTTTATGGCCCTCATTTCAAGAAGTTTTTATTTAATTGGAACCATGGAACCATTGGAACTAAGGACTCATTTAACGGCCTTGGAGTTACCTTTCAGAGACAATTGTCTTTCAATCAACACATTGATAGCATCGTTCTCAAGAGCTTCAGGATGCTTGGTTTCATAAAGCGCAACACCAAATATATCCACCACACGAAAACTCTTATGTGTCTCCACAACTGTCTCGTTCGGAGCATCCTTGAATACTGTTCGGTTATCTGGATCTGGACCGCAGGCTACACCACTCATAAAGATAGACTCGAGAGGGTTCAAAACACAAAGTCCTTATTGTACAAGCATCGTTTCCCCTCGTCGGATCTCTCCCACGAGACCAGACTGATGTTGCGTGGGATGAAGAGCCTTGAGCGCTCCTGCTTTTTTTTTGTACAAGCTTCTGGACGGCCAGATTGGTTGTGCCACAGTATTGGGGCTAGTTTCACTATTTGTTCCTGCAAGGCGCACAAGGCAGCAACAACTTTTTATGAAGGCTACCACCGGACCAACTACGACCAAACCGCCTTTATCAACAGAATAGCGTGGTACTACAATTCTGTATACTCTGACTGCGATATTTTTAACAGTACTTCGTCAAAACTCAAAAGATTAATAATGTTCAAATAATTTTAATTGTTTTATAATCTTTCCTGTCTGTTAGTTTACTCATCATGCTCATGCTTTTCTTTTCTTTCTTATCTTTTAGGTATTCTCTGTGTTTTGTTTGTATTACTTTGTTTTTTATTTTCTCTGTACTATTTGGAATTTACATTCCGTAGTGTATATATATATATATATATATATATATATATATATATATATATATATATATATATATATATATATATATATATATATATATATATATATATATATATATATATATGTATATATATAATGTGAGTTTTAACATTAAATATGGACTATTTGAATAATATAACACATTGTTGTTCTTTACAATTTTATAAATAAAACCTTTTCTTGCAGAAATAATTATTGTTCTTGGTGTTTTGCCCCGTAGCAATCCGGAGCAAATCTGTCGTTTAATAATAAAGATTTTTCGGTGTTTTTCACACAATCTGACAATTGTGTTTATAAGGAAATTTTTCCTTTGAAACAGAATAAAAACATCTACGACATTGGGAAAGTTTTAAAAGAATTTCGTCTCGAATTTTTTTTTAATATTCTACTTGATGTAATGTCCTTATCTTATACGCAACGCCTTTGAAAGCAGTGCCTGCGGAGCTGCTTAAAATATAATATAAAAAAGCAGGAATAGAGAACGAGAAACCATACGACAGCAGCTGATAAATTTAAAATATTCCTCGTTATGGGTAATTGCCCCAAAAGTGTTGTTTCTTCGCTAAAAAAAAGTAAGAACAATCAAATTATTAACAAAAATTTCAACGTGTTAGATACTAAAATATGTGAGATGTGCTTAAAAAGGCTCTTTTATATATTTTATTGCAAATTGCAAAGCTAGAAGTGGTTTTATTAATAAAATTGTAAAGAACAATATTACTTAAATAGTTTTATGTTAAAATACACCTTATTTTATCTGAAGCATACAATTTAATAGCATATCATTATATACATATATATATATATATATATATATATATATATATATATATATATATATATATATATATATATATATATATATATACAGTGTGTCTACGTAAGTTGGCGGCATATGGGAAACTTTTTTATTGTTAATTTTACGAAAAAAAGTTATTCTTTATAAAAAGTTCTGCATGGTCCAAAACCTAAAATGCAACCATCAGATATCAAATTTTATCAGTCGTATACGAGGTTTGTCAAAAAATGTGTTTTTTGCTCAAGAGTAAAGTACATTTATTTTCGACAATATCGAAAATTATTATAAAGAAAAGACGTTTAGAATTAAAAATAACTTTGAAATATTCAACATTGTTTATTTACGTTAAAAAACTATTTTTTTCGACATTTTCTCTGCGATAACGTTGAAAATTTAAGTTTGCACATTAACGCATAATTAATCTAGGATGCACTGGCATGTTTTAAAAGTGGTATTTGAAGTAGGATTTGAGAACTGTCAAAACATCGAAAATTGGAAAAAAAGTCAACAATCGTATTTTAGAAAGTAGCACGGTATAAACACTTTTTTTAGGCAGTCTAACAGTGTTTTTCATAGTTTTTAGAGATTCGTATTGTACAGTTTTATGTTTGACAGACGTATTTGTTTACGGAAAGGTAGAAATGCCAAAAACATTAAGCCTGGAAGAGAAAATTGAGATTGTTAATTTAGTAAATGTAATGCATTAATGTGCACACTTCAATTGTCAACGTTATCGCAGAGAAAATGTAAAAAAAAATTGTTTTTTAATGTAAATAAACAATGTTGAATATTTTAAAGTTATTTTTAATTCTAAACATCTTTTCTTTATAATAATTTTCGATATTGTCGAAAATAAAGGTACTTTACTCTTGAGTAAAAATCACATTTTTTGACAAACCTCGTATACGACTGATAAAATTTGATATCTGATGGTTGAATTTTAGGTTTTGGAGCATGCAGAACTTTTTATAAAGAATAACTTTTTTTCGTAAAATTAATAATAAAAAAGTTTCCCATATGCCGCCAACTTACGTAGACACACTGTATATATATATTTCTGAAGTCTTCTGAAAATTCTTTTCGAATAAAGTGATACTCGTAAGAATTCGCTTTAGATTAGAAGATATAACCACGTTTCCTAAAATTTTAGATCAAAACTATTTTCCTAAAATGAATAGTTTTTTTTTAAATGTACAAAACTCTATTTCAATATAGTCTGTAAATCGCTTTAGTTTAAAAACATTTTTTATAGTTTTGGAACAAATAAGATAAATTGAGACTACTAGGATACTCTGAAAATATATTTTCTCCTTATAGGTCTAGCAATCGTTTTAAAAAATGTTGATTAATTCGAACGATCTAAAAGTTAATAAGCCTGCTGCGATCGGCATTTGTTTTGGACTTTAGTAGGGTGAAAGATCACACCGGCCTTGATTGTTTTCCGGCAAATTGGAGATGTTTATCGCCTCGACATTTTGCCAGTCTGATAAGAAAGGTAGCAGCGTAAAAAATCATCCGTTTTCTGGGTTCACCGAGAGCAAGAAGATTTTTCTTGTTACTATATAGGAATAGGGCATTTTCCAAATCATTCTTCTGATAAAGCTATTTTTTCGGATATATATTTTAAAAAATATATTTAACTTATCAGGGTTTAATTTCAAGATTCTGGCCGGGAATATATAAAAACTGAATGAAGGTAAAAAATTTTTGATCGTCTTCAAAAAATTTCTTTTAGTGTGTCTTTTTTTACCTCGTTTTGAAAAGGGTTTTTATTCAATCAACTGTATCTTTTAAAAGAAAGCGACTTCTTGCGTGCATTCCACTATCCGATAGCAGCTGGAGGATTTAAACATGTATAATTTATTAAGGTTTTGGTAAATGTTCTGTCCACAAACTTATAAAAAGTGAATTAATGTAAAAAATTCAAATTTTTTGACCCCGTTTTCAAAAACTTTATATTTAGTCAACTGTATCTTCTAAAATAAAGCTAATTCCCGCCAACACTGCACTATTATAGAATTTATAATTAACTAAGATTCCATTATAGATTCTGCCTATAAATTCGTACAAAATTGAATTCATAAAAACTGAAATTTTTCACTCCATTTTCAAAGTTTTTCATTTAACCAATATTCTAAGCTAAAACAAATTCATACGAATATTGCCATATCCCATAGAAAATTTTTCATAGATCTTAAAATTTTCTTCTAAATTTTCTTTAAAATACGCAATCCTTTACCAACGTTTCAAATACAACCACCAGTGATGGAGCACCATTCGACTGCCGTATAACAAAACAATTTCTCAAAACTAATCGGCCCTATTGGGATAATATTTCCCTTTTTGTGTATAAGTCTCATGTAAAAAATAGACAGTCATATGTAACTGACTGACCATTTGTTAAAATGGTTCCACCCGCATCCCGTATCCCGTGTGAGTTCAACTGGAAACACGAAGGAATAAACCCTTAAGCCTAATACCTCTTTCTTTGATTCTATTTATTTACAGGTGAAATGATGAAAAAACGTATCATCGATTTTGTTTTAACTTGGCTACCGCACGCCAACGCGGATATTATTTCTAGCAGTCTATACCGGGTGCAGCAGGAAGTAACGTGCACAGAAAAACACTATCGTTTATTGATTTGGATACCCATTCACTCAATTACACACTCTCTTCAGTATTGCACAATACAAATTCGGTTTATTTCAATGATTAGTTTAACCAATAGGATATAATATTGCTTGAAATATAAGGTTTCATTGGTTTTTAATGGATCGTTCAAATATAACAATTATTTGATGCCAGTAATACCCTGTTCTAAATTCAATGCAAACTATCATTGGTTTCACTAGACGGTTATTTGTAAGAATATGCATCTCATTTGATGCAAAATAGCTATTATTGTTTCAATTACAACAGTAATTAATTTAATGTAACTTCCACTATAAAGAAAACATTTTTGTTTAAATTCAATCATATTCGTGTTTTGAAAATTAAATTACTCTTATTTAATATAATGAAGAATTTCTATTACATCAATTATACGTATATTTCAAACAAATAAACCACGCTTTATTATTCTAAAGTAATTTTCATTTAGTATTATTAAACATACATTGTTTAAACATTCTGTAAACATTTAAATATAAAAAACACATTTTATTACACCACACTGACGCGAACACCGCACACTTTTTATATAAGTAAAAAGAAGAATGAGAACATGTTTGGAAATAAAAGGTGAACACGTCTGTCATTTAGTTTAAATTTATAATGTTTAGGTTCTTTGTTGTATATGTTTTTTTAATTCTGTATTATGCAATGGCAATGACAATAATATAATTTTCTTAGAAATAAAAACTTCAGAACTTGACAGTTCTATTTTTCATTCACCTAAACCTTTAGCCTATGTTACCTTTCAAGAGTAATAATTCAAAACATGCGTAATTGATTCCACGGCATACTTTGAGGGCGTTTTTTCTGATCCTACTTTATGTATTTTCAAAAATTCATTTTTAGAGAAATTGTTCGAAAATTTTTCGTAGAACAAGAAATGTTAAATTTCATGCATTTTCTTTGCAGGTTTGAATTTGGGTATTGCAGATGACAACGAAGCCCGACTGATGAGAAATCTCATGGCCAACTACGACGCTGGCGTCAGACCCGTCCAAAACTCGTCTTTACCTTTGACAGTCATTTTTGGAGTATCTTTGCATCATATAATCGACGTGGTAAGAAATAATGATTATTTTCTCTTCACCTGCCACTTGAGCGTAAAAGGAGACTTAAAACCTTCAAACAGAATTATTTTTGCAATTTTGGCTCTAATTTTGACATCGAGTGTCGTTTTTTAAAATTGACTGACGTATGACCTTTACTTCACTAAGTATGATTCTCCATTATCTGTTATATTCATAATTTAATAATATTTGACTTTCCCTTCTTAACTATTTAATAATGGTCACTTTTATCAAATGGAACACCCTATATATTTTTCTGCCATCTTATATCTAATAATTTTCGAAATAGTGATAGTTTATGACTATTTCTGTCTTAACCAAACACAAATACATAGTGAAAACTTTCCTTTTTAGAATTAAAAGATATACTGTATAAAACACTTTAGCAAATACTACTTAGTTTGTCTCGTATGACTTACGGGACCTCGCTTCGCTTGTCCGGCACATATCCCACTCATGATACAAAATAAAGCTTAAAAACCTACAAGTACGCATTACCAACATTATTATTTATATTTATCTCTGACAGGCAATTTAAAGGTAATATACTGGTCCCTGTTGCACAGTTATTTTTACACCGTAACTATTAGTGAAACATATGGATATTTTATGTACCCATACGGGGGTGAATAAGTGATAAATGGGAATGGAAAATACAAAAGCAAAACATGAAAATATATCTACTACGGAGAGCAAATTGGGTAGGGTTTCTTAGTTGGCCTTTCATTTGTTTGTTGAATCTACTATGTTATTTTTTATTTTTTAAATTTGTTAGAATTTTTTAATAGTAGTTTGCCAATGTATATACACTATACAGAGTGTTCGAAAACTAAGCTCCACTCTTAAAATTTTTTTCAGTTGCAAAATTTAACTAGAAATGCCCTGTTTTTACATCGATATTCCCGAGAAAAAGAGATACTTTGTATGGAAAAGTATTTTTTGTCTGTATGCAGTTTCCATATCTAATAGTTCCAAAATAAATCTGAAATATTTTTCATATTCTCTACACAAATTAAATGTTTACGGAGGTTCTGTTATCCATTTATTTTGGTCTTTATTAACAAAGAAAAGGATTATCTGCTGCAAATTTTCGCGCAAAATTCGAAACTTGTAAAACGTGATCCCATTGGCTGTGTCGTCAAAAGTGTTTTTATGACTCATAATGAGTACATGGCGAATTCCAGTGTTGTAGAGTCATCGAAAAATCAATAAAAGTTGTTTTTCGTAGGATGACGTCAGACGGGAAACCTAATTTTTTGAATTTGGTCGAATTTTAAACCTTAATATCTTTGTTATTATCCGTTTAACCGACGTAAGTTTTTGTGTGTTTCGATTAACTGATTGTGCAATAATATTAACAAATTAACATAATTTTAAGACTTTACCTATGTCTGGTTTTATCTCTATACTTCTAATACGAGCAGAACAGGACCTAACATGTGGTTAAAAATTTAACATGTAAAATCATACGGTTAACTTAAAAAAAAAGCGCTGCATATGTTGTACTTTCTTTTCTCATGTAAGAGGTGTTTAATTTTATTATTCATTCTAGGACGAAAAAAACCAAATTCTAACAACTAACTGTTGGATAACTCAAATCTGGATCGACCATCATCTCAAATGGAATGTTTCCGAATATGCCGGTATAAAAGTGATAAGAATACCTTTTCTTCGAGTTTGGAGGCCGGATTTAATTCTATATAATAAGTAAGTACAAATGTCATTCCTGCCAACAATTACCGTGGCTTTTTTTTTATTTGAGACAGCCCACGTAGACTTCAAGCCTAAGTACTAACGAACCGTGGGTGTCTGAAGAGAAGGAAAATGTAATTTATTGACAAGGGATTTAAAGGATTGGAGGTTGAGAGGGAAAGAGAAAACATCTGCAGGCAATAGTTCGTCCTCTCTTATAAAATGGGACAAATTAACTGTTTCCAAGTTCGTTTATTTTAAATAATGACACACACTGTCATTTTTAATGAATGCTATTTATTTATTATAAATATAATCATTTTTTAGGGACCAAAAGAAAAAAAATTACGAGGCGTTTTAACGAATAATACTAATTCAGATATATACCAACATTCTTAATATGTAGGTAATGGTTTGTTTGTTAACAAAAACATAAGAGTACTATTTCTTGTTTTGTATTAAAATTTATAAATTAAAAATCAAATAAACTTACAAACTTACAAAATATTTTTGTTTTCGGAAGAAAACTGTTATTCTAAAGGGGAGAGAAGAGAGAGTAACATTTTTTGTTATTATTTTTGAATCTTAAGAATTTTCGTCATATTTTTTATACAGGGTGTCCGAAAAGTCCTAGTATGGGCTAGGGACACGAACGATACTTCGATACCAGTATGGTATCGATACTTTAGTAGCGATTCCGAGTACTTCTGGCATCGATACTTTTTGTCCGATTCTTTATCAGTAGCGATACTGACACGGCCTTAAATTAAATCCTTAGTATCGATACCAATACATTCTTCACCAATGCGCGGACAACCGTTTGTGTTTCTTGCGTGGGACTAATTTCATTAGTAACATCCGAAAACATATCATGACGCCATATTTAGAGTTATATAAAAAAATTGCTCTTATTTACTTTTCGGTTGCAAGTATCGATACTATGGAGTATCGATGTTTACAATTCGATACCAAGTAGAGCATCGATACCAAACAGCGATACTTTTTGTGGTATCGGGTATCGATACTTTTCAATCGATATCGTATCCCTAGTATGGGCAAATAGCTTTCCTATTAGTAAATATAGAGACACCAAATTTTAAGTGTATCTTATTGGTTAGGTAATAATTCTACCTTTTTATGTAAGTTAACTTTTTCAACCCCCTTGGGGGGTAACGTTACGGAGTTGGGGTCAAAAATTTTAAAAGCAGCCCTATGCCAT
The DNA here is from genome assembly GCA_963971165.1 of Philopedon plagiatum. Lineage (NCBI taxonomy): Eukaryota > Metazoa > Arthropoda > Insecta > Coleoptera > Curculionidae > Philopedon > Philopedon plagiatum. Next base: position 125,596,477 of record OZ020192.1, on the reverse strand, counting down.
GTGGCACCTCATTTTAAAGGTCTTCAAAAAAGAACCATTTTACCGTAAAACCCGAGGTCCGCATCTTAATTCGTTTTTAAATGGCAAGCCTATAAAAATTAAAAATCGTAAATTAAAATAAAATTTAACTAACTTTGTTTTCCTTATTACTTTAAAAGTTGTTTAAAATGACCAACATGAACTTCATGGCAGTAATAAAGTAAATGTTGAAACTCTGCCAAGAACCTGCTATTCTCGAAAATGTGAGAAGTAAGTTCCAAAATCGACATTGTTACTGCCAAGAAGTTCATGGTGGTAATTTTGAACAACTTTTGAAGTAGGTAATAAGAGAAATAAAGGTATTTAAATTTTTAACTTTTTTTCACTACTTTTAATTTTTAAAAATTAATTATGATACGGACCTCGGGTTTGCGGTAAAATATTTCCTTTTTAAAGACTTTTAAAATGAGGCACCACACGGCATAGGGTTGCATTTAAAATTTTTGACCTCAACTCCGTAGCTCACCACTTAAGGAAGTTAAAGAAGTTAAATTACATAAAAAAGTAGATTTATTAACCAATAAGATACACTTAAAATTTGGTGTATCTATCTTTACTAACAGCAAAGATCTTTGCCCCTACTTTTCTGGACACCATGTAGTTATGGGTTTAGACGTGCCGAAAGCACAATGGTTGGTGGAGGGAGTGCAGGAACAAATTTCCCACCATTGGACCATAAAAATCATCACTTCAAAGAAAAAAAGGTGAATTTTTTTTAAATGCTTCCCGGAATAAAATTATTGTCGACCTTTTCTCAATATTTCTGCAAATTTTTCCTGACCTGCAGATGTTTCTTTGGTACAAGGTCCCAATGGGCAACTCGTGCTCTAATTTTTCAACTTAAATGCTTACGGGGTGGGAGGAAGCTTCCGCTATAGGAGCGCCCCTTGAAATTTAATTTTTAAGAACGCAGGGGGGCCCCTAAAATAGTAAGCGTAGGGCCTCGAAATATCTAAGTCCGGCACTGGCTGAAGGTCAATGTTTATAACCAGTTTCAAAAACTATATAAGAAAATAGATACCTGATGTTGAAAACATGTTTTTTATTGCAGGATAAAAATGGTGGTATATAGTAAACTTTTAAAACACTTTGAGAGTTATAAAACCTCTATAACACCCACAGGTAGGATAAATGGATTTATAAAGTGCGTTCCTTTACTGCCTCATGGCCTTTTTTGAACCGGCAAGACTTTCGTAGATGTATAAAATTTATATCGTTTAGTATATCTTCTCAACTTCACCTTTTCTGGATTTATTTAGTTTCGATTTAGGAACGATTTGTATGTGCATTTTAAAACTATAAAGTGGAGGTTCTTAGCGGCTTAATTCACTATTAACTTTTATCTTAAAATAGACATAATACTTACTTGTAGAACTCCCATATAGGTCATCTATTAGACAGCCCAACAAAAAAAAATGTTGGAACTGCTATCGAGACAACTATATCTCTATGTAATTTTCGACGCTGAATCCGAATCCGAGGTCAAAAAAAGTCGTACACCCCCAAAATCAACCCCTAGCGCTAAAAAACAGCAGGTTAAAAATGACTTAACGCTCCACGAATAGTCTTAAATCTCACTAAATCGAAGTAAATCTTAACATTCAAGTACATAACGAATAAATACAGAGTTAGCACTACTTTCCATTGAAAATCACCCCCATGAGTGGGCGGAAACTACCCCTCATACAACAGGAAACTTAAAAAAATGCAGTGATTGCAAAAAAAGCTTACGATGTCCAGTTTTTTTGCATTAGTTCCGATGCGATGCTCAAAATCTACCCCCATAGAGTGGCGGAAACTACCCCTAAATTAAAAGTGCAAGGAAGATCGCGGACAAAATTTTGTCATAGTGATTTCTATTTTAATCGATGCTAAAATTGGCTAAAGATATGTAGCACTGCTGTTTGGAGGTGAATACTTGCATTGCACCAAAGTCATTCAGTGACATCCCCATGAGAGGGTGAAAATTACTCCTCACATAACAAGAAATTCAAAAAATAGTAGCAGTACCTTTTAGAAAACCTCAAAACATCTGCATTTTATTATTTATGAAGAATCTTTGACAACGTACTTGAAAAGTACTCATATTATGAAGTAGCAAAAATTTACCCGTAGTAATTTATTCTTTCTTTTTGTAACATCTTTTGGATTTGTTTCCGAATAATCTTCTGACCGACTGCCATTTATGCTTTTCAGACGTCTCGCCTTTTAAGGGCAATCACTGCAGTTTTTTTTTAATTTCCTGTTGTGTGAGGGGTAGTTTTCACCCACTCATGCGGGTGATTTTCAATGGAAAGTGGTGTTAACTCTGTATTTATGCGTTATATACTTGAATGTTTATATTTAATTCGATTTATTGAGTTTTAAGACTATTCGTGGAGCGTTAAGTCATTTTTACCCTGTTTAGGAAGTGTTTTTTAGCGCTAGGGGTTGATTTTGGGGGTGTACGATTTTTTTTGACCTCGGATTCGGATTCAGCGTCGAAAATTACATAGGGATACAGTTGTCTCGATAGCAGTTCCAAAATTTTTTTTTGTAGGGCTGTGTTATAGGTATTATATTTTGTTTTATATTTTGCTTGTGTTATGCTTTAAAACGTTTGGACGATTTCTCAAAAAAAAATCCCAAAAAGATGATTTTGGAATAAATATAAAAGGTGTTTTCCGAAAAAATTTATTTTCAAAAAATTTTCCGAATGTTACCACCCTATATTGACTTCAACTCCTTCGCCGGCACTGTTTATTTAGTTAGGATATGAGAAAAGTTACCCTCCTTATAAGAATTAGTGTTTCCCTGAAATCAGAATGCGTCTCGCAAATCCGAAAATTACATTTCCTAACATTTTAAGGAGGAGTATTACGTGACGATCAAAGATTGTAGGATATTACACAACACGCATAACGAAAGATAAATTTAAATTAAGCAAAACTTGTGGTATACGGGCGTCTTCTACGTAATATATGGGGTGTTTTATAAGGTAACCTGAATCGAATGCCCAGTACTTCTGGAACACACCTAAGAGCAAAATCTGTGCAGACTTGCTCACGTGTATCTAGAATTGCTCAGGATATCAGTCTGCCCTTTTTCCATTGATATTTTATAAACTATTATCCAGGGATTCACAAAAAGGTCTAAATTTAGATCCTTTAGTTGATTAGCGTTTTGGGCCAAGATTCTTCAATAGATTCCCTCCTGCTGTGAGGAACCTACCAGTGAAGCAGTTCAGGAAAAGGATGGCCAATTTTCTAATAAAAAACGCTTTCTATGACATGAATCAATTTCTTGTTAGTGACATAAGTTTTGTGTGGCGTTACTTAATTTTATTGTAATGTATTTTAATTAAATGTAACTTTAACTGTGACTTTATGAATTGTGTGAACACTATTTTTGTGTATTGACATCAATAAAGATATTATTATTATTCTTTTTCCATTGCCCAGAATTCCTCTTTCTTCTAGTCTTCTATTTGATTTTATTATGGTGTTTAATGATGGAGTTCTTTGTCCCTCTTCAATACTTTGTTCATATTGTCTTTGAGCCGCTCTAACATTATTGTTATTTTTTAAATATAATTTTAATATTTTGTATCTCTCATTAATAGAATAACTCATTTTGCATAAAATTAAAATTATAAATTCACGGTGACTAGAGAATTATTGTCAACCTTGACATTAACTTTGACTTACCTACGAAGAAAATTTAAGAAGGAAGCAGGTATTTCGTTCGCAACCTGGATAGTTTCAAGTATATTTATGCGAAATAATTTTTAATTTGATATATTTCAATCGATTGAAAAACCGCATAGGGTATGTTATACAAAATAATATATGTCTAGAACTTCTCCTAGAATCCAAAAATATGATAATCATACCGTCCAATTTAAAATAAGCGAGAAAATCGATGTTTCCTACTATATATTTTTTATTCGATGCTCAATTGTTTTGCTGATAAGATATATGAATGATCCATAAAAATTCCCAAAACTTTCATATTTAATATTTTCCCCATCTTTAAAAATAAAAAAGTATAAGGCCTGTTCACTTCTATTTGGATATTCCTGCACAATAGTTCGTATGGAAAGTTACGGTGGTCATGTTGAAGCTTTGGTAGAACCTACTTCATAAAATGTTATTGCTATTTATTCTGGTAATATATTATTTAAAAAACATGTATTTCAAAACACTTTTTTTTTAAAGTGACAGGTACATATGAGTGAGCCTAAAGTTATTTTGTCAACTTTCAGATTCGATCACTTTTTAGTTATGGACGACACTTTCTCACGTTATTGTACTTTGCAATTAAAACAACGAATCTTTAACGGATCGCCTCATCCCATGTACAGGCGGTATCGGGTATGTGAAGGCGAGGCGACGCGACGCCGCGATAATAGTCAGCGACAACCTTTAGCCTCCTTCTTTGCCAACGTCACTGTACTTAATGTTTGAGCGAGCCGGCACTGGTCCTCAGACAAAGAATATTTCGATAAAAAATCCTCGTTTCTGTACAGGTTGATTAGCCGGTACGAAACTTAATAAAATCGAAGAAAAACCATCGGATCGAAATTAAGTCTGGACCGTTTGAACGAAAAGAAGGAATGATTGAATTGGTCCCGGGATTTTTTCCGATGTGTTGCTCATTTGTCAGAAGGATGTTTATTTTCGAAGATAAAACGATTGTTGTATTGTTTGATAAAAATATTTAGCGAATTTAATTTTATAAAAAGCAATCTGGAGGTGGGTGCAGAGTCCGACTTCCCTTATTATTTCTCTAATACCTTATATGTTTTATTGGAGCGTTTATTTTAATTAACATGATATAAGGATTATTCACTTAGTTATTAGATATTTTATTTAAACTGTAGTTTTTGTTCGTTTAATAAAATATATTGTAATTTGAATCACACCTCCTAGCTATTTTTCGCCTAATTATATTTAAGCATTCTCATCAAATAGTTTAATTTGTTGGCTCTAACAGTTATACACTCTAAAGAATAATATAAATTTATTAGTTTTCAATAAGTCATTGAAAAAATGGTAATATAGTTTTCAAAGAAGTAGGAATACTTTTAAACTTCAATAATAAATTTAAAGAAATATAAATTTTTTAATTATTTCAATAATGTTTTGAGACAATATAATCTTTAATATATCTAATGTGATCGTGGTCAAAAATAATACTATTATTGAAAATAGTAGAGCAAGTTTTTCTGTATACGCTTTACAAAAGACTGTCGGATTTTAAACAAATGATCCCCATTACTTCTTAGTAGATCAAGAGCATTTATAATTTGTTGATTTAACTCATTATGGTTGTTTATTGAGCTGTCATAAACAATGGATTTCAAATGACCCCAAATACAGAAGTTCATAGGATTAAAATCCAGACTTCGCGCCTGCCAAGACAAGGGGCCACTACGGCCTATCCATCGTTCAGGAAACTGTTTATTAAGATAGTTTCGCACTCTTTATTATTCACTTTGTTAACTTTTAAGTGTTATTAAACTAGTTATTAGATAAGAAAGATTCATTAAAATAAAATTTGTGTTCTCGCATGAATAAATGTTTTTATTAAAATATCTTCAGTATCTCAAGTATCTCTCCTATAATATGAACTTTTAAACTAAGTCAATTTAGCTAAATCGTAATAATTTAGAGTCAGAAATTCACTGTTGCTCCATGTCCGATAACTTTTGAACCACGATTATTTAATTGCATAGGAAATTTAAAATGGGATTATCTCGAAAACGGTTGGTCCTAGCGACTTTAATAAAGTATACCATTTTGACGTAAAAGCAGTAGAATAATCGATTTTTTTAATAGTCAGATCGCTATACTAAGCTTAAAGAAGGTATGTCATTTAAAAGCAGTGCGGTATGCCATAGGTGACATCAAAAGTATGGACGAATTTGAATTCCCTGCCTCAAAAAAACCCCAAATCCCGAATTTCGTGCCGCTAGGTCATTTATTGAAAAAATCTAAAACTAAATTAAAATTTTCACACCCTGTATCTTCGTCATTAGCAACTTTGGATTAAGGCAAGTTTCAATAAATCGCATTATTTCGACATAAGGAACCTGATGTTGTTCTGTGTAACATTACTTTTGGACCACCGTGTATGCAATGTGGGGTTAATATCACTTTTTTGCTTTTAGTAACATACTGTGTGTCCACGGATTGATTGCGGGATAGGAAAAGCTTTATTATTTGTGAATGTGAACGTTTCATAGAACCTTCATGTGAACATATCAAAACTAACAAAATAGTTCAAATGCACAGTAGCACAGTGTCAATTACACAGGACCACAAATGGGAACCGAAAAAAGTCCTTTGGCGAGATTGATATCCTATATGTATTTTGGTGCGCTGATTACGAATCCAAGGTCCAAATAACCCCAGCACATCACATTCAAGGTCATTTGAAGGTCAAATGCATATATTACAGAAAAACAGAAAATCTGACCACGGATTCGGAAAGAGCGGGAAATTTTACGTCCAAATATGTAGTTTTTATTTTTCCAACATGACCCTCCAAGGTCATCTGGGGGTGAAATGACTCACCGATAGACCAAATTCTTATTTCCCATATAGGTACATCATCACAACTACAGACATTTACGTACAACTTAGTCAGGTATCTTTAGGTTTTTTGACGCGCTGATTACGAATCCGAGGTCCATATAATCCCAGCACGTCACTTTCAAGGTGATGATGTATATGGGAAATAAGAATTTCGTCTATCGGTGAGTCATTTCACCCCCAGATGACCTTGGAGGGTCATGTTGGAAAAACTAAAACCTACATATTTGGACGTAAAATTTCCCGCTCTTTCCGAATCCGTGGTCAGATTTTCTGTTGTTCTGTAATATATGCATTTGACCTTCAAATGACCTTGAATGTGATGTGCTGGGGTTATTTGGACCTTGGATTCGTAATCAGCGCACCAAAATACATATAGGATATCAATCTCGCCAAAGGACTTTTTCGGTTTCCATTTGTGGTCCTGTGTTATTATTAAATGTAATTATTGAACTTTGTCATAAAGAGCAAACGAGGTTTTACACTTAACAGTTTTTAATTAAATTTTTACAAAAATGTGTTTCATCACCATAAAATTAATGTACTGCAATAAAATCTGTTAGCCATACACCGGCAAATTGGTATTGATCATTTTATACGTTATATAATAAAAATGCATTGTCATTTTTTGTATGAGGGTGGATCAGTTAGTAGGACAGCCTTGGCAGAGCTACGAACAGCTGATTGCTTAGCGCTATCTCATGATAAAAATATGCAAAGATCTGTACGAAACACGAACCTCTTTTTCCAACACTTGAAAAACATTATTCTTTTAAATCAATAATCATCGTTTTCGAACATAATTTCAGCTGGCACAAACACATTACTTCAGTAACCTCATCAGCAGCTAAAAAGCTTAGTTTTCTCTTTCGAGCTAGAAAATACACCTTCCCTTCTACCTTAAATAGATAAAAAAAGATAATTCAACATTTTCAAAAACAAAATTTTCAAAAGATTCATGTCAAGAATATACTCGTAAAATGAATCGTTTTTTAAGAATATAGGTTATATTTTAACACATTAATATACTTATTTTATACCGTTTCCCTTCAAATAAAATTTTACACTTTTTTTAGTTTTAATTCTTATTAAATCTCATTGACAAGACATTTCACCCTGTATTCTGTTAATTTATTTATTGAGGTTATACTTTTTCTACTACCGCCAAATAGTCGTAAAATTTTTGTTTTTGTTACTCAGTAACAGTAAGCATTAATATTATAGGATGGTTTTATTTTATTTTTTATTAGATGTGTCCTATTGGGTACTTTGCTTATATTAGCAAAAGTTTTATAGTGTTTTATGAAAGCAATTTCATCCGTTAAATTTTATTGTGTCCATATAAAATTAAATTAAAGTAGACCACCAAGAAATTCGCCTCTAAACATTTCATTGTTGTCTTATTTAGTACCAACCTGAGCAAAGCCATGAAAAGACAGTTTCGAATAAAAAAATACATTTTTAAGCGAGTGTCACAACAAATGAAGTTTTACGGATCTATTCACGTCCCTAAAGTGTATCTTTTTGGCCGCCTTTTTACTTTACGGCCGCTTTTTTACTTTACAGCAGCTTTTGCAAACAAAGTCATTATGAGGGCAGCCTACTAGACACATTTAATTTGCGTATTTGAGTTATTTCCACGTCCGATGTTAAGATTGTCAAATTACTAGACACACTTAATTTGCATGTTTGGATTATTTACCCATAAAACAAAAGAAAAGGTTCCGTTGCCAGGCTATTTATTTACAATTGAATCTAATCTTCCAGTTTCGTCTTTGTTTAGAAACAAAATTGTAAGAAAAAGTTGTTACCTACTTGATGAGACACTCGCTTAAAAAATTTCGTGTGCACCTCGGCCGTATCATCTTTTTTGTCCTCACCTGAAATTTCAGATTCGGCCAAAAAAGATCAACATTACGGCCTTGGTACACAAATAACTATTTTGCACACGGCACTGGTGCATCATTATGGATAAAATTATGTCAGGAAAAAACAAAGAATGACGTAAAATTCCATTACACACGTATAGTCCGACCTGTCTGGAACGTACACACACAAAATTACGTCTTTCAGATTTATCAGATTTATCAATGAACCAGACGGTAGGAGAAGCCACATTTCCGGCCCCTGTGTTGCTGGTCTCGGTTTGCTCCTCGACCAGCAACCTTCACAGTCGTCCGGGACTGGTAGGTTTGTCCTACTAGATACAAAATATACTATTGTTGGGTTCTCTGCAATTCAGAAAGCAAGATATTTTTGTTATACAATATTACGATTATCTATCGTCTTTTTAGTGCGGATCCCCAATACCAATCATCGGTGATCAACACTAACGTCATCGTCTCGAGCAATGGCGAAGTTGTATGGCTGTCACATGGAATCTACAGATCTTCGTGTGACATTAACGTCGAGTATTTTCCTTTTGATCTTCAAAGTTGTCACATGAAATGGAGCTCGTGGACTTATGACGGATATCAGGTAAGTTAAATACAGGGTATCTGAAAAGTCTTAGTATGGGCAAATATCTTTGCTATTATTATTATCATTATACCCAATTGATTTTGGTAATGATGACGGAAACCCATTTTTCAACGGAGAAATCAATTATGTCTCTATCTCATGTTCTTTCTGGTAGAAAGTTAGGTTATGAGAAAGATAAACATGACGTACTATTTCAAGTCTGTCCCATAATATAAGTTGTTTTTGCAGTGTAAAAATATACTTAAAAAGTTTATATAAAGTATTAGCAGCTTAAATTCCTGTGTTCTATGAATCTGGGACTGACTAACACCTATTGAAATATTACGCAAGGTACATATTTGTTCTCCTTTACATTACTTGGACCGCGCGTTATGGGAATGAGTAACAGGAACGCCGACCCGATATAAAGTTGAGAATAGTGGGAATTACAGAAGATTTCTTTAGTTATTGAGAAAGTAGTGAAAATTGCGCCCTAGAAACGTTTGGTATCAGTTTAAAGCTGAAGTCACAGTGCCATTACAAAGTGTATCTATCCTTCTGGAACTAACACTCAACATTTACAGTTAAAATTTGTAAAACTACTTGGTATATTCGCTTAAACAATTTTTATCGCGTCTTTTACGAGTACTTACACAAACGTCACTGTTCGCAGGTAGGCTGTATTATAGATCCATTTTCATTATTTATCGGAGATGGGGAATATTTTTTAACCTTATTAATAAATTGTTTATCTTAATAACAATATTTACTCATTTTTGATATTTTTTCTTTATTTATTTAAAAATTTTTCCTCCGACCTTTTTATTGCAAATTATTGGTTAGAGGGAGTATTGTTACTTGGGTAGGAAACAATTTTAAGTAGGTAGTATAAAATAAGAAGGTTATTGTGGCTATGCTGACACTGTTTTTGCTTAATAAAATCGATATTTTTGCAAATGCTATTGGTGTTCAGTAAAAACAAAAGTCTTTTGCTATAAAATCATAAAACTTACGTAAGTATTTTGTCAGGTTAGAAATTAATTTTTTTATGATAATTCTGATTAAACTTTCACAGTAGACAACCAGAAATACCTTCACAAATTAAGCCGACTGATATAAAATGTTTGAATATTCTTTTTTATTGGCAACAACTTCGTTCTTAATTGTCTTTTACTAATGCCCTCTTTGCTAGCAAGGATAGAAAGAAATCGGATTCCGTTGGGAATTTTATCAGGAAAAAAAAGAATTTTGCGATGATTAATCTTTCGAAGTATATAACCAGCAATACTTCCACAAGCAGAGAAGGTACGAAAAAAATTTGAACAAATTCTTTTTTTATTTGTCTTTGTCTAATGCACTTTCGCCAACACGGACAGAAAGAAATCTGATTGATCCGTGGTTATCAGGAAAGAAAAGATGAGTATTGTGACCACTAAAATATGTTCTGGTGTAAACTGTCCATGGAACTGACCAATAGGGTGAATTCTTCAATTGTTTTTTTCTGTCATTATTCTCACATAAAATTGGATACAATATAGTAAAGATAGAGACACCAAATTTTAGGTGTATCTTACAGGCGCGGCCCGTGAGTTTTTTTACAGGTGGGTCAAAATTTTATTGGCAACTAGTGATATCAACGCAACAAGCAAAATACACTTTTTTAATTAAGGGAGGTTTTCTAATAATGTGCCTAGTTTTGCCAAGAAATTATTTACCTACAAATAAACACCGCCAAAATCATAGAATAGGTACTGCAGAATATTGAACATTACTACTCTTGATGTTTATGATTTTCAGTATCACTCTTCTGTTTATGGCTTTTTTCTATGTGTTTTAATACTCTAAGTTAGTAGATTTTAGCGGTTTTCGTTGTGATAAGTTTAGCTTCTCCTCAATAGGTGTAGCGCCTTGTACTAAAAGCCCAGAATATAAACAGAAAAAAATTCTGAGCTAAAAGTATGACTATTCGTAAAATAAAATTAGGAACGCTGCCGAAACTCCGTTTTCTTTAATACATACAATGCTGGCGACTAGACATAGTAATACGATATTTGTCTACGCACGTGCAGGATGTAAGTTGTAGTAAATATGAGATTGCCAACAATTTTAAAAATATTTTATCGAGGAAGAACTTGTTGCCAATACACCTTTTAGAGCCGATCTAATTTTTTAAATAAAACATTTTAAAAAAAGTTCTTGCCCCCAACACAGATGCGAACCCGCGAGCGTCGGATTACCTCCTCGCTGCTGTTATATCCCTTGAGCTACGCTAGCTCTGTAAGAAAATTGGTCCGATACCAAATTCGATGGCTAGCGCCGGCCTGACAGAAATCGTATTTATAATTTTTTATGTTTAACCACTAATTAAAATTGTTATTACAATGCGCATATTAGGTACCTAATTAGTTTTTCTTTTTCCGAACCAAATGTTTTGAAATAATATATTTTAGGGGGCGGTTTGAGAGTATTTCCATAGTGGGAGTGGCCAGATATTATTGGTGGGCCGTCGACCAATTGTGTCTCTTTTTAACTTCCTAAAGCGCGTATGTCTGTTTCTCTCTTGTTTTTAATGAATTTATATCGTCCAAATAAACCTATAAGATCAATTTACAATATGACCCAGCCCGGAACAAGCTTGGATATCCTTTGACGATGGCTGGCTTGACATTATTCATTCTTGGGGAGTTTTAGCATGGAACTTTGAAACAAAAGATTCTTTTTTGGTTTTAAAAAATTAAAAAATAAATTATTAGGTAGATCACTGAAAATTTTAGGTGGGTCATTGACCAAATGACCTTATGGACGGCCCGCGCCTGGTATCTTATTGGTTAATAAATCTACTTTTTTATGTAATCATAAACTTATTGGCGGTAATAAAGTCAATTTTGGAACTAACTTCTCACGTTGTCAAGAATGACAGGTGTTACTTCTTGGCAGAGTTCCAAAACCGACTTTATTACTGCCAAGAAGTTCATGGTTCATTTTGAACAACTTTTAAAGTAATAAGAAAATAAAGGTACTTAAATTTTTACGTTCAGATTCACTAAGAAGGTTTAAGATTTATTACTGGTTTAAATTAAGACCTTCTAGTTAATCAGTTAGGTTTTGACATGTTTTTGTCCTGTCATTGTTAATAAGTCGTCATTAAAGACTTGTTTTTTTAATGTCAATGTTAAAAACCGATGAGTCATTCCAATATTTCAGCGATTTGCTTGATATCCAAATTATTTTCATCTTGGAATGTGTTTCCGCAATAAATTTAGTTCTATTATTGTAGGAAGCACGTACTAAAATTGCCATTTTCTTTATAAATTTACGACAAAACTAAAATGAAATTCATGGCATAAAACCTAGTTGTCTTATTCTTAGATTGTCAGTTTAAAACTTTTGGTTGTCAAGTTAGACTAGTTTAGCGTTGGAGAATCTGGCCGTTAATTTTTTTCGCGATTTTAGATTTTTATAGCTTACCAAATGGCCTTTTAAATAAAAAAGAATTAAGATCCGTACCTCGGGGTTGAGGTGAAATATTTCTTTTTAATGAGGTACTACACGGCATAGGTTTGCATTCAAAATTTTTGACCTCAACTCCCGAGCGTCACCCCTCAAGGGTGCATAAAAAGATTATTAACCAATAAGAGATACACCTAAAATTGGGTGCCTCTGTGGTTTGCTATTAGCAAAGATACTTGTCCATACTAAGACTTCTCGGACACCCTGTATATCAGAGAAAACAGATTTTTCACCTTATTCTCGCACCTGCTCATCGCCAAATATCTATGGACATTTTTCAAAACTTGTAAGTAAAATTTTCTTCAGAATTTTCTCAGATCTCAGGTGAAGCAGCCCAAAAAATTAACTTTTTTTCGCAAATTTTAAAATTAAATATTTTTTTACGAAAATGTTTGTAGAGTACCCAATAGTAACATCCTTCTAATTTGATGTGGGTCCATGGGTAGGAACTGAGATACGACACATCTTAACTTTCAGGAACCGCTACTGTGCAATACAAATGGCGTTGTAAATATCGTGCATAATAGAGACGTATCTCATTATAAAAATACAAATAATTAAATTAAATTCACTACTTTCCTCGACTACACTTTGGCGGTGGGTAATTCCTTACATCGATTTAGTAAGCATAAAGTACAATCTGCATCTAGACCTTGATGGTGGAATCGTTTCGCACTGCTGACACCGAAACAAATTAAATGCGCCTCGTTAACATAAATTGTTCACCCTCGCGAATCTCGTAGTATGATGTGCTTTAGAGACTTCGGCTCATTGTTCGATAATAATCTACAAATCTAAAGTTATATGACCCGTAGGTATGTGCGTTTTCTGTTATTATTATCATTGGTTTTTACTTGGGTTTATTTCGAGGGTAATTTGTTCATCGCCATTTCTGTAACAATACTTATTATTTATCTAATAAAGTGTTAATAAAATTACCATTAAAGAACGAAATTAACAGGTATTTAATGAACTGTATCCAATGGAGAGCGAGGTCCCGCGAATAATCTAAGTAACGTTCTTAGAAATTCATGAAGATGTTCGATCTGCAGTAGATGTGTGTAAATAGTCGAATATAATGGGTTCAATTAGACCCCGAAAATTCAATTATAAGTAGATAATAATTGTAAATGACGTATGTAAACAACAGCTTTTTAAATATTTCTACTTATTTGCTTATTTGTATAAATATAAGAACATTTTATTTTTTTAGAGTTTATTTTCTTTTCCTGCAAAATTTCTAAGCAGTAAAAGAGAATTATTATTCCAAATTGTTACTTAGCCAGGGTGTTAAAAAGTTTTTTAGATTCGACGAAAACTTTTTCTTTTAATTTCATAAAACTTTTTAATGTTTTTTTGCTGTTTTAATTATATCAGATTTAATGAGTGGAATTTAAAAAGAAACAGTAATTACCAGTGAAGCTTCTATCGATTTGTGTTCTAGAGCGAATTTGCGAATTAGTTAGATACTAAGCTTGTCACCAAGAGTTCTTGTCAGACTTTGAAAAATATTCTTATAATTCGTTTTGTCAAAAAGGTAATACCTACATATTCCTACTGTAACAGGTTCATTCTTTGTGAAACCAAATTCACACTGCGATTTGTTAAAACCAAATTCCTTGACATTTCCGTGACACTGCAGAGAGATTCTCTGACATGACAATAGAGCATGACCGCGCGGTAGTAGAGATCAATTCACTGATGTCAAAATCATGATACAAAATGCTTTTCTGAGCACCACTTTTTAAAAGTTTGATATGCTGCTTCGTATATCTTCCTTGACTTTTTTGGTAGTAAATTAACTGCCACGGCATTTGCTGCTTTAGTAATTTCTTGAGGTTCTTGTTTTAAAATCGATATTTTACCATAAACAAAATTGTGTTTATTTAAATTTTCACAGGTGTCAAGAACTTTTTTCAACTCATCAAAGGCTACTAATAATTTTAAAATCAATAAATATTAATGAAATTAGGTTACATGGGTCGTGAAATAAATAGTATAATATAAAATCAAGCATTTCTCTTCCTTGACGTATAATACATATGTATTATGTACTATATTTTTAGTGACAACTGAAATTTTCCGATTTCCCTGACTTTCCCCTGACTGTTTTTGATCCCCCTGACATTTCCCTGTTTTTCCTATTTTACCTGACGCTGGGAATCCTGTTCTTGCGCCTTTCTCTCATCATCCCGGTTACATTTTCAGTAATTTTGTGACTTACCTTACGAGAAATAGAAAGTTCTTATGTCAAGTCTCTTCTCATATGGAACTGACAAAGAGTTTTCAGCGAACAGAGACAGTAAAAGACCGGAAATACACTGGTTAATCCACTGAATTTCACTAAGTGGGAAAACAAACAATCACAACATGCCCCCGGCATGGGCTTCGTTCGGCTTACAGAATACCCTTCGCGTGAAGCTTTAATCATTGAATATATCCAAATTCAATGTTACTACAGGGTATCAAAGAGTAAGAACCATGAAAAGTATGTTTTCCTTTGGTCTACCTATATAGAAATGTTTAGGTTTTACGATTAAAGCTTTTAAAATTGAGGAGCCCCATTCAATAAGGGGACACGCGCTCGGCCCGGCCCGGCCGGACCCAACCCAACCCTGAATGTATGCAATCAACGGTATATGTGTACCGTTGATGCAATCCAACCTTTGTGCGTAGCGTTTTAGAAACAATTAAAAAACAATACCTTAACGTTGATTCTCAGCAAACTTCCAGCGGGAAAGTTGTTCATTATAGTCTAAAGAACAATCGTGCGAAGGCACGAGATATTTTGACAAAAAATAAACAAATTAGAGCAGGTTTAATCCAGCGTTGCGCACCGCGTGTACACTTCGATGCGTGCGTAGTAATGTTTGAACATTACAGAAGATAATTTGACGTTTAAAATATGACACAATAATTGTAAAAATGTGTTAGAAGAATAAAAATGGTTTTATTAAAATTATATTATCAAATATAATTTTTTGTTAATACAAAGCATTTTAATACAAAGGATTTTTTAATTTGAAACATTATAGCATTAATTTTTAAAACGTAGGAAAAGCATGCATCATAATCATTTCACTTTTTTGGGCTTACTGCCTTTAACAGCTGTGTTTTGAAAAAGGTTTTCATAAAATTTGCAACCTTCAGGACTAAGATATTTAACCAAAGTTTTCAAACCATTCAGTTTTTCGCGAGAAATTCCGACATCTTTAGCAAGCGACGATTTTTCTAAATTTTCAAAAGTGCTTACTTTCTCGACAATAATAGTCGTAGGCTTTTTATTACAACTGTAAAAGACGTCAATGAAGCCATTTGCAAAATAATTAATTTTAACCACTTTTGAAATTTTAGAAAAATCGTCGCTTGCTAAAGATGTCGGAATTTCTCGCGAAAAACTGAATGATTTGAAAACTTTGGTTAAATATCTTAGTCCTGAAGGTTGCAAATTTTATGAAAACCTTTTTCAAAACACAGCTGTTAAAGGCAGTAAGCCCAAAAAAGTGAAATGATTATGATGCATGCTTTTCCTACGTTTTAAAAATTAATGCTATAACGTTTGCTATTAAAAAATCCTTTGTATTAAAATGCTTTGTGTTAACAAAAATTTATATTTGATAATATAATTTTAATAAAACAATTTTTATTCTTGTAACACTTTTTTACAATTATTGTGTCATATTTTAAACGTCAAATTATCTTCTGTAATGTTCAAACAGTACTACGCACGCATCGAAATGCACACGCGGCGCGCAATATATCTCGTGCCTTCGCACGATTGTTCTTTAGACTATAAGGAACAACTTTCCCACTGGAAGTTTGCTGAGAATTAACGTTAAGGTATTGTTTTTTAATTGTTTCTAAAACGCTACGCACAAAGGTTGGATTGCATACATTCAGGGTTGGGTTGGGTCCTTCCGGGCCGGGCCGAGCGCATGTTCCCTTATTGAATGGGGCTCCTCAATTGTGTCCGGGAAGGGAGAGATTTCTCAGGTTTCACAGCATTTTTTTCTTCACGAAGACGTTTTAATAACAGAGCCAGTCAGTCCTATTCTAGCCCTTAGGGCTCTTTCAGTAAATTTTGATTTTCCTGCCATTCTATAATGGCTCGTTATTTCGCTATACATTACAACAAATTTAAAATCGCATAATTATCTCTTAACAATTTACAAACTCATTTACAGTTGAAAACGGCAAATTGAAATTGAACATTGTTATTTAAGGATTTCATCAGATTGCGAGTATAATAAACAGATCATAATTAAAATATCTGTTTCGTTTGAACAAAACTAATTATTTAGTAACTTTAGGTGGATAAGCGAAATTCTGTGCCATTGCTTACACTTCAAAAAATTTTTATACGAAATTTATCTTCGATTATACATTCTTTCCCCGCGATTATTAAAAAACTGAAATGAAATTATGATGAGACTAGTGTTGTAAAATTTCCGGAAATATATTTTTTGGAAACATTTCCGGAAATATTGGAAATATTTCCGGAAATATTGGAACTATATGGAAACATTCGAAATATTTATTAAAGAGAAAGTATCTTTTAAAAATAAACATCGAAATCAAAATTTATAGCAAAAATAAACAAATAAACATAAACTGATGCAAAAATACCGAAAAACTGTTAAGAAATTGGTACTAATTAAAATCAGTTATTTGCGAGTCGCAAATCGAGAGAGCCACGTCCTCATCACACTGTCATCATTTGTTAAGTTTGTCTCTTGAATACTTGGCAATGGTTCTTTATCAACAGAACTGTTTTTATTACTTAGCTTTTTGCTATTAGTAATATTGTCACTGTTCTGGTGACTATCAGATTTTTCGAAATCGTCAGTTGTTCAAAATGACCACCATGAACTTCTTGGCAGTAATAAATTCAATTTTGAAACTCTGCCAAGAAGTGGGTAACATCTGTCATTCTCAAAAATGTTTTAGCTTACTATCTTTTCTCTCTGACGCACAATAAATAAGACTCAACAACTGATTTTAATAGTTTTACTTTCACTTTACGTTCAAAAAATACCATTACGACTTTTAACGTTCCTTCATCTGACGCTCTTCTTCTGTTTTTCTTTTTAAACTTTAACAACTACAAATGGTTCATTTGCACTGCCAGTGGTGCATCATATTCGGAATATTGAATATTTCTAACAAATGTGAGAAGTCAGTTCCAAAATTGACTTTATTACTGCCAAGAAGTTCATGGTGGTCATTTTGAACATCTTTTAAAGTCATAAGAGAAATAAAGGTACTTAAATTTATAATTTTTTTTTTCACGATTTTTAATTTTTATATTTTTATATTTAAAAACGAATTAAGATACGAACCTCGGGTTTACGGTAACATGTTTCTTTTCTGAGGACCTTTAAAATTAGGTACCACACGGCATAGGGTTGCATTTAAAACTTTTGACCTCAACTCCCTAGCGTCACTCCTCAGGGGAGTTGAAAAAGTATTACATAAAAAAGTAAATTTATTAACTAAGAAACATCTAAAATTTGGTGTCTATCTTTAGTAATAGCAAAGATATTTGCCCATACTAAAACTTTTCGGACACTCTGTGTACTGGTTGTTACATATTTTAGGCTGTTACCCACTATGTGATGTTTGTTTTAATTGAAAGTACCCTAAGTGAACATATATTAGATCTGTTTACTACCCATTTTGCAATATTTCCAATGTTTCCAATATTTCCGTTATCCCTTCGGAAATTTCCAATATTTCCATTTCCATTTACAACACTAGATGAGACTGAGCTAACCTAATAAAAACTGAATAAAGGTAAAACATTAAAATTTTCATGACCCTGTTTTTAAAAAGTATGTATCTTCTAATCTAAAGCGAACTACCGGGAATATTGCTTTATCTGACAGAAAATTTTCTAGAGATTCAAAAAAGATATAGCTTATTAAGGTTTTGTTAAAGATTCTGTCCAGAACCTAACAAAAACTGAATAAGGATCAACTTTATCATGACTTTCGTTTCAAAAAGTTTTTATTTAATGAACTGTATCTATTTTTTTTTCGGTCTTTTAAACTGTTTACTTTCTACGACTAGCGAGTAAGCACAAGAAGATGCCAAATGAGATTTTGGCGAAACGTCTGCAAGTTCCAAATAGAAACGAACCAAATGAACGGATGTATTCCCGGATTAACCACGACATCTAATATATCGCACAAATTAATTATGTTAATAGTTAATAACAATGAGAGGGTAAAAACTTGCAAAAGTCTAACTGATCACCTATATAGACCTAAATATAAATTTTTTTAGTGAATCCATGGCCATATGGTATGTTGCACCGCGGTTACCGGAATAATGGCTGACTTAGAATATCGCTATAGACACCGAAACATGTATAACATCACCTGTCTGTCACTTCATAAATTTTTTAATAAAGGACAAAGTAGGACTTACCTCAAATAAAAAAATGCCTCCCCCGCACTTAATTATAACTCCTAATCCACACAGTTTGTGACAGATCAACTGGCGGCGGCATTTCGCCGAAAATTAATGAGAAACTAATCAGAAAATCCTTTTTATACTTTATATTTATCCGCGATATTGTCGGGTTTCAAAATTTCATTCATGTAATTAATTTATATTCCATTCGAGAGCATTTTATAATACAAAAGTTTTCAGCCCACTTTTTATCTGAATGCGCGGCAACCGAAGGGGCTTTTGTATTTGACAGACTGTGTATGAATGTTTGTGCTTTTCTACAGCACAAAACACCGGATAATAAATGAGATGTCAAAATATTTATCCCTCTTCTGCAAGTAGCGGAACTACGAAACTCTTTTGAAAATATTAGTTAAAAAATCTAATTTTCGAAATTAGGTTTTTTTAATGTGATACCTCATACCTACTTTAGTTATTTGTGAGACAATATGTCCACGAATGGGGTTTGGAAGAGGACAAATGGATCAAATTTTGCAAGATACGTAAAAATATCTCTGCTGAGTTATGGTGCAGTTATCTGGGGTAACGCATCCCAATCCGGCAGAGCATTTAAAATGCAAAAGCGGGCAGTCAGGACTATAGATGGTCTTGGCCTCCGTGATTCATGTCGAGCAATTTTTAAAAAACTTGGTATTATGCCTCTTCCTTGTATTTATATTTATCATACCCTCCTTGAAATCCACTCCCACTCTGAAAGATTCACCAAACTATCATACAATCATACGTACGGTACAAGATCTTCGAACACGTTGCTGATTCCAAGGTATCGACTTGTAAATGCTGAGCGAAATGCATTAAATGTATCTCTGTATAACAAACTTGGCAATGCTGTAAAAATATTAAACTACATAAAGTTTAAAATTAAAATAAAAAAATTTTTCTTAGAAAACTGCTTTTATTCTGTTAATGAATACATGCTAAATACTTGTATTTATATGTTTTTTTTATGTGTTTTTTACTAAAAATAAGAATATTTTCTGTATCTAGTTGGTTACAATTGTTATTTAGTAATGTGTTATTTATTTTTATGCATTTTTTCTTTGACGTGCAACAAACATGTAAAGACTGTAACGTTGTCAAATAAATATATATCTATATCTATCTGTCTATCTATCACTCCCAATAAAAGTTTGTGCTTGTAAAATCACTAAGATTCACGTTATGAAAAATATATTTTTTTGTACAGGGAGCATGAAAATACGAAAAAGAGGTCCGTATCTTAATTCTTTTTTAAATGGCAAATCTTTAAAATTTAAAAATCGTCAACATAATTAAAAATTTAAATATCTTTATTTCTCTTATTACTTTAAAAGTTGTTCAAAATGACCACCATGAACTTCTTGGCAGTAATAATGTAGATTTTGGAAGTCACTTCTCACATTTTCGAGAATGACAGGTGTTACTTCTTGGCAGAGTTCCAAAATCAACATTATTACTGCCAAAAAGTTCACGTCGGTCATTTTGAACAATTTTTAAAGTAATAAGAGACATAAAGGTACTTAAATTTTTAATTTAACGATTTTTAATTTTATAGGCTTGCTATTTAAAAATGAATTAAGATGTGGACCTCGGGCTTGCGGTAAAATGTTTCTCTTTTGAAGAATTTTAAAATGAGGTGCCACGCGACATAAGGTTTCATTTAAAATTTTTAACTTCAACTCCATAGCGTCACCCCTCAAGGGGGTTGAAACAGTTCAATTATATATAAAAAAAAGACACACGTGTAGTGTGTCTTTTTTTGAAATCCTGTTATAATTTGGTTTTCCTCATCAACTGATTTGTACGAACCTCGTTTAGTAGCCTATTTTCCTGCGGCTCTAGATTGTCTTTCATATTATATTCGAACGTTAGAAACCCTATCTGGTAAGTTCCAGTGGCGTACGGTCTATAATTTTGTTTGTTGGTTGAGTGCTTTTTAAAAATATTGTGTTGCTTCTTTTTTCGGTGTGCTTTCTTTAAAATCGGGATATCTGGCAGCTCTATTTGAATAAGTAACATTCACTATGAATATCGTATTGAATGAGCCTCAATTACCACCAAAGAAAGGATAAAACGATCTTTGTCCGTTTATGAAAAAGGGAAGGGAAAGGGAAGGTAGGAAGATATATTACCTAGACGAGACTTGGGTCAATGCGGGACACACTGTTAGTAAAGTATGGGTGGATGCTTCAATAGAGCATCTCAGGCAAGCCTTTCTGGAAGATCTTTCGACAGGATTAAAAAATCCTTCAGGTAAAGGGAAACGCCTGATTATTTTACATATCGGATCCGATGGCGGCTTCGTAGAAGGCGGCTCATTAGTTTTTGAGTCAAAGCAGATGGGTGACTACCACGCAGACATGAATGCTGATTTATTTGAAAATTGGTTCAAAAATATTCTAAGCCATCTAGAAGAGAACGCTGTCATTGTTATGGATAATGCTTCGTACCACAGTAGGCGTATTGATAAAGCTCCGAACACCGGAGCAAGAAAGGCCGAAATACAAGAATGGCTAAGAAGGCATATTATTTCATTCGAGGAAGATATGATCAAGGCAGAATTATTGACTCTTGTAAAAGAAAATAAAGGTGCTGACAAATATGTCATTGATGAATTGGCCAAATCCACCAATCGCAGAATTTTACGCCTGCCGCCGTACCATTGTGAATTTAATCCTATCGAGTTAATCTGGCATCGTGGCACAACAAAAGTCCACAACACAAAGAAAATCATTTCAATTATTCAGCCTGCTTAGTTTAGTAGTAAAGTCACTATTATAATATTAACCATTATATTGTGGCAAACCTTCTAAAATAAATTAATATATTTTCATTAATTTACCTATATACGACGCCACTGATGATTTTCGCATTATCACTTCTGCAAGTACTTGTGCAGTGTAAACCGGGCCGTCTGGCACCGCCTTGTCTGCTCGTGATTACTCCGTACGTTCAGTGGATAGACTATAGTAATACTACGCACTAATGTACTACTAATAACTAATAAACTATTTAAATAAACAGTCTAATACAAAAATATCCCTCAACTGATCACCAAAAAAATTATCAGGCCTTCACGTGTTAATATATCAAGAAAACTAAACATAAAATAGTGCAATAATCTCTTCCGCCCGCTGCGCCAACGACAACGCCGCTCGAAGCCCAAACAATAAACAAGTGCGAGGAGACACGAAATATTGTGCCCATCGAGGTGCCGATAGCACGCGATTTTAACCCTAATTCTCCAATGCATAGACCGGCGTCGCCACCAAAATTGATGATGAAATTGGGACAAATCTGCTGTGTCCCCGGAGATAAGTTTTGATCGCCGGCGGTCGCGTTCGCCGTATATGCAAGGAAAGAGGTATTGAGGCGCCGCGGTGTATTATTTCATTTTGTCTTTTCATAAAAGATTTTTTTATTTGTTGAAAATCTAGAGTGGGCACGTGCCCTTGTGCCCTTTAGGACCAGCCGCCACTGTCCATTTTGCCCCCTTTGTGGGATGAATTTTAAGAAATGCACTCGTGTTTGCTCATTTCGTATAAAGGGATTTTGTGCTGAATTTAATATCCCCATCTTCAGCGGTTTCTGAGTTAGGTATATTTTCTTTAAAAAATTTACAGTGCTTTAGGAGCTTGAATTTCAGATTATTCGTAGATAATACAGAAACTTTTTTTGCGATCAAAAATCGAAGAATTTTTTTATGCGGATGAATTCGTTTGTTATTAAAAATGATAAAAAATCCTAAAGTTCGCAAATCATCAATTAACAACTGATAAATGGTGATGGGGCCACGACCACCGGACTAAATATTTTACGTAACATAGGTTCGTTATCGTATCTAACGAATTTCGGCGAGATATCAGTGTTCCAATCAACTATTCGCAATTTGGCAACCGATAATGAGTCCCGTACAAGCCAGATTCGTTTAATTAAGGTAGGAAGATTATCGACATTTTCAATTAACGGGTTATATATATTTATACCCTGTACTCTACTTGTAACCTGACTGTATCTGTATAAAGTATTTAAAATGTGTACTGTATGCCAGTAGCGTTGCTAGAGGAAAGTGCAATTAATTTCCGATTAGGAAAGAATATTACACTTCTATTAAGAGTAGTACCTATACAGTATACTACGAGGATGGTTCAAGTATGACCCGGACTTTTGTTCTCAACGCCAGAATATTTACACAATACCATATATAGTTTATGATTTGATTTGTTTCTTCGATCCTTTTTATTTGAGGGTTATTGGGTTTTTGGATCCCGGGGAAAATTATACAGTTTTGTGGGTTGTTATCCACATATATTTACGTTTCGGTCCTTTTTTTGACTTTCATCAGAATTTTCTTAAAAGCTAAAAACCGCTATATTAGTAATGTTTTCAGTTGCAATTAAAAATATCTTACCTTCGAACGAATCTTCAGTGGTGCACTGGTACCATATATATATATATATATATATATATATATATATATATATATATATATATATATATATATATATATATATATATATATATATATATATATATATATACAGGGTGTCCCACGACGAACTGCCGCGATCGATTATGGAAAAAGTATAAATAGCAAAGATCTGAAAATTTGGTAACATACTAATGTCAATGGGGGCAATTCGGCTAAAATATTTTCAAAATGGTGGTACTTCCGGTTGTACCGGAAGTAGATATCAACTTGCTTATTTTAAATGGAACACCCTATATATTATTTCATTTTCGGATTTTACGTAAAATTCTAATCGCATTTCATGTATTATCTCCTATACCTAACTGAAACCGTTTTTGACATATTTCAAATTTTATGCCAAAAATGACGTTTGCAGGCCGAAAAATAATTATCGATTTTTCCTACATGAATGCCTTTATGATTTAATTGGGGTTGGTTTCCTTGTGGAAGGGGATCTACTTTAGTAGACTGTGTTGATAATTTGGTAATAAATAAATACAGGGTGATCAAAAACTAACATTAAAAATGAAATTGAAAAAATCGTTAAAAGTCATTTTTTTCAAATGGAAGCCCCCTATTTTTATAATTTTACCCTACTCAGCATTAAAAATAAGGGTAACTTTGTATAAGGTTGTCTATTCCGAAAATCGATAGTTTTAGAAAAAATGGCAGTTTAACATTTTTCGATTGTAAAAATCATATACGGTTTTCAAGTTTTGTTATTAGTTGGCCATGACCGGGAGGCGCGGACAAAAAAACACTCGAGCACTACAGAAATGTCATTATTTCTTGCCATTTGACAATTATTGATAATAATCATGCCAGGCCGATTAAATTATACAAACGAAGATTATTTAAATTTGTTTATTATCTATGGGGAATGTAACAAAGTTTTATCAGGAACATGCGAGACATTTGCTGACAGATATCCAGATAAACAGAAACCGTCACGGAACAGTGTTAAACGAATAATGGAAAATTTCAAAAATTCAGGAAAACAACTTATTTTAATAAATGTTCAAAATTTCCACCATGAGCTTTCAACAGAATTCTATGGATTGAGCTCTTTGAGATTCCTGTATGTAGAGCCACTTGTCTTAATGCTGTCATAGGATATGCCGCAAAATATCCCAAAATTGCAATTTCGACATTTTCATCATTGAGAATGGGTTTTCTTTTATGCATTTTTGCCTTAACAGTGCCAAAATTTTTGAAATTTTCCATTATTCGTTTAATCTGGATATCTGTCAGCAAATGTCTCGCATGTTCCTGATAAAACTTTGTTACATTCCTCATAGATAATAAACAAATTTAAATAATCTTCGTTTGTATAATTTAATCGCCCTGGCATGATTATTATCAATAATTGTCAAATGGCAAGAAATAATGACATTTCTGTAGTGCTCGAGTGTTTTTTTTTGTCCGCGCCTCCCGGTCATGGCCAACTAATAACAAAACTTGAAAACCGTATATGATTTTTACAATAGAAAAATGTTAAACTGCCATTTTTTCTAAAACTATCGATTTTCGGAATAGACAACCTTATACAAAGTTACCCTTATTTTTAATGCTGAGTAGGGTAAAATTATAAAAATAGGGGGCTTCCATTTGAAAAATATGACTTTTAACGATTTTTTCAATTTCATTATTAATGTTAGTTTTTGATCACCCTGTATTTATTTATTACCAAATTATCAACACAGTCTACTAAAGTAGATCCCCTTCCACAAGGAAACCAACCCCAATTAAATCATAAAGGCATTCATGTAGGAAAAATCGATAATTATTTTTCGGCCTGCAAACGTCATTTTTGGCATAAAATTTGAAATATGTCAAAAACGGTTAGAGTTAGGTATAGGAGATTATACATGAAATGCGATTAGAATTTTTCGTAAAATCCGAAAATGAAATAATATATAGGGTGTTCTATTTAAAATAAGCAAGTTGATATCTACTTCCGGTACAACCGGAAGTGCCACCATTTTGAAAATATTTTAGCCGAATTGCCCCCATTGACATTAGTATATTACCAAATTTTCAGATCTTTGCTATTTATACTTTTTCCATAATCGATCGCGGCAGTTCGTCGTGGGACACCCTGTATATATATATATATATATATATATATATATATATATATATATATATATATATATATATATATATATATATATATATATATATATATATCCATCTTTATACTGGTAAAAAATAAATATAATTTTTTCTTCGGGTCATCCGAAGGGTGTTCTAGGTTATATGAGAAAGTATCTGACGAAATAGGGCGGCTCTCGGACAATGGGAAAGGGTGTCGACTTTCGTTTGAAATATCAAAATATTAAACTACGCAATTTTCGGGAAAACAGGAATAACTTAGTTTTGACGATTTAAATAAGAAATAAATTTGATGATACATTTACTAATAAATTGCAAAGCCTCATAAACTATTTAGTTTCATGCTGTCCGGTATGAAACATCCTTTGTCGGCCCGTTCTTAAGCATATAAGCTCAATATTTTAACATTAGTCGCTCCCCGGCTAAATGAAATTGTTGCGGTACCTGCCTTACAATGTATTCCCTTTTTATTGGATTTGTGGAAAATACCCCAAACCCCAAAATCCAATTTGCTTTAGTTCTTCTTAATTTAAAATCCCTAGTTCTTAAGTGTGCTTCTTACGAACGTTTTGGATACAAGGTCTCTTGGTGATTCTGGTCTGTTCGTCAGCCACTCTGGGTGTGAGCCTGCCTGATGAAGGGTAAGGGCCCAGAAATCGCGATAGCATGAGGACACCCAGGCCAGAAACAAAAAGGATAGTCCTGCTTTATTTTATTTGTCATTTGACGGTCTTGTGTTTTGCACTAGCGAAAGAATTAAAGCTTTTGCATTTACCTACATTTATTAAATATATCGACCGAAGAAAATTCCCCATTTTATATATATATATATATATATATATATATATATATATATATATATATATATATATATATATATATGTATATATATATATATATATATATGCATCCAGACTACCCAGAAATGTAAGCAGTACCCTTCTCAGCAAAGAGATTAAACGTTTATTATACATTCCATTTAGTTCTTGCAAAGCCTCGTGCGTCAGAAACCTTAAAACTGCAAATACCTACGTCGTTTTGTTTATTTTAATACCTACATAAATGTTAATTAATGCTAAATCTCGCGAAGCATAAAAAGCTGAGAGTCGTACTTTTAACGGTTGCGGCTTTATTTTCATTATTATACGTGTACGTTTCGCGACGTATTTATCTTTTTCGTGAAACATTTTAATACATTCTGAAGGTTAGGAAGGAAGCACAGGGTGAACTGTATGCTACAGTCAAGGGATTTTTTTATGAGGTTCTACATAAATTTTGCGAAAATGAGTTTATTTTCAAAAAACGTTGCAAAAATTATGCAATGGATGAAACCAATTAGAATAGGTCCTTAAAGGTGTCCAGATGAACGTATGAAACTCTTTATACAAATATATTGTTGATATATTTTTTTAACAATTTATTGCAAAAAAATGGTTTTTTTTCATGTTTTTTTTTTCGGTTTTTCCGTCATATCTCAGTTATTTATTAAAATAGCGGAACGCCATTGAAAAGGAGAAAAATTTTACATAATTTTGCTACTAAACACATTTTTCTACGACCAATAGATTCGTCAATATTTAGTAAACAAAAAACCGCTCAAAAACTACTCAGCGGTATATTTATACTCATAAGCGTCGCGCGCTATAAACAAATTCTCATAACTTTTGATCAATTAAAGATATTTGGATAAAGCAAAATTGCACGTATAAAAAATCGCCAAGCCAATCAATTAATCATAAAAGTAATTCGAATGTTTAAATTTCCGGTATTCTTATTTAAGTGTGAAATTGTCTACACTCACTTATTTATAAATAAATTTTAAAAAATTAAAAGGTGTCGTAATCCCTTCTTGAGACCACTATCTATGAATTCTATGAGGGGTGTATACATAGGCTTCGTATTTTTTTTTACGATAAATGCATTGTCGCGTGTTCGCCGCTTAGAAAAACCAATAATTATTTTTCAATTTTAAAAATAATACAGTAGTTATCAGTAAGGTAAAACGTGTACTTTTAGATGGTGTAATTGGTTTTACAAAAACGAAAAAAAAAACGAACAAAAAGTTAAAGATGAAAATATCGCTATAAAAAAATTGTTATAAAAAGGTAATGAAACAGGATAATCATCTGAAACTTGGTAACATTGTAGATAAATATGCCTTCTATTAATATTTAACCATAGATATGTTACCGGTCAAACCCGATTTTAGGATAAACTAGTTTTTCCTAGGCCAAACTAGTCTATCCGAAGAGCGATCGGATGAACTAGTTTGTCCTGAAACTAATGTAGGGTTGCTAGGAAAAACTGATTTGTCCTAGTCTATACTAATTCAAACTGCGATTTTACTTTATTTCGTAGGATTAACTAGTTTAAACTAGTTAAAAGCAGGCTTAGGACGTGTTTTTCCTAGGACGTTTGACGGGTTTGCTCAGTATTAGTTGGTCAGTTTTTGTCTTTAATGATATAACAAAAAATATGTTATAATTAAAAACAAAAACTGATCAACTAATACTGAGCAAACCCTAGAGCCATGCTGGTTTATCCTAAAAAGTACCGGGCAATACTAGTACGTCCTAGGAAAAACGCAAACGTCCTAAAACAACGACAGAAAGTTTTAATATTTCCTAGGCCAAACTACTATATCCTGAAATCGAATAGGACAAACTAGTTCATCCTATCGCTCTTCGGATAGACTGTTTTGGCCTAGGAAAATCTAGTTTCTCCTGAAATCTGGTTTGACCGGTAACAGATATATTTTTGCAATACCGCTTATGAGGTAGGTCTTTGGCGCGCAATATGAAAAATCACGTTTTTTTGGGTTAAAATGAAATTAATGAAAATATGTGCAAAATCGATCATATCTATGGTTAAATATCAATAGAAGACATATTTATCGACAACTTTACCAATATTTTCATCTTTTTCGAGAACTTCAACTTCATGACAATAAAACTCACTGAAAAATTAAAGTTTTTGGAAAACCAATCACACCATCTGAAAGTACATGTTCTACCTGACTGATATCCAATGTATTATTTTTAAAATTGAAAAATTATAAAAAATAATGATTGGTTCTCCTAAGCGGCGAACACGCGAAAATGCATTTTTCGTAAAACAGACAACTGAAAATTTGTCGTAAAAAAAAGAAGCCTATGGATACACTCCTCACACAATTCATAGATAGTGGTCTCTTTTTTAGAATAAATTACTTATATTAATATTTTGCGTAGGTCTGCCCAATCGGTGAAAATTCAAATTTATCTACAAAACACCATGGGCACGGCCATTATAACTTCTCAAATGAGAAATTCCTTTATGAAGTTCACTCCACCAACAACAGTTTAGCTTTAATTTAAACTTTAATACATAATCTTATTAAATTCTGAACAGGCTATCTACAGAAATAAAAATAAATATCATCAGAAATTTCACTTAGTCATTTTATGAGCTGTACTCTCTTCTAATATTAAATCTGCCTACCTAACTCGACCGAGGCTAAAATTTTATTAATTTACATTCCAAATTAACAATAAAAACTTTTATAACTTTTCGTGTTTAAGACCTTTGGGGATATTAAAAAGTTGACGCTGTTGTGTAGGCCCATTATTCTAAATCTAATAACAGTAATAACCTTTTAATTTAAATCGAGATCAGAGAAACTGTGGTTAATTCAACAAAAATTATTAGTAAAACGGAAAAAGATCACTCTGAGGGATGTTTTATTTTCTATAATAATGATTTTTCTTTAGAGTTGTATCAAAAATGTTTTTTGTATCGATAAATGTCGTCAGTTTTTCTATTCCATGACTCTCCACTGAACCCAGAAAATGGTACAAGAAATTTATTCAACTTTATGCCTTGTAGACTGACATTCTGCCACTCTTAAACATACAATATTACAAATAATAACAATCAGTTTGGTAAATAAATTGATCTACCCACGACCCATGTAAGCAGCGCCGGCCTTAGGTGGATGCAGAGGTACTAACTGCACCCGGCACACATTTCTTGACATTTAAAACTTTATTGTCATCATTTTAAAGGCATTTTTTAGGTATTTTTTGGATCATTTTCGGCATTTTGGTCACATTAACATAATCTTAAGGCTCTGAAATTTACGTGTCAAGTTCTATCTTATATACTTCCAATAGAACGGGGTCTAATATGGAGTTAAAAATTTACAATGTAAAATCCTATGATAGGCTTTAAGAAAATGCACTGTATTCTGCTTCTGACGTGAAACATTTAACTTTTATATGTTGTTAATTTACCTTACTGCTTTATTCACTTATATGTATAGACTCCATGCGCCCTGTGTAAGCTGCTTATTTAAAATAGATGTCAGGAACAGCGTAAGCCTTATTACCCCCCGAAATATTGGCATATGGATATGTTTTCACCAAAAGATTCATTTCGCAGAAACTCAAATACATACTCGTATTATAGCGGTTTGCTGGTACACAATTTCGTAGAATTTTATTTGGATAAATTTGCCTTTTTGGTATTTTAAAAAGGCAATTGATGTTCTTTCACCTTATTGATTTACACAGGGCGTCCGAAAAGCAAGTATCTTGGCTATTAATAAAGATAGACACCAAATTTTAGGTGTACCTATCTTATTGGTTAATAAATCTGTTTTTTTATGTATTTTAACTTTTTCAACCCCCTTCAGGAGTGACGCTAGGGAGTTGAGGTCAAAAATTTGAAATGCAATCCTATGCCGTGTGGTACATCAGTTTAAAGGTCTTAAAAAGAAATATTTTACCGCAAACCTGAGGTCACCTATTGTTACCTTAATTTGTTTTTAAATGGCAAGCCTTTAAAAATTAAAAATCGTTAAAGAAAATTGAAAATTTAAGTACGTTTTTTCCCTTATTACTTTAAAAGTTGTTCAAAATGATCACCATGACTTCTTGGCAGTAATAAAATGGATTTTGGAACTCTGCCAAGATGTAACACCAGTCATTTTCGAAAATGTGAGAAGTGAGTTCCAATTTCGACTTTATTACTGCCAAGAAGTTCATGGTGGCCATTTTGAACAACTAGAAGAAAATATACAATATAGAAGAAAATCAGTACTACACTACAGCTTCGCCTGTCACCTGTCAATTATTTATCCCAGTTGAAATCAATCATTCAACTTTTAACTATCAATAAAATTATTTAAAAAACGTTCTCTTCAATGTGAGAACAATAAATCGGTAAAAGACAATTTCCTTTTAAACCAAATAGTTGAACCAGGAACTGTGAAATAGGTTAATCATATTATTTATAAACTAAAGAAATAAGGGAAATTGCTATTTTCCCTGACTACTGAAATTTTCCGATATTCCTGGCGGTTTTGGAAGGCACTGACATCTACCGGTTTTACCAGACGCTGGGAATCTTATATTACCCGAAATATGGTATATATTATGTATTATATTATGTGATGTGCCCCTTTCAGGTGATAAACAAGCACTAATTTAAAGCAAAATTCTTCTTTTTAATTCATTTCGATTGGCTGTAGAAAATTATATTTTAACATACTTTTTTTGAACCGTTTAACATCAAATCAAACTTTATACTTTTAGGCGGGTAACACACTAGAGAAATTAATTTCGTGAAACTTATAAGTGAAACAGACCACATGAAATTAAATTTCTTGTTCACAGCATACTAGTGAAACTTGTTAAATATACATTAAATTTCATATTCTGCCTTTCTGCATTGAGTGTTTAGCAAATTGTCTTCCGATGAAGATGATGTGATTTTCTTGAATACGATTTTGGCTGCATCCTAGAAATCAAATAAACTTAAATCGAAAACTATCGTTGTCAATGAACTGAAACATTCTGATAGGTTTAAAGAGTTCTACAGAATGAACCAGAAAAACTTCTTACATTACTTGTCATCGACAGCTAATATAATAAAGAATTAAGAAACAAGTCTCAACAAACACATCACTTTGTGTTTCATGATATTGGTATACGAACCAATTTCTGGTCTCCTGTTTCAGAAATGTCAGTCGTCTGCATCGTATCATATAGATACAGGGGTTATTCCATGATGAAACAAGTTTCATGTTTCATGCGACGAGATTAACGAAATTAATTTCTCTGGTGTGTCACCCGCTAGAACAATTTCTGGTCATCCTTTTCAGAAACGCCAGCCTGCATCATATCATATAGATACAGGGGTTATTCGATGATGAAATAAGTTTTATGTCTCATGCGACGAGATTCACGAAATTAGTTTCTCTATTGTGTTATCCGCCTTAGAATCAGTACGAAAAACTAAGATATTTTAAAATTTAGCAAAAATAATTGTTTTTTAGAATCAATTTATTGGTGATAAATCTACCATTTTTTTTTAATATAGCCCTAACCTACAATTACATTTTTATGTAAAATTATCTTTAGCATAAGGCTTTAAATTTTAGAAATTTATTCAAGCCGCCCAAGCTCTCAAAAATTAATCTCACGCAGCAGTTTCAGAAAAATATTACGGCTTTTATTAAATTTCTCGCTCCGCTCACGATAATAAATAAAAAAAATATACAACTCTCACAGGATAGATCTTCAGAAAATTGTTTACGGAAATGTTCAGTGTTATGTTTTCAGTATTTTCACGCTGGAAACTTTCCCGCTGTAGAATGTGCCGATATTGAAAACATTATTCACAAAATATGCCAATTAACAAATCCTATACACACCAAAGTTGTATCAAGAATGTTAATATCTTAAAAATTTATATGCTAAACGTGGGAGTTAACTGGAGTTTATTTAACTTGTAAAATTCAAAATTAAACGGTATTTTTCACTGTCTTACCGTCAGCGGAATCTAAACGAGATTAAGGAACAGTCGAGGGGGAATTATAACGGCTAGTTCTTCAGAGCAAAATCCGTGGAAGTAGCGGTAGAAAATGATTAGCGAGAGGACAGAGTTTTCTTTTAAGGGTCATTGATGAGTCGACTGGCTCTTTTTGGATAAAATTAAGGATGTTAAGTGTCGAGGGTGATGCCGCTTCCCAGGTGTGGGTACAGTAACCATAGGGAGATGTAAGTTAGAAGGGAAGTAAGTATTCTCTAGCTCGAATTTTGTTAAAAATATCAATTATGGGTTTGTAATGACTTGTTTGAACAAGTTATGCAATAAAAATACATACACGGCCGCCGAGAAGGGGGGCAACGAGGGGTGGTGACTGCCCAGGGTTCCATCTTCCTTTAGGGCCAATCTCAAAATCTCAAGTAAACAAAAAAAACGAACTAAACAATTAAACGCAGTAGTATGGGCGAAAATAGAACTAATAATCTAGTTACGCTGTCAGTTGAACATAAACTATCACGTAGTACACTGACCAGCAATATTAACGCACCACTAGAAATTTGCAATAATTTTGATGTTGTATTTCTTCTAAACCTATTGTCCGATTTGAAAGATTATTTTGCTTGGGTTTGCTTTGCTTATTCTTTAAGAATAATAATTTATTCGTTGTTTTTTGTTAGAAAGTTAATAAAACCAAATAAATCTGAAATATTTTTTTATATTTTCTACATAAATTAAATGTTTATGGGTGTATGTTTATTTTGGTCTTTATTAACAAAAAAAAGATTTTCTGCTGCAAATTTTCGCAGGAATTTCGAAACTTGTAAAACTTGTAATTGTTATTATGACTCATAATGAGTACATGACGAATTTCAGTGTTGTAGGGTCATCGAAAAATCAGTAAAAATGGCGTTAATGCGTAACTTATCCAATGAAATATCCCTGCACTTAAAGTAGAATGTTCTGAAGCCGAAATAGGTCCACGAACCTTTCAATTTTGCAACAAAAATGGGCATTTTTTCGAAATTTTGAGACATCATAATATCTTAATTAATTTCGAGTAAATAAACTGCAATTCTGCAACTAAAATATTTGGATACCATGTATTTCGACGAGCGCTTTCCGATGACGTATATGTAATTTTAATTTGAACTATTTTGACCCCACAAAAAATTAAAAACCGTGAAATATTTGGGTAAAAAATCGAAATTTCCAATTTTTCCCAGATATATCCATTCTCCAGTAATTTTAGGTAAATATATTGCAATGAGATTTTAAAGTTTCATTTATGAATCCGTTTTTCGATCCGACGTTTTGTTTTTGGGTTATTAGGTACCACAGAAGGGGGCTGCAAATGGCATTTTTCGACCTAAAAAAATTCAAAAGAATTACTTGCCATTTTCCGATCCTCACCAGTTTCAATAGAGTTCTGAAGCTCTGGGTCCTTTACAACCTCCGAAAATTTACATTGATTTAATTCTGCTGGTCAGTGTATAAACTACGATGAAATCATGGTTCAGTTTGCATCGATAAAACAAGAAAAGTGTTCGTCTAGTAGGTTTTTAATATACTTATATAGATTTGTTTGCGTATTTTTAAAAACGTTAATGAATATTTAATTACTTAATTAGGTATATTAATCTATGTCACTTATTTTAATTTAAATGAAATAACGTTTTAGTTCTTTTGCCTTGTTTTAATTGTTTTTAAAGCCTGTATGCATGTTGTGAAAATTGCTGCCATGAAAGTTCATTATTCTTTTTTAAAATATTTTTTAATATACCATTAAAAAAGACAAGCGTTCTTTTTTTCGTAACTAATTTTACAACATAAGTTGGGGCCCCAGGAGTATATGTTGCCCCATGCACCCAAATAGCCCTCGGCGGCCCTGTATACTTACCTGTATATTACCTATTCCATAAAACTTTTACCTAAAAGCTTTTAACGAGCACTATAAATACAGAACACTAATAAATTAAGTTTAAACTATAACTCTTTCTTAAACACCATATCAACGTTAAAAGAAAAATCGTATAAATTTCCATAGATAAAAAAGCAATCAGAGCAGCCGTCTCGCGCCAAATCTAAAGTTGTTTTTTATACAACACCTTACTTTAATTTAGCCGAGATAACTCAATGTTCTTTTTGAAATTCTTATAGATAACACTTGTCATGTCTTCACAATTTAGAGACAAATGATACACATTTTTTAGTGGCACTAAATGAGGTTTAAAAAAATCTCATCCATACCTATCTCGGTTTCTGACGACGGTTTTATCTCTATAATAATTTATGACGATGAACTAAAAATATACCGAAATAAATATACTCCAGGAAAAATAACAAGACAACTGAAATACTGGTGACTTGGACAGATATTTGTTTCGATTTTCGGAGCTTAAAGGTTACGGTCTTGTAAAAAGAGACAGACTCTTTTTATTAGCGAACAAAATTTGAAATAAAATCTTATTCTGTTCCCGTACTCTACTATTCAAATTAAATAAATGTCTTCGATATGTTTCATAATAACGTTTATTATGATACAAATTTTCATTTTGAAACCACGGTATTAGTCAATTTTAAATTTTTCAATAAATTTTTTATAAAACACCTCATGAAAAAGCCAAGGGGAGGGGGTCAAATCCAGGGACCTAACAGACCAGTTAAGAAATAATCGTTTAAACGTCAAAATTCTCAACTGACTTACATAAAAATACCGCATTTCCGTGAAAACGAATAATAATTCTGAAATATAAATGAACTTGATTTATTGGTATTTTTTTTTAACTCAACCAAAATTTAGTTCTAATTTATACAAAGTCAGTCTGATAACATAAAAAAAGCTTTTAACGGGTTTCAAAGAGGTCGACGTCATTATCAGGGTTTTCAGATTTTTTAAAAAATTCTTTAAGTTTTTTTGGCTGGAGACAGCACGCCTAGCGCCGCACAGTGGCAAGCTTAATGCTATTTAGTGGCCAGAACCTCACAAATTATATGCCCGTAAATTTTTGTACAGGTATTTTATATTCGAAGTTGTAATATCTACGGGTATAAAAAACACCTAATTCCAAAAATAAACTGTACTTGACTTGTGTTTGAGTATAAAATGCCAAGACAGAAAAATTTGTTCTCGAAATTAAATTTACATCGAAAGAAATGAACCATTATCTTCCTAAATTTGATGAACGTAAGTTTTATGCAATAACTGTTTTTCTGATTTCTCAATTAAATGAACCTTTGTACTTCTTAAAAAATAACATACCGCAATCGAAACATTTTTATTTTTATCTAAAACACTAATAAATATTGAAGTGTTAATTTTTACACAAAATTTCGTTGTTTCAAGTTCACTATCGAAGAAATTTACTATCGAAGGCTGCCGAAGTTTTACATTATGGCCAAAAACAAACGTTGTGTTATCCTTATTCTTATAAAAAATATTCTGGCTGCCGAAAGTTGCCGGTTTGCTTGCAATAGCAATTGTTCAAGTAGGCTGTTGGCCATGTCTAACGTAAAACAAAATCAAACTCGCGGCGTCGTATTGTTGTAAATACTATCAAAGTAGTATTGTTGTGCGGTATTTCGTTTTGAAATATGTTTGTTATAAGTAGAAAATATCTTTCCGATAGTTTTATTACTAGTGGTAATGAACAAAAGTTTTTTTCTCGTGTAAAAGAAGATTTTCAGTTATCTCCAACGGATTTTGCAAATGTAAAGCATACCATCCAGAAAACATTTTTGTCTCAGTTTAGGCAAAAATGGAAGCAGGCTAAAAGGATGAAAGATGAATTTTATAAAAAATTTAATAATTGGTTGATGGGCGAGTTAACAGTTAAAAAAA
This sequence comes from Philopedon plagiatum, assembly GCA_963971165.1. Taxonomy (NCBI): domain Eukaryota; kingdom Metazoa; phylum Arthropoda; class Insecta; order Coleoptera; family Curculionidae; genus Philopedon; species Philopedon plagiatum. The sequence goes on along the minus strand of OZ020192.1, from coordinate 125,560,206 downwards.
CTGGTAATGTCTTAAAAGATACTGGCGGAAGACCTTCAAAGGATCTTAGAGATAGTTCGGAAAGAAGTAAGAGAAGAAAGTTATCTAATCTAGAAAAATCGTGTGATATGACACTCTTAGAACTACAAGGCCTTTTGATGCGAAAGTTAAGGGCAGAAGGAAAACGAGAGGAGGCAGCCTTGATTCAGGAAGCACTATATCTTGGAGCAAGTGAGTTTAAACTTCGTCTTTCTCAGAATATGGTTAAAAAGTTTTCAAGAGATGAAGGTTTAGCATTAGTTACAAATGTCAAACTATCAAGATATCAGTACAATTGTATACGTCAACAGTGTGCAGATAAAAATGCTGATATTTTCCCTAGCTATAATCAAATTTTCAAGGCAAAAGCTGAATGTTATCCAGAATCTATAGAAGTTAACGAGAAGGGAGCTTCCATTCCAATTCAACAGTTATTAGATCATACTACAACACGCTTACTAAAAATTCCTAATGTATTAGAGAAGGTTATTGAAAGCGGTTCAGAAACATTTGTATTGCATACTAAATATGGTTGTGATGGTTCTTCGGGAAACAGTACTTATAAACAAAACTTTAGTGACTTAAGTGTTATAGATGAATCTATTTTTATGGCATCGCTAGTTCCTCTACAACTTGTTTCTGTAAATAATACACTAGTTTGGCAAAATCCTCATCCATCGTCAACTAATTATTGCAGGCCAATATATTTCGAATTTTCAAAAGAAACTCCTGAACTTACTAAAATTGTTGCCGAGAGATTTAAAAATGAAATTGAAAATTTAAATGAGACAGAGATATCCACAAGAAATGGACACGTTCAAATTTCACATAATTTAGCTTTTACTATGGTGGACGGAAAAGTACGCCAAGTTTTGACAGAAACTTCCTCAGCTGCATGTTGTCCATTATGCAAGGCCAAGCCAAGAGAAATGAATAATTTGCCAAAAATACGGACAAAAACAATTGAAGTCGACTCTTATAAATATGGTCTGTCTAGTTTGCATGCTCTAGTTCGTTTCATGGAGTGCATTCTTAATATCTCTTATAAACTGGAATTTAAAAAGTGGAGTGCTAGGTCAGTTGCCGAAAAAGAATCAGTAAAAATAAATAAAAAAAGAATTCAAAATGAACTTAAACGCAGACTAGGGATAGTTGTTGATGTGCCTCGACAGGGTAGTGGGAGCTCCAATGATGGCAACACTGCTAGAAGATTTTTTAGGAATCCAGAGATAGTAGCAGAAGTAACAGGGGTTGATATGAAACTGATCAAAAGATTCTCTATCATTTTACAAGTTTTAACGTGCGGAAAAGCTATAGAGCTCCAGAAACTTGAATTGTATTTACAAAGTACAGCAGAGTTGTTTGTAGAAAAATATAATTGGTATTATATGCCGTCATCTGTCCATCAAATACTTCTCCACGGTACTGGCATAATTAAGTCTGCGTGCCTTCCTATTGGGCAACTTAGTGAGGAAGCAGCCGAGGCGCGAAATAAAGACTTTAAAAGATTTCGTGAAATATTCTCCCGGAAGTGCTCGCGAACTGCTACAAATGAAGATGTTTTACATTCATTGCTCGTGTCTTCAGATCCGTATTTAACCAGCTTAAGACATCAATGGATAAAAACTAACGCTCATTTAGATTTGGAACAGGAAGCGAAAGAACTATTGATTTAATAATTTTGTAAAAGGTAAAATTTTGTTTCATTTCCATTAAAAGTAGTTACTAGAAATTCAATTAGCATTTATTTAGAACGCAATTTTAATATAGGTGAAATTTTCTTGCCGTCCTCAATGATACATCATAAAATCAAAATACTGAATACTTACCCCATATATTACAAATTTACAAAAAAACACATCCGACAATGATGTTTCATTAATCTGTTTCCTAAACATTGCAAAAAATAGAAAAAAAACGTTAACATACAAAGGCTCATAGGTTTTGGCCGGATCCTTACATAAGGCCTCACCACTGTGCGCCGCCTCGGTCAAGCCATGCTATCTTGAAAAGAATGCAACGACAAAGGCAACTGCAAATTTATATGTTCCAGACAAGAACAGCGGAATATTTTGAGCGAATGAAAATATTTCTATCCACCTGCTAAAATAATGATGATTTAGGTGCTTATGCCATCGCTCTCACATCAGTTATTAATAGATTCTTAAGTAAATAGGACAGTGGAGTGTGTGGTTTAAACGATTTGCTCTAATTTATGTAACGTATTTAATTTTGTTTTGTAACTGTGTGGTTTTGGACCGGTAAGTTTTTACTTGGTATATTTTATTATCAGTAGAGCTTTCTGGCGACCATTTGAAACAATCAAGGTGAATTGTCGTAGGAATATAATGAATCGCTGCCAGAGTGTCCGGTGGAGTTCGGCCATCGAAAGCGAAACAAGTCCTGAATTGAGAAACAAAGATTTACATGTTCAATGTCAACGCATTATTTTAAATATGTACGCGTGTTTAAAAAAAGAAAATCCCGAAAAAACTAATAATGCGCTTGTTACAAGAATTAAGGAATTAACAAAAATTGAGTTTACGAGAATTTATAACGTAATTAAATTGGGGACTGTAACCGATCATTCTGTAAAGCGAAATGCTGCTAAGGATTTTATTCGGCGAACTATTTACAATTTTTACAAGGATAATATAGTGCCAACTTTAGAACTGGTTCATAATAAATTGCGAGGTTACCCTAATTATAATTACCAATCTTTAGAAACACTGCGTGGTGTTTTGTGGAGTTGTGGCTTTAAACAAAAATTAGGTAATCGAATAGTTATAACGGCATCTCGGCGTATCATTTAACTACGACAGGAGTATTTGCGCAAAATAGAGGAGTACCGTGAATCAGATAAAAGTATAATTTATTTAGATGAAACTTGGTTTGATACGCATGATGTTAAGTATGTTTGGGTAGACGGTACAAAAAATTGTACTTTAAATACAACGTGTTCGAGAGGAAAACGCGTTATTGTTCTTCATGCCGGAACTAAAGATGGTCTTGTTCCTAATTTGACTTCATTTTAAACCCATAATTTTAGTTTTTTTTTCTAAAATGTGTACATATATCATTTTAAACGCATAATTTCCACTTTGTTTCTACAATGTGTTGGCTCACCTACCTTCCCCTTACCCCAAAATGTGTATGTAGACAGTGATATATCGTCTTGTTATAAAGGTAATTTAATGGTTGGAAAGTAAAAAAGCTTCCAGGAAAAGGCTAAAATCAAATAAACTGGTACGCGAAATGTGTATTATCCAACCTATTACCGTTATATACAAAAATAAATTAAGAAAAGCCAAAGAAAGTTGTTTGAATTCATAAAAAACGCAAAAAAGAGGTGGCATAGATACCACAGCAGATATCACCTTTGTAAATAAAGGAAAATGGAAACTCTGGCTCTGCAGACACAGCGTAAAGCAACAGGAAGAACTTAAACAGTAAAATGTAGGTACTAAACAAGTGATGCAAATAACCCGGCAAATAAAATAAAAAGGTCAAGAAAAATGTGTTCAAATCGCGACCGGAACGGAAACATTTGGGTACACACAGGGCGGATCTTAGACACAAATGTTTCTGCTAAACGACCATTGGTAACATAGGTAGATTTTTTACATACAATGAACTTGGCCGCCTTACAGGTTACCAGAATGTAACTGAGTGGCCATATAGTCACATATCAGTAAAATCTTGACCTATTATTAGAAACATTTATCTAAATTGTTTCCCCATGGTTTCTTTCGATTCTTATATGTATGATGCGTTGCTCTTGTCGGCAAAAAATATCACTCAGTTAATTTTTTTTACACATAATCTTCTACAGGGTTTTTAAACAAAGTTACAATTTAACGTTTTTGTAGGTAGATATTGTGAAGCAAACAGAAGAAGGTGACGTCAGCAACTACCAGGCCAACGGTGAATTTGACCTAGTGAGCTTCTCCTCCGTTAAACATATCGAATTCTACTCGTGCTGCTCAGAACCATATCCGGACATCACCTACATAATCAAGTTAAAGAGAAGACCACTTTTTTACGTTTTTAATTTGATCTTGCCCTGTATATTAATCAATGGAATAGGTAAGTAGCAGATATATACTTATTCTTTTCAGAAGTGAACTATTACTATTTCTATTATATTGATATTTTTGCATATACAGTTAAAAGGGGTCTAGAAAAAATATATCTCCTACTGAAAGCTCATTTTTTGGATTTTTTTAAATAAACATTTTGTTGAAAGCGCTTTTTTGAAAGTATAATTTTTCGAAAATTCATTACACAGTGCCACAAAAAGAGTGTCGTGAGCAAGAAACCAGACTCCACCTATCCTATGATTTTTGATTACGAATCCGAAGGCCGTTTAATCAACTTGGCTCTAGTTTTTATATTATCTCAAATTTTTCGAATTTTGGTGAAAATTTCATTTTTTTACAGATGATATAATTTTTCGAATGAAAATCAGGCAAAGAGTACAATTAAACACACAGAAAAAACACAATCGTATATTGAATTGGATACCCATTCACTCAATGAGACACTCTATTCGGTATTGCACAATAAAAATTCGGTTTATTTCAATGATTAGTTTATCATTGTTAAACAATAGGTTATAAGATTGCTTGAAATATAAGGTTTCATTGGTTTTTAATGAATCGTTCAAATAAAACAATTATTTGATGCCAGTAATACCCTATTCTAAATTCAATGCAAACTATCATTGGGTTCACTAGAGGTTTATTTTTAAGAATATGCACCTCATTTGATGCAAAATAGCTGTTATTGTTTCAATTACAACAGTAACTAATTTAATGTAACTTCCAATAGAAAGAAAACATTTTTATTGAAATTCAGTCATATTCCTGTTTTGAAGAACAATTACTCTTATTTAATATAATGAAGAATTTCTATTACATCAATTATACTTATATTTCAAACAAACGCTTTATTATTTTAAAATAATTTTTATTTAGCATTAGTAAACATACATTGTTTAGACATTCTGTAAACATTTAAATATAAAAAAAACCCATTTTATTACACTACACTGACGCGAACACCGTAAACTTTTTATATTTATCTCACTCCAAATATAGGATCAGCTTCTTTGTAAAACTGTCTCCTTTGGCTTGTTTGGGTACAGGATACTAGATGGAACAAATTAGACACTGTAATCGAATCTTCTTTTACAGCTAGATTTGGTGGAAACCATGTCTAAAAAATACAAATTCAACAATAAACTTGCGATCATATTTAATCTTAATAGTTTTTTAACAATACGTATCGGCTGAGTAAACAGTCATATAAAATAGACTAACCATGAGAGATTTACAAATAAAAAAACACACTTATTACTGCAAAGCTTTTTAGATTTGTTTTACTTACCATAAAACACTGAAATAAGTTGCTCCAGTCTCCAGTCTTGCAAAAGATCTATTCTTTTTGGCGTACGACTATTCATCGAACAAAGAAAAATTCTAACCTCTTCAAGGGTGTCCCGGAGCAATAGAAATAATATTTCAGCCAACAATAGGACCCACTGAATTAATGTTGTTATTATTTCGCCAATACCTTATATGTTTTCAAAGTAAAAGTTTACTTTCTACGACCAGCGAGTAAGCACAAGAAGATGCCAAATGAGATTTTGGCGAAACGTCTGCAAGTTTCAACTAGAAACGAAACAAACGAACGGATGTATTCCCGGATTAACCACGAGACACATATACATACATATACATTTCTTACATACACATTTCTTATTACAAGTGATTTTTGAAATATCTTCGCCGTCCGGATTTTGTCCGGATTTTTATGTAGCCTTGTCCTGGTTTTAAAATTTTAGAGATGGCAACCCTACAGAATATATTGTTACGGTCATAGATGACAATTTTTATACAGTGTAGTTCAAAAATTTTGCAACAAATTGAAACATGTGTTGCTGGCAATGTTCACAGTTCGTCAATAATGTTAGGATTTTCCTACTAGATACACAATATACTACTAACAACTTTTTCCAAATTATTACAGTTCAATAATCAATTTTCGCAAAATATATTTTCAAAAAAACAGTGTTTTCGAAAAAAGCTATTTACGAAACAATGTATTTTAAAAAATTCGAAAAACTGTTTCTCGAAAATCTATCGCAGATCCCATTAACATATCTCTAGAAGATTACAGTCCTTCACTCGAAACTCCTAAACAAGAATAATGAAAATCTTATTAGCGTAACTTCCAAAATTCGCCATTATTTCCAGAATGATCTTTACAATTCTCACTCATTATTAGATTAGCAATAAGAAACTCACTAGATAGAGTTAGGAATTAATTATTTCGGGTACAATAAAACAAATGAAGTAAAATGTCTCTAGCAAGCCGGAGGGGTTAATTCTCGTCAGCGTAGTGAGCCGAGAACAACCATTTGTCTAAATCTCTCTCACTTTCATTTGACCGCCATTTTCAAGTATTTTGATGGGGTATTATCTTGTAATAATTAATGATTTGAAAGTTTTAAATGGCGTAAAACGTGTAAGCCGCGCATTGTCTTACGTATATCGTATTAAGTGTTTGGAATATTTTTTGTTGAAGCAAATTTGTTAGAGTCCCAGTAAAGTTTGACTTTTGACAATGAAAGCAATGGCCTCTTCATCACAGACCCTATAAACATTGGCAATCACTTCTCGCGTTTGACTTTTTAGCGGTTTTTTATAAATAAATTGATTCATGATTAATATTTACGCAGCGTCGCCACTCGCTCTCGGTACATTTCTGGTTCATCATTTTTTTTACAGTAAGTGGATTCGTTAACTAAGAGTATTTGAATGACCTGCATCACGTTGCCAGATATATATATATATATATATATATATATATATATATATATATATATATATATATATATATATATATATATATATATATATATATATAAAGTATTTATTGTGAATTCTCTCGCAAGATGGTGGCCAAGTCACGTGGTATTAATGGCATGCCTGTTTGATTCTGGTCTATTTAGTTTTGTTAGGTTGGTGGTATAAATTCCAGGACGCATAATTAAGAGATTACCAACAGGTATAGTGATCTAATTTGCAGAGAACTGTGGTTGTGCTGTGTTAAGTATATTTTTATTTCAAATACCATAATAGCGTACCTTTACTTATACCTACTTAGTTAATAATAGGTATGTTCGAAAAATTATTTAATCTACGTGCAAACCATCTAGCCGAGTGAGGATAACCTCGACAAAGAAATTTTCGGGGAGGACTGACACATTTTCATATATTATGTCAACATACAAATGTTGAGAATTTATGTACACCTGTCAAGGTGGGTGTATTAGAACAACATTCTCAGAACATAAAAATTAACTTGTGCCGATATTGTGTAAAACTAAACTAGAATTTTTTTTCTATTGGCGGAATTAAGTTTTTAGTCTGTCTGTTAGTTGTACAGTTTTATTCCTTTTAAAAAATTAGGTCACGAAGAAATAAAGCAGGTCGCCACTAAACTTTACAAATGCAAAATGTTTTGGCAAAAAAAATTCTCTAGAAAAATCTAAGCTCTATAGACTATTGTACGCTTTAAAAAACTCAATTTAAAGGTTTTTGTAAATCTTCCAAGGATAAGAATTTTATTCTATTCAGCCAGAAAAAACGCACATCAATATCGAGGTGGAACATTACAGAATTGTATAACGGGAAATATATTTTTTCTGTGTGTTTTTAAGTTATTTCTTTAAGAGAAGTAGTTCTTCGCGTCATCGCTTAACACAATGTTTTAAGATTTTAAAATATCAAAACAACAATAGTAACATATCTTTCTTTGGTTCCTATAAAACATACACAACCATAGTAGATTATGCAACAGGGCGTTTGCCCCGAAATCCAGGTTATTTTTTATGGATGTTCGATCTGCACTTTTACTCCATTTTAGGTCGTGACATTTTTCCTAGGCGGGATCGCGACATGTTTCTGAGCTGTTTTCAAAAACAGGGTTTGTTTTGTACCTGTTTTCAGAAACAGTGTATGTTTTGTAGCTGTTTGGGAGCTGTTTCCAGAAACAGGGTCTGTTTTGTAGCTGCAAAACAGACCCTGTTTCTGAAAACAGCTCAGAAACAGCTACAAAACAAACCCTATTTCTGAAAACAGCTACACAACAGCTACAAAACAGGCCCTGTTTCTGAAAACAGCTCAAAATCATGTGGCGTTGCCGTCTAGGAAAAAGTGCTACGCCCTAAAATGGGGTGAAAAATGCAGATCGAACTTCCATAAGAAATAGCATGGGATTTTGGGGCAAAAGCCCTTTCGCATAATCTACTAACACACAAGGTGTCCAGGAATGGACTGCCCATTTTGAAAGTTAATTAAAAATTTTCTTGAAGTTTTAAAAGGATTTATTAAGGCAAAATCCACAGAATATATGCGGGTTTTGTGTCTTAAAAATTATATTGTCGGGATGCCTTTCATTTCGGCCAAAACACTGTTACAATGAAGTCGTCGTGTGGTTAAAATCTGCTAAACACATCTCAGGTGGTAATGCACTAATTTCTTCCCGTATTTTTTCGTTTTACCTCTTGCAAAGTGACAGGTCTGTCAACATAAACTTTACTTTTGAGGTATCCCCACAAGAAAAGTTCAGTGAGGTCAGATCGGGAGAGCTAGCTTGCCAGTTTAGATTTTCAAAGCCGCAGATGACCTGTTTTTTTTAAGAGAACTGAGAAAGCAGTCATTGAATAATATTTTATAAACCAAAAAGGATATTTACCCATGAGTATTAAATAAGTACTAACCATTATTCACCGAATGACAGGAGCAAAAACTATTACACACCGAGGTTTGGGTTTTATTATTATTTTTCGTAGGATGACGTTAGACGGAATGAATTTTTTTAATTTCGTCGAATTTTAAACCTTAATATTTTTGATATTGTCCGTCCTTGTGTACATGTTTCAGTTGACTGATTTCCCCTGTATACTATACAATACCGCCAAAATCAGAATACCCAAAAACCCTTTATGTTACGAATTAAATTGTAATCTTTAGAAAGATGATAAAAAACTACCTATTAGTTTATTCCATAAACTCGAGTTCATAAATTTAAGGGCTTGCAAAATTTTAATTATGTAATATAACTTTGTTCAGATAAGACTCATTAAAACTGTTACATTTAAATCTATATACTTAATGACAAAAAGACCGAGAAAGATAACTTAAAGCAGTATATTTTTGGCAAATTTATTTAAATTGGAGCTTAAAAAAGTTTTTATATTAACTGTACTTTTGTTTTTGTGTACGTGAAAACAATGGTTTGGTATTTATTTATTATGTCTAAAGCTATTAGGCCAAGCAATAGAGCAAAATATTAGCGAGTTTTTGACATTAATCTTATTAGAAAACCGCGTGTGCCATCATCTGAAAGACGATCCGTAGATGATTCCTGTTATAAATCCAACCCTGAAATTTTTTCCATTAATTTGTTATAAACATTTTTATCCAAAAAAAACGCGATTTTTTTAGTTTTTTGCTTATAAAATGAAAAGTAATGAAGCAATCTTAATGATGTAAATAGACGATTTGTAGACAATAGAAATATGAACAAAATGAGAGGTCGAACGTCCCGATACTATAAGTAGTAACGGAGAAAATCCGGAAAAACCGGAAAATTAAGAGTTTTTTTAAATTCATAAATCGGCCATTTTTAAACGTAGAGGGCTCAAACTTTGGGAAAAAGTAGTAATTCCTAGCTATTTTATGTGTGCAAAACTCCGACGCTGTCCGACGATTAGTTTTGCCACAATCGTCATTTTAATTTTTCAACACACTATTTTGCAACAGGTCTGGATGCTCTATGGATCGTCCGATTTTAATTATTGAAACGGATTTGAAAAGTACAAGTTCAATTGAACAATATGTATATCTCAGTTTTTCCATAAAATGCTACGAAACCGGTTGGAAATGAACGTAAAGATACGTGAATATGGCCGAGCGCGCGAAAGATGACGCGTAGCGGGAGAGAAGCGGAGCGAAGGGGAGCCAATATTCGCGCTTTCGGCCATTTTCACGCATCTTTACGTGCATTTTCAACCGGTTTCGTAGCATTTTATGGAAAAACTAAGATATACATATTGTTCAATTAAGCTTGTACTTTTCGAATCCGTTTCAGTAATTAAAATTGGACGATCCATAGAGCATCCAGACCTGTTGCAAAATAGTGTGTTGAAAAATTAAAATGACGATTGTGGCAAATCTAATCGTCGGACTGCGTCGGGGTTTTGCACACATAAAATAGCTATAAGTTACTACTTTTTCCCAAAGTTAGCGCCCTCTACGTTTAAAAATGGCCGATTTATGAATTTAAAAAAAAAACTCTTATTTTTCGGGTTTTTCCGGATTTTCTACGTTGCTACTTATCCTATCGGGACGTTCGACCTCTCATTTTGTTGGTATTTCTATTCTCTACAAATCGTCCATTTACATCATTAAGACTGCTTCATTACTTTTCATTTTATAAGCAAAAAACTAAAAAAATCGCGTTTTTTTTGCTTAAAAATGTTTATAACAAATTAATGGAAAAAATTTCAGAGTTGGATTTATAACAGGAATCATCTACGGATCGTCTTTCAGATGATGGCACACGCGGTTTTCTAATAAGATTAATGTCACGACAAATCGCTCTATTGCTTGGCCTATATGTAAAATGAACGTGATTCCAGTGGCATTGCCGTTTTATTTATTGGTTAGTTGGTAGTGATATCAATAAAATAAACATATTATTATGTCTCAGGATGTCCACTTGAATGCCACACCAGTGGCGGAGTTTATCAGTAACTATGTGTAAGTGAAATTTCCAAATTTGAAATCTACCGGTGCTCACATGCTGTGTGTGTGTAGACCATCACAACGTATTCACGACACCAGCTGAATCCGTCCAATGTATGGGCGGAAAAGTGCGTTTGTACGCATATGGCGCCAGTCAGGTTTTTAAACGACGGTTCTCTCGAGGCATGCGCACTCGGGACGTGTCGCAAAAGTGGTTGCTGAACTCAATGACGCAACTCGGCGATCAGAACCGGACCCAGTTGTAATCACTGACGGAAACACATGGAATACAGCTGTTGTAAATGCTGAAGTTGCTATTTCCATTTGCAAAAATACTTTTAAGTTTTGAGTTATTAAGATTAACTCTAACCAAATAAATTTTCTAACTTTTATCTTAAATGCACTCCGGTGTTGAAGTGAACACACACACGGAGAAGTAGAAATATTTATCAGTGACGTATATTGAGTGTGGTCAAGGTGTCAGAAAGGCACTGATGGGGTGTGTGTGTATTAGGGGCATTGTATAAGGGGTAAGATGGTGTAAGAAGGTCATAATATATAGTGTCAATGCCTCCTTCCCCTATATTGCCTAAGGGTGAGTGAGTGTCCAAAAGGCATATTTGCGCTTTCGCCAAAGGGGCACTAAAAATACTAGTGGATTAGGGTAGAGGGGAGTATTTTAAAAGGGATGGCGAAAGGAAAAAGCGCTTTCGCCAAAGGACCGCTAAGATATCAGTGGATTAGAAGGGTGAGTGTCCAAAAGGCATATTTGCGCTTTCGCCAAAGGGGCACTAAAATACTAGTGGATTGTGGTAGAGGGGAGTATTTTACAAGGGATGGCGAAAGAAAAAAGCGCTTTCGCCAAAGGATCGCTAAAATATCAGTGGATTAGATTGACATGGGGCCGTAAGTAAGTAGCGCTTTCACCAAAGTATCAAGTGCACACACTGTAAATAGGTGTAAAAATATTTACATCTTACCATAGAACTTGGTTTGTTCAATAATTATACAGGATGGGATGCCAATCCAATAAAATATACACATAGTTTTGGTAATTTTTTTATTTACTATTTTACTTCTTAAAACAGTTGCATATTTTATTTCTATTGTTTAGAATACTATGTTTATATTTTATTTTAACTTTCAATTTTGTAAATGTAACGTTTAAAAAATTAAGAGGGGGGGCATTAAAGAGACGCACTGTATATGTATAAACTGAGCTATTTTCGAGGAATTATCGACAGTTTTGTATAGCAAGAAAACTCAGATTTAAGCCAACAAACTATACAATTTTTGTTAAAATCTCACTAATGGTTACGTTTTTATCATTAATAAAAAGAATAATTACAAGTAATATTAAGCATTTATTACTCGATAAAAGATTCACGTCATGTGAAATAAATTTTGAAGTACGGTCCTGTCTGTCACAAGACAAACGTTCGACAAGGCGCACGCCCGCAGAAGACCGTCTTTGTTTACGGATTCACCTCGGTAAATTTGCCACATTCGCAAATGACATGATTTCTCTATTATATATTTTGTCTATGGTAACAAACTCGCATTCTGTGTGTAGTGTGTAACAAAAAATTGTTATGTTGGAACAGTTATGTGCAAAAAACGCAAAAAGAGTGCAACCCACAAATAAACGTGGTCAGAGACCTCTTGCGGAATTTATTTTCGATTTAATTTTTACGTTAAGTGCTTGTAATGTACCGTTTAATATATTGGACAAAGAACCATTTGAAAAAACTGCAATCACACATGGAAATTGCCAAGCCGAATGACGGTATTTCTCAGTTGTGCGTGAGGCGTGAGAGACTTGATAATAAATAGAAACATTTTAGAACAAATCCAAATAAACTTTAATATTGCGTAAATTAATATTTAAATAATGGCTTGAAATGCCAGAATACGCCTGTAATACCTGATGGTTTTGAAATATTTATACAAAAAAAATCAAAACCAACAACCAAAATTATGTTGACAATCATGCAAATCAACCCTTAACGGATACCAGACAAGTCTACTCTAAAATCCATTATAAAATTCCACTATACCACTTTTTGTATCTTTTTAGCCCTTCTCGTTTTCTACGTCCCTTCGGAGTCCGGTGAAAAGGTCACCCTAGGAATCAGCGCCCTTCTGTCGATGACAGTATTTTTGATGACCATTAGAGAAACGCTACCACCCACTGAGAAAACACCATTAATCAGTAAGTAGTTAGTTTAGGTGAAAGTCAGAAATTTATTTTTGTACAATCATGTTTTTTTAGTCACTCACTGTCATTATTAACTGAACAAGTAAGTTGATTTTACTGAACGATTATTATTTTTCCTGACCTATTGCCGGAACCACTGTGCAATGTATGAAATAAAACCAAAGGCTAGTTATGAACTTATGAGTGAATTGTGATTGTTGAAGTCCCACAACTCAATTTTTTATTTCTTTTTGTATAAAACTGCGGCAGGACTAAAATTAAATAGTTAAAATATTAAATATCGCAGATCAGTCCATTTCCTTTTACAAATAAAACATGGACATTAAAAGTTTTATTTCAGTCCATTTGCATTATTAAATTTTATCCATTTTATACATTATACGACTTTATAGCCTCTTTGCAGGACCGTATTTTCTTCTTTAATTTACGCAGTTCTATGAAATCTATCTAAAGGTTTCGTTACCCCGATAAGTATCATGCAGAAATCGGAGTTACTTAAAATGTGTAAATACCTGTTTGCAATCCCTGCGCATAATGCAAATTGTGAAAGAATTTTTCCTTAATGTTCATCCAGCAGTCAGAAGAATGAAATCATTTATTAGCCGGGTCCATTGAGGTAGTCTTGTAAATATCCGTATTCTTTATATATCCGGATATACGGAATCGGAATCAACTAATATCCGTATCCATCATCCGAATACGTATCCATTTCGTGCATATACGAAATTATTTCGGATACGGGTAGATAGGTGATAGGTGGATGCGGTATCATATGATTCGAAATCAAAGGTTAGGGATAGGAAGGCACCGTCGTTCGTTCTCGTTTGAATTCGGATCGGGTGAGACGGGCCAAGTTTAACCAATGGGTCTCATCCCATATGATGCGTTACCCCGATAAGTATGCTATCTTTTTTTAGGAAATGTCATAAACAGAAAGCATAAGATCAAATATGCCAAATCGCTGACCGTGTTGTTCGCTTATACTCGATCCAGATTCCGTTTTCTCTTTGCACTTTGCATTAATATCCACCCGATGCTTATTTATTTTGATTCCGAATCCGTATTCAAGTTCTCGGCCGGTTACGGATAATACAGATGCTTTTAATATTCGTATCCAACGGATTTTTGAATACGTATCCTTACATCACTACCTTAGGCCACTTTGCAATGCTAGTATAACTTTAAATTATGATGTGCAGAATTTTATAAGTACATCAAAGATCAGAAAGATGTTCAAAAGAAAATCACCCCATCGGAGAAATATAAAACCGGCAAATCCTAAATCATTTTTTAATTTGGCTTTAAGAAATACCAGTTATAATAAAGATTTTCGTTCCTAATGCAGTTGTTTTTGTGTTTTGGCATTTAGAGCTAGGTAATTTTTTTTTAATTTTAACACCCCCATAAATATCAATGGGGTAAAACATAACCCACAGTATAACGTTTTTACACCATAAAATGGGGGACACAAGTCATATTTTAGGGCCGTAGTTATAGTTGTACCTCAGGCATAAGTGACACCTTGCTTAAATTATACTTCAAGATCTAAAGGATTCTCAAGGAATGAGCCTTTAAACAAACCATATTATTGCATAATATTTTTAAAACTTGTAAATTTCTGATTGCTCTAAATGGTATTTTCTTGGTTTTCCTAAAGCTAGGTATAGTACGTATATTTTATCCATAGAAATTTATAAAAATAAAAATATAAAACCACAAAAACCACGCCGTTAATACATTTGCAATCCTTTCTTGATACAACATTTTACCTACAAGCATTTTTCATCAAGAAAAATGCTCACATTATAGTTTTCAATCGAGTTCTGCATTTTCCTTTGAGAAAAATATATTTCGTGGTAAGAAGGAAATAAAGTAAATTTTTCTTGGAAAGTACAAGCTATATGCTTGTATTTAAGAATTATTATGTAGTTTAGGGAGAGTATTGTGAAAATGGGGTAAACAGTAACAAAAAATTAACGTTCATATTCACTAGGAAGGTTTAAGATTTAGTACTGGCTTAAATTAAGATCTTATAGTATAGTTGATCAGTTATGTTTTGACAGGTTTTTGTCCTGTCATTGTTAATAAGTCGTCATTAAAAACTTATTAATTATTCTAATAGTTTAGCGATTTGCTTGGTTTCCAAATGATTTTAATCTTGGAATGAGTTGCTGTAATGAATTTAGTTCTATTCTTGTCGAAAGTACGTACTAAAATTGCTCTTTTCTTTATAAATTGCGAAAAAGCCCAGAAATAAATTCACAGTATAAAGTTTAGTTGTCTTATTCTTACACTTGTCAGTTTAAAACTTTTGGTTGTCAAATTAGACTGGACTGCCGTTGGGGAATCTGGCTGGAAGTGACGAAATAAGGGGATTTTAATGAGAAGAATTTTTTAGGTAGGTTACAAGTCCTTGGTTTCTTTATCACACGTATCATTTTCAAAACCTATTGTACAATATACTATTTCTGTCTGCTTCAAAGGTCCAATTTTAGGTCAGTTGATTGGACCCGAAATTTACACGAGTACTACCAATATAGGTACCTTAAAAATGCCCTCCACAATAAAGCAATTATAAAAAAAATAGAGGGCAATTTGAAACCTTTTTCATAGTTTCTCAGAGTAACCCTATTTCGATGCGATAACCCAGAAACTTTTTAAAAACGAACACTTAATTCGCCTTTCAAAACTTTTAGAAAACTTCAGGATGGATCTAAAAAGAAGCGCTGCGAAAGCGCAGTGTCATTGTTTTAGGTCAGCCAAATTGGAATCTAACTTTTTTAGTTAAATAGTTTTCGGAAACTAATTTCTGCGCCTCCACCTTGTTATTATTTTTAATTACTTAGGAGAAATTTTACGGAAAGATCTATTATCAGAATTAACTAAAAAGTAAACTTATAAAAAATATACAGGGCGTAAATCATTAATTGGCGTGTATTTCCGGAAGAAATTATTCACATCAAAATAGGAAACAATGTTTTGTCCATATGGATCCGCAAATCCTCCTTTTTCGCGATACACGGTGTTAAAAGGCACTTTTCATCGATTTTTAAAAACGCCTTTAGAGTTGTTTATTCTATGAATGAACAGGACTAGGAAAAGACAGCGGCGCGGCGTTGCCACTATCACTCTAAATTTCGCCAATATGCAATGGGAATAAAATACTAAAAGTAGTACTAAGAATAACGGTATATTGTTATATTTTACTACCCCTTAGCCTGTGGTATTTCGAAAGGAAAATCTGAAAATATACCGAATCACAAATATGTACGAAAAAAGAGCAGTTTTGATAGTATTTATGTACGGTTAAAAGTTCACATGGCGCGATATTATATTTTATTACGCGGTATTTTTCCAGCATATGCACAGTTTTTGTTTTTCTGATACTAAATAAATACCAACTATTGAAAATTTAAATTCATCGGGAAACAATAATTGGAAAAAAACACGGAAATACATATTTTGTGTGCATTGCTGCAGAAAGAGGGCGGAATCTAAAAACGGTCGTTAAAGGTCATGTATGATATGTTTAAATCCCGGTATTTTTTTACAGGAAAGTTTTGACGCAGTGGGGTGGGAATAGGGTGATTATTTTTAATTTTGCAATGACATTTGTATATTAGTCCACACGTGTTATAAGCCTTTCTATGTAGAAAGTTTGTTATAGACCCTCAAAATCGACCTACTTATCGAGTCCCGCAAGTATTCTCAAAAATCCAGCGGGACAATCCGGGCACATGCGACATTTCACAATGTGATTTTTTACTTCAAAGTTCGGGATGAATTAAACATTGATGATTCCTATCCGAGCTTGACCGGTCAAATTTGACAACTAAAAGTTTTAAACTTACAAGTTAAAAGCAATAAGACGACTAAGTTTCATGTTATGAATTTGTTTAGGTTTGATCATGGATTTATTATATAAAAGGATTCGATATCCGTATACTGTGAGCGTATCGAACGTGAAGCCTTATATTTTGTTCTTTGTTATTCTCTTGGGGGAGCAGTTTACGAACTACGAACATAGACAAGACTACGAATTACTACGTAATTGAATCAAGAATGGTAGTAGCAAGAGATAAAATAGCATTGGAGTGTTGGAGCTCAGAAGTGTTGCTGTCTGTGCTGGTTGTTTAGGAAAACGGCTGAACCTCGGTCTGAACACTCGGTTACACGTACGTCTTTGTCTAATGAACTAGAAAAGAAAAAGTGCGAAGTATAGATTTATATAGATTTATAAATGACTCGGAGCGACTTTAAATAAACACCTTTAGAAATAACATAACCTATAAATAATAAAACCTTTTTAACTTGAATTTCTTATTATTTAGCAGAAAATAAAGTAATTTAGGGCTTTTATTACTTTTAGCAAATCTTGTAATGCTTCTAACGTATTTTTTGTACACAAATACAAGGTAAAATAAGATGTGGCCAATGTTTACAAATTGTGTTTACAGTGTCGCTTAGAATGGTTTGTTTTGGCTTCAAAGAATGTTAAATCATCCCGTATCCTTTTATTTAATAAATCCATGGGTTTCATGATCATTTTAGGGACAAGTTTACCTTGAAAAGTAGAATGCAGGCCAGGTCCGGACTTCAGAAGTTTGTGTATTCACTGTAATTACATGGACATAGTCGTACATATAAATCTAAAGTTGTAGTAAAATGAGGACGGCAGGGCCGAGTTTTGTAAATTTTCGAGATCGCTGAGCACTTACTGACTAAGTAGTCATTTAGATTTTTACACAGTCATCTTAATCTTTACCAAAAAATACAAAAACTGGTCTAATAGGTATAAAATATTGAGCGTTCGTAGCATTATAATGGGTTATACGTTATGAAGCCACTCTATAGACTTTAACCAAACGCTACGTTTTTCTTTCTGTTCCTTTTCTTTTTCAAAAAATAACATTTTTACAATATTTTGAGTGAAGTAAAGTAACATTCGATTTGATATGAAAATTACAAAACGCCTAAAACGCAAAGAACGTCGACGGACGGCTAAATCAAAAAGACATCCATATATCATTTACATAAATTGTTACGAAAGCAGAGAGAAAGGCAGAAAAAATTGTACAAAATCCGAAAAACATATTTCGGCTTCTGAACTCCCCATTTTTCAATGTCTTTTACACGACAAGGGACTGTAAAAACGCATTTTAAAAGTTATATATCAAAAATTTGACAGAAATTTGCTTTTCGAAGACAATTAGAATTAAGAGTCTTATAGTGTCGAAATTATCTATATTTATAGAACGTAACATTTGTTATGTATTAAAAACACAAAAAATGTTGTATTTATGTTGAACTGAGAAAACAGTCAATGCATAATCTATACTAATATATAAAAGAGTAAATTGACTGACTGACTGAGTCACCCAGCTAAAACTACTAATGCTAAAAAGTTGAAATTTTGCACACAGCTTTATTCTACGCCGTAGAAGCAACCCCTAAAAATTAAATTATGTTTTATTTTAAAAACTACTAAGTTTTAAGGAAAACGCCAAAACATGTCAATTTTATTTTATTTTTTTACATAAGGCTACTTTTTTCGTGTTGGAATTTTGCCCCTAGGGGGTAAAACGCCCCTATCACTGATTTAGCAAGGCCCAGCCCTAACTATCAAAGATTGAAATCTGAAATTTTGCATACAGCTTTAATTTAGGCCCCAGACGTCCAATAAGAAAGGATATTGCAAAAGTTACCCTCCAAGCGGGTAAAGTCAACCCCTAAAAATTAAATAATTTTTCAAGCTCAAACCGCTTGACATAGAGAGCTAAATTTTGGCATACATTTTTATTTTAGGGTGTAGGCTTTCGATAAGAAGGGATTTTTTTAAACTCAAATTCCAAGGGGTTGAAACAACCCCCAAAAAATGAAAATAATTTTTATCTCAAAAAGTATTTGCTATTTAAGAAAACTGTAAAACACGTCAATTTTTTTTTTTAAATCGTGTTTCTCACCCTGAAGAATATAACTCCACCGAATTTGATTCATATCCGCTTAACCGTTTTAAAACCATAGTAAATTTTCGTAAATAAATTTTTATTTGAACGACCCTGTATCTCTTTCACCGTAGATATTTTATTATGAGAAATTAAGCACCAACGGCCTATTTTCAAGTACATTATCTCCTGTTGCAATATGGCCCATTCGTTATGGAACACCCTGTATTATGAATACCTTAATCTTGGCCAGTAGACCATACCTATACGTTATTTTATAATGTATTTTAGAAAAAATATCTGTGGTTCAGGACCTTAAGATACCAAATTGTGTCTAAAGTAAAAACCTTGGGACGAACTTCCATTTCATTACCCAGTGTTTTTCTCCCTACATTATCTACCTTCTATTTGTACTTTTAAAACTCAACGTTGCATGCCATTCCAACCTTTCTCAACTTCAAAATTTCAGTCACAAACTTTTAGAAATCTATTGTTAAAGTAACAATGGACAAACTTTTCACTCCCGTAGAAAACAATGGGCCGCAAATAAAATTTTAAATTTTCGATTAGGAGCGTGCAGGAATATTTAGTCAGGAATGTAACTTCAAAGGTGCTAGACCTAAGCAATGTCAACACCGCCTGCATTTGGACAAATAAACGCACAAGGTTGCCACATATAAAGTTTATTGAAGTAATTATATTTCAAGCACTTTTAACAATTTTTTTAAAAATAATATTTATGCAAATTCAGACAAAATATTTTCAGTTACTACGAGACGGTAGGAAAACACAAAATTCTAATTGTCCTTGTCCTGTACATGTCGCCAAATTAAAATATAGGGTAGGGTGAATTTTTTAAAGTATTACAAGACCATATCTCAAAAACGGTTAAAAATATTTTCATGAAATTTGGTGAGTTAAATAGGGCGATGGGGAAACATCTTTAAACATATTTTTAACTTTTACCCCCTCTCTCTATTTTGAATTTTGTAAACTAAAGTACATCATCCCATTTAAAATACCAAAGTTACCCCCCACCGCTCCAAAATAAAGAGACGGGGTAAATATCAAAAATATGTTTAAATATGTCCTCCTATCTCCGTATTAACTTACAAAAATTTCATTAAAACATTCGAAACCGTTTTCGGGATATCGCCTTGTAATACTTTAAAAAACTCACCTTGTATAGTGAAATCGCCAGTTATCAATAATTTTTATTTTTAGGTATGTACTATGGGGCCAGCATCTGTCTAGTGTCATTTGCTTCTGGACTATCAGTAGTGACCCTAAACATCTACCATAGGGGAGTGAGAGGGCAAGCAGTCCCTAATATTATCAGAACTATCGTTTTAAAACGAATAGCGCCGCTGGTTTTTATCAAATTCGATAATAAACCCAGGGAAACCAAGCTGCAGGTGTGTATTATAGGGAAAACAAACATATTTTTAACCCTCTGTTAATTCTAATCTATATCTTGAATCAAAAAATGTTGTTATAACTTACCCCATTCATACAATTAGTTCCAATGGCGCTAAATTTTAGGAAAATTTTAAAAATCTAATTTTTCACCGTTTCCTTATCAAGGAAAATCACTTTTGTATTGAAGAGAAACAAGCACGTTTGAAGGTTGTCAAAAATAAGCAACTGGAGCTCAACTGTTTTCGACGCCAACCTAGATTTTTTAATTTTGCCTCACATACATCTTTGGATTTCCAAAAAGGAACATGTTATGTACAAAATACTTTCCACTTTCTTCTTATGTTCTTATTGGAAATTTGAGACAAATTTGGAGTAAATAAATACAGGGTGTTTGTTATGTTAGTGTAGGACTAATTAGTGTGAATTAATTTTGTATTTAAGGAGGTTAATCCTAGAACTGGCACCAGACTAGACTGCCAATGGCCTTGGGCCGACAAACAACCACAAGAGGATGGTTGTTGTCTTCAACAGCGTACGCAAAGGTCCCCCAGGTTCGGATCAAAGTCAAGGAGCGACGATTTAGGTAAGCAGGTAAATAAGGTCCATTTTTAAAAGTAAGTCATGTCACGAGGCAGAAATTTAAGTAAGCGGCAGTGGAAGACTAACTCCTGCGAAGGGCCGGGCGGCCCCTAATACCTGGCCCCTTATATAATTTAGTTATTACATTTTTTAAGCTGAAAATGCTGCCCCCTGTCTGTGGGGCCCAGTGCGGACCGCCCCTGTCGCCGCCCCTTAGTCAGCCACTGGTAAGCGGTAACTGGTTTAAGAATTTTTAAATAAACATCGATGATGATTAGATGCAGTTTCTTTTTTTTAGATTTATTCGAGAAACAAATAATGCGAGTTCTACAGCGAGTCCACCAAAATATAGAGAGAACGGAGCTTCGCATAACAGAGCAAGAGAGAAAAGAGATGACTGAGTTAGAGTGGAAACAAACCTCGATAGTTTTAGACAGACTGTTACTGGCAGTGTTCTTTTGTATTACCATTATCACTTCCACTACGATTTTGTGTAGGAGTCCTCAAGATACAAGTTAAAAAACATGTAAATTACTTTTTTTAGCGATCGATAGGACTAAGTTCAGTAATACTTAATATTAAGGTTTCATTTGCCGACCACACTCGTTTATTGCCAACTTAATTTTATTTTAGTATAATTTTTGCTTTATTTTTCATTTTAAATTTAAAGTTGGCCACCATGGACGCGATTGGAAAATGCCACCATAAGTAGTTGATAACTAAGGCGTGCCAACTCAGTTACATTCCCTAGAGGAAATGTAGTAGAAGGTGTTATGACATTGTTGTATGAAACGATAACGCTTTTATAACCCTAGTCGAGATGTAGGTTACTAACGGAGTGACGGTTAACAGGTTCCGTTGACAGATATCAAACTAGTTTCAGTTTGTTGCGAAGTAGATGCTAGGTGGTGTATTTTTGCAGATTTTTCAATTCAAACCCTTTGACGTATTTTTTTCGGAGCCTTTCACCTGAAAACTATGATCAAAACAAAACATACCGATGAACTGCTGCATTTAAGCAACCACTTGTATTCTGGTACAAACACTTAGAGGGAGGGAGTGGGGGCAGTAACTGCACCGATTAAGCGGTAATAAACTACATATCGCAAAAAATTCCTTATGGTATGAAACACTTACCCAGTGAATATTATAAATCCGGATGAGCTAGGCTAAACATCTGCATCATGCCGTATGTCTCCATGGAGTCGTTTTTATGAGCGATGTACGCAGCGGTGAAAAATATGTTTATGTGAAGAGATGACGTCATGAAAATGACGTCATGTTGTGACGTCACTGTGACGCCATGTGAGGGATGACATCGTGGGAGGGCGGAGAACACACCACCTTACTCTACTGACCGTTCGACGTTCAACGATGTGACCTGTGCGTATGTACAATGGTCTTTGAAACTGCTTGACCGATCTATTGAAACCATGGATTTATTAAGACTGGATACGGGATGATTTAACATTCTTTGAAGCCAAAACAAACCATTCTAAACGACACTGTAAACACAATTTGTAAACATTGCCACATCTTATTTTACCTTGTATTTTTGTACAAAAAATACGTTAGAAGCATCACAAGATTTATTAAAAGTAATAAAAGCCCCAAAATATTTTATTTTTCTGCTAAATAATAATAAATTTAAGTTAAAAAGGTTGTATTATTTATAGGTTATGTTATTTCTAAAGGTGTTTATTTAAAGTCGCTCCGAGTCATTTATAAATCTATATAAATCTATACGTCGCACTTTTTCTTTTCTAGTTCATTAGACAAAGACGTACGTGTAACCGAGTGTTCAGACCGAGGTTCAGCCGTTTTCCTAAACAACCATCAGACACTGCAACACTTCTGAGCTCCAACACTCTAATGCTATTTTATCTCTTTCTACTACCATTCTTGATTCAATTACGTATTTCCTTATGTTCGTAAACTGTACCTTCACGGTAAGATGTTTTCATAACAAAATATAAGACTTCACGTTCGATACGCTCACAGTATACGGACATCGAATCCTTATAATATAATCAATCCATGATTGAAACACTATCAGTATAAATCTCAATGGCCAACATTTTTTCTTAATACACTATTTAATTTTTCTGTAACACAACAACTGTTCTCGTCATTTAACGACTGTCGAACTATTTGCACGCCATCTTAAATTTGCAAAGACTCAGCTAAAGCTAAGCAACGACGGATTCCGTAATTTTTGTATCACTTAACAATATGTACTGCGCATTGTGTTGACCTGTTTTCGCTTGTTGTATTTGCCTAGATACCCGATACCACGGCAGTACGATAATGGAAGTGAACCGAAAGTGGCACGCCTTATAGGGGCGCACCCAGGGAAATAGCTATGGGACTGCATTCTCCACCACCTCGAGGCCATTGTCCATGCTTTACCCCCTAAATTAAAATGCAGCATAAGCCTCTCCCAAAACAAAATCCCTGATAATGTTGGTACCAATTCGTTACTGTGTCCTTAAAATTACTTTGTGAACTTTTTTGACCATAGTATCAGTCTAAAGCAGTCTGTATCTGTTGGACATTTTAATTTGGTCGATTCTGAGCTAAGAAACATGCGGTATGTGACATTTAAATACGAAGAACCAAAAAAACTGTAAAAACCGACGACGAATCTGCGATATTATTCTTGGCCAAAAGGCGAAGGGATATATTAAAAATAGCAGCTTTGTAACTTCAAAAAAGTTTACCAGCAACCGGCACCACACTGCGGCATTCGCCGAATTCCCAATGTTTGCTATTTGGCGACCTATTTTCCTATAGCCGGCACCTAACATAAGTTATTTGTGGACGACTACACCAATCTCCGCTTGGCAAATATTCGTTTCCTATGATTCGTGCCAATTTACCGACAACCGATGGAAAATGTTTGGTGTTCGGCGAGTGCCGAACCTTCGCCTCAAACTCTCCATCCACACTAGTAGGTGTTTGCCGAATGAATGACGCACATTCGTTGTTCGGTATTCAGCAAATAACGCATGTGAGGCGCCGGCTTAAGCAACGAAAGCATATCAGCGAAAAAAATAGTTACAATAGCAATATTTCGTTTAAGAGCTTTGAACCAGTGGTGTAACGCAAACGGAGGGGGTCCGTTACGCCACTGCTTGTAGTGACTCAGAAGACACTACCTCTTCTTCTTGGCTGGCGTGTCGTATTCGCGATTCCAAACAACAGTGCTTCCATTCGACGTGAACCGAAGGAATTGGGCTAGTTTGAGGTTTCGACTTTATTTTTCATAGTAAACTTTTTCTTAAATCTCCCAATATGGTGGTCAAGTCACTTGTCATTTATGGCACCCTGTTGAAGTCTGGTCTATTTTACGTTTAGAGGTTGGCTAAAAAGACAGGACCGGACTAGTACGTGCATCTTACATTTATTTCTTTAAAAGGGAGGATTTCTTTTTTTCAGGACGGTACGGTACACTTATTATTTAACTTCACTAGGATTAATATGATCGGAAGTTACTCCAAATGTTTAACATGGTGCCTGCCTCTAAATAATGAGGCCTTTAAAAACACCAACAACTAGGTATAGGTATCAGTAAAATCTCCCCAATTGTAACCGCCATCTTGTAAAATTGGTGCTGCCACCTATTGCCGTTTGAAATCGGGAATTAGATTAGATTAAAGACAATTAGATCGATCCGGATCAGTTTACGAACTTTTAGCGAAATACGTAATTGAATCCAGACGGGGAGTAGAAAGAGATAAAATAACATTGGACTATTATAAAGTGATCCGGATCAACACAATTTTTGTCAGTCGAATACTGCTAACCAATACGCTCAGAGCGGACGACTTTGTCACTCTTTGTTCTTTGCATAAAAATAGAAAGGTGTTTCCAAAAATGCTTTCCCTGCATATATTTAAGAATTGTTATGGAAAAATGAGGTATTATGTTCACTAACTGTTGGATAACTTTTCTTAAAGCGGTTTGCAAAAAATAAGATACTTAAGAGGTTGTAAGGTCGTTCTCCACGAAGCGTATCGTCAAACACGCGTACTAGATTCGTCACACGACAACAATTACTATTCGTTAGCAGACACGTGACTGTCAGGTCAACAAAGAGAAATAGTCTTTACGAGACGAATCTAGTTTGGGTATGTTCATATATGATGACAATAGGTTTGTGACGATACGCTCCGTGAACGAATGGTCAATTTTATTATAGTATTTATATAATTTTAGCAATATTGATAACAGTTTTGTCAATTTAAACAAAAATTAAATGTTATATTAAGCAATTGTAAATACACATCTTGTACAAAGCCAAAAAACTACGAAAAAGAACAATTAAATTGTAAAATTTAGTATTTTTAAGATAAATTACATATTAGTAAATTTAAGAGTGATTGTACAGGGTGGTTCTGAATATTTAGCAGTTTGCAGTACAAAGTGTATTATCAAAAGATATAAAAAGAAATTAAAACCATGTCGTACAAAAGTGGAAATAAATAATATTTTCAGTAACCATTTGTTCTTGGTTGCATATATATGTCTTTTGCAAATAAACTATCACGTTTTGAATTTTCTTTCTATCCGTATACCTAAGTCTATAAAGGATAATAGGAAATGCTCCTGTACATCGACATTGTATACGGTATTGCTCGATCCTGTTCCATGCATGGGCAGAATATAGAACGAATTCCGCATATAAAAGCACTATTACAGGACTGAGTTAACGCGACCGGCCGTGGTCTGCGTCTCTTTATCTCTCTATCTCTCTCGAGTTAGCACGCCGAACACAACAAAACGATACCGCTATGCGATTTGTCCTTTGTGCGCCCGGTCGCGTTATCGCAGTCACCATGGCGATTTACGTACATATCCCATGCACCGATAAAAACGGAGCAAATCTGTATACAGTATCGTTTGCTTAAGCAAGCAATGTTGCCATTTAACCTGTAGTAACAATCGGCGACTAATATTAGGCAAACGATTTTACGTACGTACATGGAGAAAATACCATTCACAATTTTGGGCCCATTCGCTGGACATGTAGGTACAAAAATAATATGTCGACGCATGAAAATTCATAGAAAGTGAATTAAGTTAGGATCAGGGGCACCAACTGGAGAGGCCATTCGCCCCTCCCTACCTGGCAAATTGGTTATTGCATTTAAAATAGGTACATACACGGTGTCCAAGATAAGGAGGACCAGTTTGGGGATCTCGTTAGTAGTTAGAAATACGTAATTTGTTAAATGAAAAAAAGTTGCATATTAAAGAACTAATAAAATAATGTTTCGAAATTTTTCAGATGATGTTTTATTTTCGAGTTATTTTGAAAAAACTAAATTTTCGAATTTTTGATTTAATTTTTTTTTCTGGCGTTAATATGCAGGGTAAGGTAACATGGACGCGGGATGAAATTTTAAAGTTGTATATCTCTGTTGCTACTTACGGGACCCAGACGAAGTTCAGGATTTTTGATAGTAAGGCTACTAGGAATGTTTTGGTAAAGAAAAAAATCTTTGGTCCTTATCTTGGATACAGTGTATATTGCATTTTCAAAAATTAAAGATACAATGATGTATAAAAAATTAGTTTAAGGGGCAACCCTTGAGCTAAATCTAAAATGACGCCCCTGATTATATGACCAAGAGCAATATAATAGTCGATGTTTATTTAGAATGTGTTCAATATGAACGATTTTTTGTTTTGACCACGCTTCCAATATTTCTGTAAAAATTTTCCTGTTTTTAAAAATAAATGTTATAAATAAACAGTAAAACGAGGTGTTTTATTTCTGCCACAGGTTTTACCGAGTCCTGTCCTGAGCAAATCGGAAACCAAAGGTTGATTAAGGCCGACCGCGCCCCAAACTGTATTCCTCAACTTTTAATAAAGAGAAAAATTTCAGGCATTATCGAATGATCAGAAAGAAGAGTTTATTAGGAAAACTATACAGTTACAATTATTTTTTTAAAATTCGTGAGAATAAATTTTGAATTTCTGAATTTCATAGAACGAAATGTTCAACTTTACGCACTCAAAACTTCTGAGATAATTTAGTAACGTAACGACTGGATTTTTTAACAACCCTATGCGTTGATCTATCCCTCGCCTTTTCACGCTCACCCTATATCTCTCCACCCACACACAAGGGTGGGAGCGGATGCCGGTGCAGTCTGGGCAAAACAATGAATCGGCACGTCTGACGTCACCAAGCATTACCAAGACAACCTGATTCATAAAACCGCCCAGACGCATTGCTGGTTGTCTACACACAGGCGCAGTCGAAAGATTTTGATTAGATTACGCGGCGTGTTATTTACGATGTTGGTTGAATAAAGAATTAATTAATTTCGCCGGTAGTGTGGAGTGAGTTGGAACTCTGATTGGTAAATTTGCTACGCTACGCTTATGTGACGTTAAAAATTGGTAATAAAACCGTGAAAGTGAAAAATTGCGCAGCAAACAAAAGTTTGTGTACAAAAACAACCCATGCTGATTGATTCATTGATTATGTAAAAATAGGCTGTATTAAGAACACTTTTTAGCCCTAGTTATGCATAAGTAATTAAATGAAACCTTTTAGCTGAGTTTCTCCTAGGTATTTACGTTTTATATTTCATTTTTTATACACAAAAATAGATCTTTGTTATGCTGCGGCAACTTGTTGCTCGATTTAGGCGTAACATAAAAATAGATAATGAAATGCGCGCGGCTCAAGTTTCAGTTTTTTGTCAACGTTAGATGGGATAATGCAATTTTCAAATGATGTACAAGTTATATTTTAAAGCTTCAATTACATAATGCTTATAGTATTTCTAATAGCTATTTGGTAAAAAGAAAAACAATGCGAAATGTATTGCATGGATCTGCATTAAAATTTCGATTTTCGTCCCATTTTCAATGAGGTGACAACAGCGCCAACACTGGGCGTGATAGATAACTACAGCGGTGTTGTCGGTTCGTTGAATATTAGGAAGTCACGTTTTTTTCCACTGCTCGTTTATAGGGTGGCCTAACAAGAACAAATGTTCACATTCTGGTTTTAATTGATGTAATATGTATAATATGGGCGATGCTAAATCCCAAAACATAAATAATTCGACAAACAACCTCAGCGTCTAAGGAATAGGACCAAAAATAAAATGTTCTTGGTCTGTCGATAAAAAAGCTGGCTTAAACTTAATTGCTTAGAGCGTTGTTTGAACAACGCTTAGAGTTTGAGATCGGTTAATATAGTAGGACTTCATTCATTCTTATTCTCTTCTTTGGGTTACGCAATTTTACGTCAAATTTGCGTCCCATTTTATGATATTTAAAGTTTATAATGATGAATTCGACACACATAACCTACTAAAAAATTCGTATTTGGGGGAATTTTCGTAAAGAAATTGTCCATTTTGTAATTATGTAGTTTAAAAGAATAATTAACTACTGCTTGCGGCCACTCTGTAACCGTCAGTAAGCACGAATTCATGTATGTAGTAGTAGGAAAAGCCAATTGCACAATCTTGCAACACTGCCGCACGGCAAGATCGAGCGAATACGTAGACTACCAGCCGTGTTTGGTGCGGGAAGAAAAAATACGCAAAAAATGGCCAAAAACTAGTGAAAAAATGATCTCTGTGTGTTTAAGATTGCTAAGTAATAATGTATGACCGTGTAAGTGCATAAATAATGTCCTAAAAACCTTTTATAAGTGTAAAAACTGCATTGTAAACATTCGGGTTACGTAGAGGTTTGGCAAAGATGGCTGGACTTTAGGACTCGTCTTTGTGCATTTATCAGCATGAGAGTGGATTTATTTGTAGAAGGACTGAGGATTGAGAGGTTAGTACATTTAATCTTCCTTTTCCATATCTTGCAAACTACGAAAACAGGCCGTTTTTGGCTTCAATATGGGCGATTCGAGGCGACATTTTGTCGTCAACTCCCCGTCTGTTTACGCGACGATACGTGGGAAGGTGGCCTCGTATCACTGGACATATTTTTCCAGTACAATTTTAAATCCAAATATGGATTTTCGAAAAGAATATGATTCATTTCCAGAAAGGAATTAGGTTTATAATACCTTATGAATTCTAGAAAAGGGTCTCGTAAATTCGGGGAAGAGGGTTCCATGAATGGGACAAAGGTTGGCCTCGGTTTACCTGCCCTTAATTTAGTACTCTGAGACCTGAGATTTGAGGTCGTTTTTAGTCGATAAGCACTGCCGTAACGGATAAGGTCTGACCAAAATATTGTACTTAAATCTTTCTATACAGAGTACATTTCAGTAAAATTATGTTAAAGTCCTTTTAAAAAGTCAAAAATTAGGCTTGAAGGACCGGTTTGAACAGGTTGCGTTCGTTTATATCGATAAGAAATCGGCGCCAACGTGATTAAAGTATTATTTAGGTTGGTTTGCTCAGGTTTCGACGTGGAATATTATTTATAACTTATTTAATATTTTACAAAGACTTGAAATCCAAAATGCTCGTTCCAAAAACAGTTGTTTTGTATCAGAATAACGTGTATTTACTAACTGAAGATTTGTACTAGTTATTGAAAAACTGAGGAAACAATTATTATTTAGTTACACCCATGGGCAAAAAATCGCCCATATGTCACAGTCTAAGTGCCTGTTCCTTAAGGTTGTCCATTAAGAAATTATTAGACTGTAAATTCTTGTTTTTAGCCATGGCTAGGGTTTCCAAATTTGCAGTATGAAAAAGCGTGGCACCTTGGTGGCGTGGAGGGGGGTGGGTGGCGAACATTTTTTAGGGTATAATCTTTGGTGTTTTGAATTTGAAATTTAGGAAAGGTAGGGCCAGATAGGGATATTCAAAACATGTAGGTATTATGTATTATACAAATAAATGAAACATTGAAAAAACAATGTAAACTCTTAAAAAACACAAAGCTTACATACCTACACCTTTAAAGGTGCCTACTTTTCACTCTGCTTTTTATTTTTAACAGCAAATTATTGCCATCACTTGAAAAAGGTTTATAAGCCTATGATTTTTTCTTTGGGTTAGTATTGCCCCGAAAATTTATTTATTTATTCATGTTATGGTACAATAAGCACTTACATACGTCAATAGGTTGTGTAAATCGTTAGCATGTAGTTAAAATCGGGGCACTACTTGATTGAATTTAAAAAGCGGGGCATTTGGAAAGTTTGGCGTGGCGCGGGGCAACAAGTGGAAAAGCGTGGCAATCCCGCCTAAATCGGGGCATCTGGCAACCCTAGCCATGGCTATACCTACCGACTTTCTGTTCCTAGAAGAGTTTATGCTGTATTTTTCTCTTTTTTATATAAAATAGTAGCTGTGTTTTTAAAGCCTAACTTCATGATAATCGACATTTCTTTAATTAACAATTTATCTTTTAATTAACTCTTATCTATTGAGTTAGGTATTAACACGCGTTCTTACATCAGTTATATTTTTAACATTGTTAAAACATTTTTAGTGTTTAGGACTATTTTGCACTGGATATCAAATAATGTTGTGCAATATTGTTAACTAGTTGACCTACATAAAAAGTTGGTTCAGGTTTTCATTCTTTTTGAACTTTATAAAAGGATCAGTGCTTAGTAGTCAGTAAGTAGGTAGGTACTGTATCTTTTCCTCCTTTTAGTTTTCCGCGAAGGAACACTTTTATGGTCTAGGTGTCCGTCCATCTGTCACAGGCGATTTTCTCTGAAACTATTCGACGTAAAAATTTGAAATTCAGCACAGAGATAAAGTGTGGTGGCCCAATTGTAGCCAAGTATAAAAAGTTGAATTTTGATTGTGGAGGTTAATTTCAGGGGGTAAATTGGGAAATGGAAAATTTTCAATGGCATCTTGTTAGGCAGCGGTATTCAATCTGTGAGGCGCGACCTCAAATAGGGTCGCGAATAATTACCTTGGGGTCGCAAGGTGGATGAAAAAATGAGACTTTCACAATTTATCTATCAAAAATGTAAATACCGAAACAAATTAGCAGTACCTACAACCTCGTTTAAGACTCAAATTGAGCAAAATATAGCCAGAAAATCACTGTTTACTTGCAGAGGTGTATGGTGAAATTTCAAAGTTGTAATATCTCTGTTCCTACTTACAGGACCCGTACCAAATTTAGAAGTTTTACTAGTGAGCCCACTGGAAATGTTTCGGTAAAGAAAAAAAAAATTGTAATTTGCTAAAAAAAGTTGAATTTTTGCTAGGCCCCCCCTGGGAAAAAAATGAACGCGTTTAGGTATTTTATTTATTATTTTTTCTAAACAAATTTTACATCATTTTGTCGAGAATTTTTAAATTTTAAGAGAAAAAAATGTGTTACTTAGTAGAAAGTTATAGTCATTTGAATTTTTTTAAACCTAAAATATAATTTAAAAAAAAATTCAAATTGCTATACTTAACTTTCTACTACTTAACACATTTGTTTCTCTTAAAATTTAAAAGTTCTCGACAAAATGATGTAAAATTTGTTTAGAAAAATAATAAATAAAATACCTAAATGCATTCATTTTTTTTCCCAAAATGTTTTTTTCTTTTTCTTTTTTTAGCTGAATGAAAGCTTATTGAAGCACGAATTCAACAATATACAGGGTGTATTTCTTTATGCGTTTTTTAAACATTTTTCGGGAAAACGCTTAAAAATTGCTGTCTCCCACCTTTATCACCAAAAGAATTGCTGAGAAAAATCCGAGGAAAAATCTGAAAAAAATCATGAGTACCTAAGTACCTATTGAGAATTAGGTGTACTTATATTGAACCAAAATTATCATGATTGAAAAATTCTAGCGCGACCAATTGTTATAAACAATTTAATTGTTTATTCCCTTATAACAGCTGAACCCGAGGCTGAACCATTAGTTTTAGAGAAAAAGGTTTTCGACAAAAATATTTACTTAATAATAATGATAATAATAATAATAGTATCTTTGCCAACAAAATCACTTGGACAGAGCAACGTCAAAACCTGATTGGGCAACGGCCACTAAGTACTAATAGAAATGTGTGGGTACTTAAATTAATGTTATAAAAAACTATAGTTTAAAATAATTTAAAATACCATGGGCAGAAGCGTAGATGGAACAATGTGCTTAAAATAGTGTAAAAAGTAAATAAAACTGTATAAAATTAAAAAACTACATTTAAAGTAATAAAATGACAAAAAAATACAACAATAAAAGGACAGAAAAAAACATTTTAAAATAGTAGCAGCAAAGACCAAAGACCACACCTCTAAAGTACCATGGGACAGTAGTAGTGCGATTTAACGCTCAAAAACAAGATTAAAATTATATAGGTAAACATTTTCTCGCGATGCAGGGAACAACTTTTGTCCTTACACGTTTTTCAGTGCTCCGCGCATACACGATGTGATACGGCGTTGGTGCCGCCGGAGGCGGGTAGCGGGGCAGATGGGCGGAGATCGGATGGCCGAGGTTAGTTCAGGTTAAGTGGGGGGCTGATGACACGGAACACTTAACTGTGCATAACTTGCACTTGACGGATTTTTTATTTAACTTAAGAAATGTTTTTACTTCAGAATAAAAACTTGCATGGATAGCAAATGCTTAAAAGTGCGTCACGATTACTAATCTGTTTTGTTTGGTTAGTAACAAATAAATAATGTGTTCACAAGATCCTTTTATGTAATCTTTCAGAGCAAACCACAAAAAATGAATTCTTGTAAGCTATATATTTGGTTAGCAGACCTAAGGATTCCAAGAAAAGTTTAGTTGACAGTATTCACTTTTATAGTTTACTAATAGCTTTTATAGTGAACAACAGCCTATCTACTTAGGTACTAATAATAAATTGATGGATGAATTTCCTTTACATTTGCTTTTGATAAAAGAAAATCGCATTGAATACCTATTTGTAAGATAACATATTTGACCTACTTCATCAAGCATGTTAAATTAGTTTACAAAATATTGCCATAAAACTTCCTAATATTTATATGACAAATTAATGAGGTGGAAAGAAATATAGGATAGACAAAGTACATACCTACCTGACCTAAAAATGTACCATGTATATACCTATATATTTATTTTTATTTACATAATGTGACAATTTAACAATACCCTTTTTTAAATATAGCTAAAGTTGCATCATTTTAAATGAGAAAATTTTAGATTGGGAAAAATAATTAGCACTATGGTCGGTTTCCCAAAGCAGTTTAATGAGTAGTTAATAATTTTATTGTAGCAAAGTCCACAAAAGGACAATATACACTCGTGCTATTAAAAACTTTGTCCTAAAAAATAGTTACGGTGTTTCAGAAAATAGTAGGCATAAACAAAACTAAGTACATTAATAATAATAATACAACCAAGCTAACTATAAACCAGATTAGATTTTTAGGGTGTTCACTGAACAATTGATCCTACACAAAAACCGCCACTGGTTGTGAGGTGCTATTTTTTAAAAAAATGTTCAGAACTTTCTTTTGTCTTAGTTTGTATTTTATTTCCAAACCTGGTTAACCAGGCTAGCAAATATAAGGTAATTGATCCTAAAACATTTGATTGAATACGGGACTGCTGTGGTCAGTGTTGCCAATGGATGACAATGAAAAGATCCTTCTTCCAGCCTAAAATTATCCGATTTTGTCCGAAATTATCCGATCTCTTTAAATTTATAAAATCAGTTGTTTGTACAGTGTACAGTAGGTACATGTTTTGTATTGTTTGGTGTTGAATTTAGAACACTACTAGGTATTTTATGGTAATGAATAAATGGAAATCTATATTTTAAAGTCGATATATTATCCCTTAATTTAATTTAGAAATAAAATTCTCTCCGGGCCGGCCGCGGCTCCTTTCACTTTAATCCCTACACAAAAGAATTTTATTTTTCAAGAGAGAATATTTATTTTTAAATTAAATCAATGAATACTATATCGACTTTTACCAGTAAAAGTACAAATATTCCTGGAATCCAGTGATGTTGTAGTAAAACCACAGATTACTCCTAATCTGTGTTAAAACGTAAAACATAAATGTTATGATTTATGATGTTATTATCGTAATAAAATGCAGAATTGCAGATAGAATATTGAATGAGAATGGGTGACCGGTGAAGTACATGCATACATTTAAAACCAGGACGTGGCTAGCTAAAACTAAAGTCCCTAAATCTGATAGTGGCTCCGGCTCCGATCGACCACAACAACGCACCATGTTGCCAAAATAATATCTTGCCTTCCAAAATCCTGCATTGCTGCCAAATCCAAAATAATATCTTCCCATATTTCTACCGTTTTCAACTGAGAATACTGATTTAATTTTACCTGATCAGTCCGATTTAAATTATCCGATTTTTATCCGATTTTCGACAGGGTGAGACAATTATCCGCCACCGCTTCAAATTATCCGGAAATCGGATAATTATCCGCCGATCGGCAACACTGGCTGTGGTAATGACCAAATTAACACCTAACCTCACAAATTTGGTTGCGATTTGTACATTTTTATTTACCCCTTGTCAAAGGTTTACCCTTGGTTTACCCTTATGAAAGATACCAGTCTAGATGATTATTTTGTACAGGCTCTTTTAAGTTCCTCTGGAAGGTCAATAAATTAAGATTTATAAGCACAATGACCTGTGAGTAAGTTGAAAATCATTTTAATTTGCAATTTTATCACAATTAATTTGTATATTTAAACACTTATTCGATTGTGGTTTTTAATTTTTACCATTTTTAATTCAATGTTTTTTTAAAAAACTTTGTTACGCTCTTCTTTGACCTAATGCAACAAGTAAATGACATATGATAAATCTTATGTTTTGACTTACTTTTTACATTTCGAATACGTGTACCTAAGTGTGTACATTTTTATTTATTTTATCACTGAAAATTTATCTTGAACTTGACCCGCTAATGGATTATTACACCTCATAAGAATTTTTTTTAGATAAAAATATTTTTCAATCTTTGATAAACAACATAATACTACCAAACAATATTACTATTATTATTACTTACCTATTTGGATTGATTTATATGAATTACCTAGTGTGGAGTGTAATCCTATTTTGGTCCTATAAGATTTCATTCAAAAAATACAGGGTGTTAGAATTATTAAAAAGAATAATTCTTCTTTAAATATCTTGAAATTTTTTTAGTAATAGTAGATCAAAATTTGGTGATAGTTGATATTTTGACATACTCATTTTTTATTGCAGTTCGTTCGTCACGTAAACATCCTACTCGTTTCAAAAAAATGGGGCATTTCATAATTTGTTACATAAATAACTATTGTTTAATAATATTTTTATCATATACATATAGGTACCCATATAATTACGAAACTGTATTTTGTAATCTCAAGACCGAAAACACCTCGTTACGTCAATGACCTTTCCAATGTGTGACAGATAAATATTGTTTGATTTTATTTGTTTAATTAAAATAAGTAAACAAACTTTATACATATTTTTATAAATATGAAAAATTATTAAAAACAGATTTTTGATGGATCTGTGACTATGTGAGAAATTTTTCAAGTATCCTAATCCAGATGTTCTTTTCTTTTCAGGGATTGCATGTCATGTTTATCCAATCCCAGCAGTTGGTCACAGGTAGCATCAACAACACCGGTAGTAACACGTCAACAACAACCGCAAGTAACGCAGGAACTTTTTTGGGTGCCCCAAAAAAACGCAAAGCGCTCGATTATTACAAGAACTCAGCAGCCTCTGATTTGTCGTTCGTGGACAACAGGGGGTTTAACACAGTAAGCCGCACCGTCGCCGCGAACGCGTATTTAAACCACCACCAGCAGCAGCAGCAGGGTGAAACCACCGACGTCGTCCAGGAAAGTCCGAATGGACAGCCTTTTGTCCGGGCGTCTACGATCAAGTTGTTAGATACGTACCAGCGCTGCGGCCAAAAGGTAAGTCTAAACCGAGGTCTAAACCTTACATATCTCTCTCGAAAAGGTTGGCTGATTCTTTTAACGTTGCTGAAAGAGCTGGCGTTTTTCGTTCCTGATCGTAAATCACATTTAATTTCGACAGGCGGTAGGGTGGGGACTTGTATTTGTTCTTGCAACTTGGGGGCTAGAAGCAGGGTAGGGACGGGGGGGGGGGGGGGGCGGTATATAGTGAAATAGGTTGAGGGAGTTTCTGTCTTGGGTGGATGATGGTAATCCATTATTTATAGCGTATCCTAAAAACCATCTTACCAAATGGGAAACTTTTATTTTGAAATTTCCGGAAAAAAGTCATTCTTCATAAAAATAAGTTCTGCTTGTTGAGATAATAACACTCAAATCAAAAATTTTGACCCAGCATATCCGGAACAGTTTGTGTACTTTGCAGTTAAAATTAAAGAGAGTTTTTTTCTTCTACGGCATTTATCGTTTTTACTTTTTTTTTTGGGGCAAAATTTTTGATTGGAGTGTTATTTGCTCAACAAGCAGAACTTTTTATGAAGAATGACTTTTTTCCGTAGTCACAAATAAAAAAGTTTCCCACTCGTTAAGATGGTTTCTGGACACGCTATATATTATATACTTTTTTTCATTGTTGTTGCTTGTTAAAACGAATTCTATAAAAATACATTTTCTTGTACTTTTTTGCATAAATCAACATCTAAAAAGCTGACCTTTAAGATACTTACAAGTTTGTTGCAAACAACAAACAGAAAAGGCATGAATATTTAAAAGGACATAAAAATGAGCGTTAACCTCGATTATTACAACTTATTTACCTTTTGCGAAATTTATGTAAATAAAATGCGAAATATAGTGCACATTAATAACTTTGTCAGAATTCGTTATATGTATATAAAATTGTCCTGAGCAGCTTACATGGCATCCAAATGGATAGATTTGTACAAGCTTGAACCATTGATTCCCCTAATTTTCAAACCCTTTACGGATATTCTGAGATGTTTCAGCATTAATCTGTCTAAATTCTTTCATAACCGTAAGCTCTTAAATATTCTCGTGCCTAGTTGTGTAAACTACCGTTTTAAATGACCCCAGAGCAAGAAATCAAGCGGTATCATATCTGGAGATCGCGCCTGCCAATATAGGAATAGGGATAGCTGTGGGGCGAGGGGGTGAAATGTAAAATTAAATATTGCTTTTAAACATCCCCTTCTAAGTCTAAATTGCCGTGTTTTTTGTTTAATTTCAGCGCAAGACCTGGTCGGCCGGGGGTAATGCGGCAGAGCGGGCGGGAAGTGTCCTCCCTTCGGACGTTTCGAACCCGGTCAGCATCAGCACGGCGCAGCACGGCAGCAAGACGCAGGCGGCCACTCAGCCGGCGGCTCAGGGGGCGCAGCAGGGGGGCGCCGCACCAGGCGGCCCTCCTGCCGTTGCGCAAGCGAACCCCCAGCCGCAAGGTAAGAAAAAATGTAATGACGATTTTTTAATTTTTCCTAATCAGTGTGAACGGTGGAGCATTTGAGAGTAACAATGGATTGAGAGGAGCAGCTGTAGTTAGTCCTTGGGTGACCATTAGTAAAATCTATTTATATGCCGGAAAATAGAAAAAATATCGTTTCTTTTGCTTAAATTTTATTAGTAAGAACGTAAAAGAAATGAACAATGTTCAGTTCACATATACAGGGTGTTCGGAAAATACATTAGAAAAATTGGAAAGGTGATTCTACATGTAAAATAATTATAGTAATTGCATAAAAGAAATTTGGACATCTCAATATTTTCCGAGTTATAGTGGTGTAAAGTTAAATTTTTTAAATTATTTTTTGGTCGTACTGGATTAAATTGAAATTTTCCACACAAACTTAAGTTTAGTGGATTCTATAATCCTGAGGTAAAAGTACTTTACTGCTGTGCCGCTAGAGGGCAGTTTACCTAAAACTGAAATTTTATTTTTGTCATATCTTTTTTATTTTGACAGATCAAATTCAAGTCTAAATTTTTCATCAAGCGATAAAGTACGTTTTAATGACATGTCAACATCGATATGCTATAAAACAATCCGTTAAAAATACTTTTAGTTAGGGGATTCCCCAGAATTCGACTTATCATAGGTGTGGCCAAATATTCTGTTCAAGTTATCCAGAAAAAATAACACACTCTTGACTCTATGATTTTCAACCAGTTTTAATTGGAGTTATCAAGAATTCAAGTTATTGAAGTTTGACTTACTGAATCTCGACTGTATTTAATATGCTTGGGTTTGAATAGAACTCATTGTTTAGTCGAAAATCGGCATTAAAATTTTCACTTTTTTTAAATCAAATTTTCAAACGACATCGACAAATCAAGTTTAATAAAATGTGACATCATTTTTGCCATATCTGTCGAAATAAAATAGTTATGACAAAAATAAATTTTAAGTTTTAGGTAAAGTGCCCTCTTGCGGCAGAGTAATGAAGTACTTTTATCTCTGGATTATAGAGTCCACTATACTTAGTCTGTTTGCAAAATTTCAATTTAATACCTAAATGATTAAATCCAGTGTGGCAAAAAAAGGATTTAAACAATTAAACTTTGGTCAGGTAAAACTCGGAAAATATTTAGATTTCCAAATTTCTTTTATGGAACTATTACTCCATGTTTGCTAATGCATTTTCTGAACACCCTGTATTGCTAATTTGAAATCGATATGTGAACTTTTTCTAAGGAGAATGTCTTGTGGAAAGAGATAGACTATTTTTATTATTTAACACACTTAAAAAATACAGTTTCTTTTGATATAAATTTTTCTTAATTCAAAAGGTTAATAGACAAATAATTAATAAACACAATTAATGTTTTACGAAACTTATCTGATATAATTACCAGACAAATTTTACGGCAAATATCATCCATAACCAAATAACCTTTCCTCTTATTGGTATTGATAACAAACTTTATATTACACAGATACCTAGATAACAAATTATTTGATAAATATAGCTTTAATAGAATAATTGTCAAGGCTATTTTAGTTTTAAAAAAATATTGTACGAGATGGTATGGTTTCGTAGCAAAGATGGGTATTAATATAAAAAAATATTCCTTTTGTACCTAAAATCATGTTACGTAGGTTTGGTCACCCAGGACCCCAGAACTTTTAGATGCAGGATAATTTTGAAAAACAGGGTAACACGTTTTTGGTATTTTTGGTACATATTTAGTTGTTGATTTTTTTTTAATGTTCTGCCTAATTTTGCCCCATTTATTTGTTTATGCAGAATGTAAAGTATAAGAGAATCGGGATATCAGATGAAAGTTTCCTTTTTTTTTTTTTAAATTCATTTAGTGCTTTCTTGTAACAAGATTGTTCGGTACGCGGATAATGGTGTATGAAGGATAAACGGAAATTAAATGTTTTTTAAATATAATTTTTTGATTTTTTTTTATATGAAAACATTTCTTGATAAAATACATTTTTTTACAATCTCTTTCAATAGCGTTTTTTGAAAATGTAATAAGTATTACAAGGCGATATTTACAAAAGAATGTATTTTCAAATAATAATTTTAATAAAAGCCTCCGTAGATTCATTGCATAATACTTATTCCACCCACTTCAAAAGATCCATTTTAAAAGTCTTTTATAAAAACAGTCTATGTTTGCCGACTATTATTCCAAAGTCGTGTGCAATTACAGAAAAGGTGTAGTTCATAAATGATTCAACAGCCACGGGCTTTTTACCTCTGGCTTTGGCGTCGAGCCAGACTTAAAAGACAATCCAGCGCATTTTAAAAATACATAAAAGAAATTGTATGCGATAAGTTGATGAAACCGGCGTTGAATTACCTTAATTTTTAGGTGAATAATAAAAATTTCGACGCCTAATTCTCTAAACTCGGTTTTTACTGCCCCCACCAATAGGCGTAGCTAGCTCTTTCTACATGTTGAGAGGGGGGGGGGGGGGGGCTTAAGCCCCAGCAACAAAATTATGCAGTCATATACGAGGTCTGGCAGAAAATATGAATTTTACCCTACAGTAAAATCCTTTTATTTTTAACAATGTCGAAAACTATTATGAAGAAAATTTATTTAGATTTGTAAACTAATTTCTAATAAACAGTTATCTGTTCCCTGGCTATTAAATTTACCCGGTTTCACGCGTAACGCGTGCCGTTGCTTGTAAACGGGGTCAATGGCAGCCTACATGAAGACGTAATAATCGAAAGTTTACATAAGATTTCAGATAAATTATAAGAAATTAAATCCATACTTTTATAAAATTATAGTATAATGTTGAAAATTATTCGTTACTAATAAATAATAATTTATTTTTTAATCTCCAAAAAGTGCTCCATCCAAGCTAAACTTATTTACTCCCGTTTGCACCACGATTTTTAAACTTGGTTTAGCTTAATCTACGTTTTTAGATTAAGAACTTTCATCTAATGACCCGTGCGAGTCTCTTATACTTATTTCAAATTACCTTATTCTTCAAAATTGGTTTTCGTTTTGACTAAAAATCCTGGGGTGTTTTTTTCTTTATAGTTTTTAACCTTGCATGTAGTTCTTACTAGTAATAGTAATTTTTTAACTATAAGAAAGGTGGCCCAGTATGTTGCATCAAATATTAATTTAATCTAATTAGGTTTATTCGGATGTTTTGTGGAACTAAGAAAATTTGAATATATTTAATAATTCTCCAAGAATTTTGCTGCTATTTTTACACACCCTGTGTGTATTTTTTTCAACAATAATCTTAGAAGTGTTTTATTGAAAGATGATGCTCTATTTCTGTTTTGTTTAATTTATTAATCAAAATATCTACTGTTTGTCTTTTATTAGCACAATTTGCAAATTTTTTAACACTACATAGACACGCGAATATGAAAAGTGGAACAACACAGTTAATGTAACTGTTAATTGTGTGCATTTATTTGCCATTTAAATAACAAAATGGTGACATTAAACATAAATCAAGTTTTTTTTCAGTTTTTTCAATAATATGATGGCAGTCGTGAAAAAAGTAATGTTATCGTCTAAAAATTCCTGATTTTGGCGGATTTTGGTTCTTTTGCTACTCCCAAATACCGAAAAAGAGGTTTTTGAAGGAAAATTTACGTAAGAGTAGTTTGCTGATCAAAAAGTCGAAAAATTTAATTTTTTTTAAAAACGATTTTAACATTTCTGCTTACAACTTGTATAATGACATTAATAACGAATCTAATACAATTGCGAACCTCAATTATATTATGGGAGACCTGTTGCCATATAATTCGTCGACGTTCTTCAAGTGGCAATTCGTCGAAAATATCTTCGATTTCATTGTCTAAAAAATTAAGATAGCGCTGGCCAATTAATGCTCCCCGAAAAAAAAATGGCCCTAGAATTTTATTTTGTAATATCCCACATTCCCACACCAAACGTTGATTGAATTACGCCCCTGAAAAGCAATATTTTCGACGGTAAAGGGATTTTTACCCTACCAAACATGAACATTTGGTCTATTAAACATTCCCACAGTTGAGAAAGTTGCTTCGTCTGTCCAAATGTTATACTTAAAATACTTTAACGTTCTTTGAACTGTTCCATAAGTCAACATTTTATCTCTTCTTCCATATCTGAAATACCGCACACAATCGGGAATTGATTTTTGGATTCTCTTGAAAATATATTAAAATCGCTAGGTCCCTTCCTTCATTTCTTTCTCTTCTTCTTTTTTCATTGCCCAGAATTGCTCTTTCTTCTAGTCTTCTATTTGTTTTTATTATGGTGTTTAATGATGGCGTTCTTTGACCCTCTTCAATACTTTCTTCATATTGTCTTTGAGCCGCTCTAACATTATTGTTATTTTTTTAAAATAAAAAGGTTATAAGGCCTGTTCAGTTTTATTTGGATATCCCTGTACTTCGCTTTGCGTTGACCTGTTTTCGTTCGTCTTATTTGCTTAGATACCCGATACCTCGACTGCACGATAATGGAAGTGAACCGAAAATGGTGCGCCTTCGTAATAAGCAACTGAATACTAACTGCTCTTATTAAACCCGACAAGTTTTGAAATATATAAAATAATTTCATAACTCGAACTGTCTTGCGTCTTCGCACTCTGTACAAATATTAAACTGATTGCAAAAACAATGCTGGTGTTAAGGAGTTTACGACTAAAAATACAATTAATAAAAAAAACTGCTACTTTAGTAATTGACCTTCATGAGCTTAAATAAAATTAAACTCTCTCTCGTTTATTACTAACTATCTATCAAGAATGAGATTGCGGTTTTTTGAAATCGTTACTACGTGTTAGATATTTGTTTTTTTCCTAAATTTTTTCGAGACTCGATTTCGTCCGTGTACTTTGAAATGCATCTG
The DNA here is from genome assembly GCA_963971165.1 of Philopedon plagiatum. Lineage (NCBI taxonomy): Eukaryota > Metazoa > Arthropoda > Insecta > Coleoptera > Curculionidae > Philopedon > Philopedon plagiatum. The sequence continues at coordinate 125,517,993 of OZ020192.1, read as the reverse complement.
GACGATTCCAGGATATTCAGTTTTTAGCGACTGTTGAAAAATGTGCTTGAAAAACAACGTATTTATAGGATTCCCTAAAGTCAAATCTAAATGAAACCATGGTTTTTATGTTTTTAAATATCAGTTTAACCGTTGATCAGTTATTTGTTATAAAGGGTCAGTTTTGTAAAGTGTTACAAAGCGGAACTATTTAAAATATTTTCATGAAATTTTGGTGAGTTAACAGGGAGGTGGGGGATATATTTAAAAATATTTTTGGGCTTCACCCCTCTCTATTTGGAGGGATGGGGGGTAACTTTGGAATTTTAAATGGGAAGATCTACTTTTGTTCAGTGGCGGCTGGTGAAATTTCAAAGTTGTATATCTCTGTTCCTACTTACAGGACCCGAACCAAATTTACGGGTTTTAATAGTGAGCCCACTGGGAATGTTTTGGTAAAGAAAAAAAACATTTTGTAATTTGCGAAAAAAAGTTAAATTTTTGGTGTGCCCCTCCTAGGAAAAAAATGAAAGCGTCTAGGTATTTTATTTATTCTTTTTTCTAAACAAATTTTACATCATTCTGTCGACAGCTTTTAAATTTTGAGAGAAAAAAAGGTGTTAGTAGAAAGTTATAGTCATTTGAATTTTTTCTTAAATTTTATTTTAGGCTTAAAAAAATTCAAATGACTATAACTTTCTACTAACACCTTTTTTTCTCTCAAAATTTAAAAACTGTCGACAGAATGATGTAAAATTTGTTTAGAAAAAAGAATAAATAAAATACCTAGACGTTTTCATTTTTTTCCTAGGAGGGGCACACCAAAAATTTAACTTTTTTTCGCAAATTACAAAATAATTTTTTTCTTTACCAAAACATTCCCAGTGGGCTCACTATTAAAACCCTTAAATTTGGTTCGGGTCCTGTAAGTAGGAACAGAGATATACAACTTCGAAATTTCACCAGCCGCCACTGCTTTTGTTTATAAAATTCGACTTAAAAAACTACGTACGTGTACAATTTTTTTTTGATTTGCTCTTTTGGTTGCCGGATTATGACTTATTAGGTTATAAAATAAAAACAATTATTTACCTTTGTTGTTCGAAATGCCCCCCTTCAACTTCCAAACACTTTCTCCTTTCTTTTTTTTATTGAATTTCTTACCCGCTGTAACATTACAGATGTCACTGATAAGCAGGCGAAGCGGATTCGGACTTTCATATCATATAAAGTTGTAGGTGCAGTCGCCATCAGTTTGTCCGTTATAAAACCCAAGCAAACCCCACAAGAAAAAGTGCAGGGGGATCAAATCCGTGGACCTAGCAGGCCACTTAACCGGATTTGACCCCCCTTGACTTTTTTTTGTGAGGTTTTATAAGGGACAAAGTGATGGCGACTGCACCTACAACTTTAGATGATATAAAAACCGAATCCGCTTTGCCTGCTTATTAGTGACACCTGAAATGTTACAGCGGGTACGAAATTCATCTAGGAAAAGAGTGAGAAAGTGTTTGGGAGTTAAGGGGGACATTTCGAACAACTTCTCAAGCATGACAGACGATAAATAAGTTGAAATTAAATGGTAAATAATTCTTTTTAACCTAATAAATCATAATTCCGTAACCGAAAGAGCAAAAATAAAAAAAATTGTACACATACGTAGTTTTTGACGTAGATTCGAATTTAATAAACAAAAGTACATCATCCCGTTTAAAATACCAAGGTTACCCCCCGCCCCTGCAAATGGGGAGAGAGGGTAAACGTCCAAAATATGTTTAAATATGTCCCGCCATCTCCCTACTCTTATCAAAATTTCAGGAAAATATGTTAAACCGTTTTCGAGATATCGCTTTGTAACACTTTAGAAAACTCACCCTGTTTAACCATAGATTTAGAAATAAGGAGGACATGCCATTATTTACATCAGGGAATCGGGGATTCCCAAGTTATTTATAACCCCGCGAACTATATGGTCCGCTACCTACTTTTTAAGAACGGCTGTTGCCAGATTTTCAATTATGTAGCATATTTCGTTCTTGCGCGGGTAAAGGGGTATAAGTCCCAAGTTAGGAAGTTTCCTATTTCAGAAATATCGAGTTCCTTCAACATCAGCCTTTCACTTAACTAGTCAAACAAAAAAAAATCATCCCGATATCTTTAAAATTGACGAACTTATTCCATTTCTTATATTATGTTAAATTTTTAATTACTACACGCCCGGCTTGTGTCGACTCGTGACGTCAGAATACGCAACACTGTCGCCGGGCTAGCTGCCTGCTGCTGCTTTTGCGTGTTTCCTTTACATTTAGGTAGGGATGTAACGGGTACTCGGTCTACCCGGCCAAAACCGGGTACCCGGCCGGGAAGGCCGGATACCCGGTTTTGCCGGGTTCAGGTGTTACCCGGTCGGGTACCCGGTTTTTTTATTATGTTTTCTATTTTTGATAAAATAAAACATAAAAGAACTGAAACGGTGTATTTTTGTGATGATAAAAAATACATAAAAAACAGATTTTAAAAGGTTATAATAATAAACTTTGTTAAAACATTTAATAACTAAAATCAATTAATGGCAAATTGTGATGAAGATAAACTAAAATTTCACCATTCTCAGAGGATAGTCGGTTTCGGGTTTCTTCATAAATATTACCCGCTTCTGAAAACAACCGTTCACTAAATATTGTTGAGGCAGGTGCTGAAAGAAACTTTTTAGCAAGCTTTGCTAGATTAGGAAATCTCTGCGAATTTATTTGCCACCACGAAAATGGGCTTGACTGTCTATCAATTAACGGCAACGCCAAATATGAACTTATTTCATCCTCCACGTCCTGTTGTATGTTTGGTGCTTTAGCAGATGATTTTTTATTTGTATCTCGCGTGTTTGCAATACTGGTAAACACATCCCAAACTGAGCGTTTATCTTCTCTAGGTCTTTTTGATGAGGATGGATTATCTGTATACAAACTAAGAGGAACATTGTCATCTGAATCTGAATTGGATGACAAATTAACTTCATTATTTTGGATTAACAAATTTGCTTCAAGGATATATTTTATTACTTTTTCCTTCAAATTATCTGTGTCAGTAAAAAATGCAACCAGATAATTATTGTTCGTGTCGATATTCGAAAACCTTCGACTTAATCCTTCCATAAGATTTTCTTGCATGGATCCTAAGCCTGGAACTTGTGTTTCTCTTAAAAACCTCTTTAGCGAAAAAACTGTAGGAATTACTTCCGATATAGTACAGTGTGTACTGCTGAAATGTTTAGTTGTTTGTTCAAATGGTTGTAGCAGCTCCAGCAACTTTTCTGCTATGACCCACTGATTAGAAGTAAAAGAAGATATTGCCAATAGTAATATTCCGCAAGACCGGGTACCCGGCCGGGTACCGGGTTTTACCTGGTCTTAATTGACCGGGTACCCGGTTTGGCCGGATCCTAAAAAGCGCTACCCGTTACATCCCTACATTTAGGTATTATTTTAGTATGCTCATGTTCATTGTGATGTTTATTGAGTGAGGTCTGTATTTATCGTTTTTTTTTTGCAATATGATATTGTGAGAATGGAAGGTTTTGTTCGTGGGAATTCAACAAACCTACCCAAAGTTGATATTATTGATATGATAATGGATTTTTTTGCGAATAATCCGTCATACAGTAGTGCCGGGATCCGAGGAGCTAAGCTTTCAAAGTATGTTTGACCTACGTTGTAGCCGTTCTTATACCCCTTTTTTGACGCTAGGAAAATCCATTAATTTTAATTTATTAATTAATTAATTTGTTTATTATTGTTAGTTGTGGTGTATGAATAATGACCCTCATAAACAATTATTTTCTGTGAACTTTTCGGTAAGAATTATACTAAACATTCAACAGGCACCTATTCCGCTGTTGACAGAGTCGTGTGTTGTGACGTCATCGAGCCTCACCCAACGTGAGCGTGGCATCTTAAACTTTGGAGGACGATAACATTTTTATTTCTATAGATAAAAAAGAAAAATGCATACATTTTTTACATTTTGAGGACTATTAATTAAGAGAAATTGAAAAAAATTGAAACTTCCTAATTGAGTAAAATGTGATAAATATGTTTTTTGGTCAAATAAAGAGCTTTAATTGTGTAATGGGATATAACTCGATGTGTCCCCGAAATTAGTAATATAGTTTTGGATAAAAGGAGTTAAAATATGGTTTTAAGTGTAAGCAGGTATAGGTTGAGTTAGAGATCCTTTACACAAAATTTCGCGTTTAGTGTAATAGACTAATACCAATGCGCTAGTCAGTTATTCGCAATGAAAAATGTACCGAAGTTGCGACAAATCTCAGAAACGAACTAGAGTGTCATTTAAAGGAAGCTGAGGCAGCTTACGATGCTAAACGCCTAGATAAGGTAATTGCGAAAAACGATGGGACAAAACTTGTTTAGGTTTTTGACCTACAACAATGCCTCCCTACCCCGGATTTGACTACGTCTATTGCTTTTTACAAAAGACAGCTTTGGACTTATAATTTTACTATGCACGAATGTGGTAACAACCGGGCTTTATGTCGTACGAGACTATTTCAGGAAGAGAAGCCAGCCAAATTGTTTCTTAGAGAACTTGTGTCTTTGCTTCATCAGATAAAGAATGTCGTGCATTATTCTGACACCTGTGGGGGACCGAATAAAAACTTCCACATAGTTGCAATGTTCCTAAGCCTAATGGAAGTATCTCATTGGGAGTGTATAGACCATAAATTTATAATTCCTGGCCAGACTCATATGGAATGTGACTCTGACCACGCAGTAATTAAAAAAAAAGAAATATGATACTCCAATAGAGCACCCCCGTGAATGGTTTCAGTTAGTTAGGTTATGTGGAAAACCAATTAGTGCCTTTAAAGTTCATGAGATGAAGTGCGACCATTTCTATGATTTTGCAGTCCTTCTCAGGAAGGAAAGAAGAAGGAAACCGTTTTGTTTGGAAAGATGTTAAAGATACCAAAAAGTTTCCGGAAAATTTTTATATAAAACTTCTTTAAGTGAAACTGCACCATTTCATGAAGTTAATTTTTCAAAACGCAATAGGAATAAAATAAACCTTTACTGAATTCCAGTGGCGGTTGGTGAAATTTGAAAGTTGTATATCTCTGTTGCTACTTACGGGGCACATGCGACGTTCAGGGGTTTTAATAGTGAGCCTACTAGGAATATTTTGGGTAAAAAAATATATTAAAAATATATATTTTTTCTATAATGTTATTCTCCTTAATACATATGCGAGAGTTAGAAAATTATAAATATGGAGGACAAAAATATATAGACAAGACAAATTATGCAGAAGTTAGTAATCACATTTAGAAGTGCGCTTTTTAGAACGCGCCGCGTTCATTGTTACCATTAAAACGATGGCAAAACCCGCTTTTGTTTTTCTGCCGTAATTTCCCGACAAACCTAAGGACACCGAGCGTTGTTAAAAATGCATTAGCAATTAATTTTATGTTAAAGACCGAGAAATTGGAACAGAAGTGAAAACCTCGTGCTGTACACTGGTTCTTTCAAGGTTCGGTTTTGTTGATTCGACGCGTCAAATCGTAAACGTAACAAAACAAATATTTATTATAATATTATTGTTGTTAACCTAGAGGCCCAGATTTCACGTCGTAATCAGTTATCACTTATTTTTATGTCTAGAAATGTAAAATAATTACAATACGGTACGGTTTTGGGGATACTGTGCAAAAATTGTCAAAATCGACTATCAACATTTTTTGCACGTCGCTTTTCTTTTAAATAAAACAAATATTTATTATAATATTATTGTTAACCTAGAAGCACAGATTTCACGTTGTGATCACTAATAGTAAATCACTTATTTTTGTCTCTAGAAATGCAAAGTACCTAATTATAGTACGGTACGGTTCTGGGCGTACAGTTTGTACAGTACAATTGTCAAAACCAGCAAAAATTTTTGTCCGTTGCTTGTATTTTTAGAAGACTGAGTCTTAAAAGGACGATGCTCAGGTAGAATTTTAGTTTCCGGACTAGAAGAATGGGCCTCCTTGCCTGCAGAGGTTTTTTATTCTTTTCAATCATCTTAATTTCTCTTTTACTTGCGTCCGTCAGGGAAAGTGCAATAATGATATTTTATTACATTAGTAATGTACTGTTATCATAGAAATTTGTTGAAACCGTTTTAAGAAAATCGAAATTTTCGATTCGATCAAACCAAATACTGGGGTAAAGTAAAAATGAATAAAGAAAAAGCCTCGAGCGTCATAGGCATGAAGACATCACGCGTGCCCTCTTTCGGTTAAGAATATTCCTGGCTTAGTTGCTGGAAATCGATATACCAGTGGAGTAGTTGTAGTAGTTGAAGACCTTTTTCTTTAAAGATTGGAATGTTTGACTTTAGGATGTTGCTTAGTCTTCCAAAAGCGGCCCAACTAAGGCCGATTCTTCTCGTGTCGTGTCTGGTTGTCTCTGCCTATTTATTAGTTCTATATTACTAGTTATTTAATACGTATGGCATGGAAGAAACAAAAAACATAAACCTACTCAAAATGCATGCACACAGTTTCTCAAACGGTCTGGCTACTCATAAATCGCGGTACGCACTACATTGAGTGGTATCGATCCTGCTGCTTTGACCAAATCTGCTTTTAATGACTTGATGTTTGGATGGCTCTTAGAGCAAGCCTTCTCCTCCAACACACTCCACAGCCGGTAGTCCTACGAATTCAAATCGGGACTTCCCGAAGGCCAGTCTTCAGCACTAATGACCTCAAGTAAGTTGGCTGCCAGCCAACGTTGTGTGCTTTTCGCCTTGTAGGCCGGCGCTGAGTCTTGATGGAACACTCAGTGTTTTCCATCGAACAAAGTGTGACTGAGTGGCTTTATTCACGACCTTGTCTAAGGATGTCGTTTTGAATAGTTGATGGCTTTTAGTTTTGACACCTTCACAAAAGTGCAGTCGAGTTGTCCCTTCATATGCCACCCTCCACCAAACCATTACTGCAACTGGGTGACGACCTCTTTGGACTCTAGGGATATTCTCAGCTGCTTCTTGAGAGCTGTATGGGTATATCCTGTCATTTTGACGATTATATTTTTCTTCAATCGTATAAATTTTTTCGTCTAAAAAAAATTTGGCGATGTCCACCATTGGAAAATGGATTTCTTTGATTTTATCATCAGTACTAAATCATTTTTCTAAAACCTCTTTTTCGGTATCTGGTAGTGGTATGGCACTAAAATCCGTCAAAATCTTAAAATGCAGCTTTCTAACGATTGCAATATGTCTACTTTTTTTCAGGATAGTGTCGCTGGAAAATAATAAAGGATAAGTTACCTGACGCTTTTAGACTTTTAAACTGCGTTTTTTTTAATGTCTCTTGTATATCTAAATAAATCTGTATGAATAAGAGGTTTGACATGCAAATTGCGATATTATGCGTGTTAAGCGCCGTCACATTACTCAGTTGAATATGACCGCGACTGCCAAAAAAGTTTGCAACCGCCGACCTCGTTTCTGTCTCGACGAAAATAGGTGGATGGCGTCCAGAATGCCAAAAAATACGCCAGCACGATTATTTTTTACTGCTGCTGCACCAGAAGTACGCTAAATTATCCTGATACTTTTAGATTTCGTATGGGTACAGCGTGTCCCCGAGAGTGATTGCCTGATGGGAAAAGATATATTTTTGTATAAAGAAAAGTTCATTATTTATTTTTATGACGGTGTTTTTATTTCCGAACGACACGCCGAGTTGTGCTGGCAGAATTACTACCCAGTGATACACAGTTTGGCAACATCTAAAAATTTTGATTTCTATTTTATTGGTAAAATATCGCTGTTTATAGTATTTTATAAAGCATGCGAAGGAGTATTGATAAGTAACGTAAAGTAAAAAAAGGCCTCAAAGTATGCCGTGGAATCAAACACGCATGTCTTAAATTATTACTCTTGAAGGGTAACATAGGTATAATAGATATCTGGCAACACCGAACGAGTAAATGATTTTTTTTAGTACCGCGAGAAATTACGTGCGGTGTAACTGATTTTTGTTAATTTCCTGAAAGTGGGGTCCCGAAAGTCTGTTGTAGATTACTTAGAGAACACCGTGTTACCATTCTGAACTAGGAAGAACTTTTTACAGAAGATACTGTTTTTAATAAAATGAAGAAGATATATTTCCATTTTGGCAAGAACTCTGTGGGATGTATAATAAATAAAATAATAATACATGTCCCAGTGCACGCCTAGTTTTAAAATAAACTCTGCTGTTTGGGCCTGTTCTCTTCTTTGGCAGGCCTCTCGAGTTCTATAGTAAAATCTAAAATACAGACATAAAATACGTTGTCCAGTGGACTTACAAACTATTTAAATTCGTACAAATAAACAATTTTATTAAAAACCCCGTCTTTCGACTTTCTAATGTGTTCAAATTTAAATCTGTTTAATAATAACACTGATCAACAAAGTGAAATTTTTGTCGGATCTCCCAAACTACTTTAATTGATTTTGAAAGAAGCCCTTGTATAAAGAAGGTATATCATAAACATTATTTGAAGTTGGTTCGATTTTCTGAGAGATGTATAAATACAAAAGTTTGCAGTATAAAAACACATTTATTACGAGTATACCTAATTATGAACTAAAATATTTTTGACTGAGATTTTCGATTATAACATTTACTGCTTCTCTCGTCAAGGTCCAACAATAGTCTGCTAGTATGGCTAGCATGATACTCTTGAACTGAGCAAAAATTTTTACGCACCTGTCAAGTACATTTATGGCTAAGAGGCTTTGTCATGGCACACGCTGTATAATAAATATTGTTAAGAAAAGTTAACACAGTCTGAAATAATTTTTCAATCCGATCTATTGATTATCCAGTTGCCATTTATAAATCCACTTTCGTGGCTTTTAGTGAAGGCGCCAGGTTTCAGCCCGAGAGAACTACCTACCTATTTAGTCGGGATGAAAAATAGCCTATATTCTTATGTGACATAAGCTTCTTCGACGCCAAGTTTATCGCGATCTATTGCTTCGTTGAGAAGTGGTTAAGTGACAAACAGATTTTTACATTTATAATATAGGTAAAGATGTTTCTCAGACCGCATGACAACTGAGAAACGACAGTGTTAAAACAAGGAATAGCACCGAATCACTCAATCATTAGTAATAAAATAAATTTCATTATAAATAACACAGTTGTTTTTAAAAAATGCAGATAGTCTATTTAGTAACTGTGCCTTGTTAAGAAAAGAAGTTACTCTGACGAGTTTGGCAGCGAACCTTAAAATATGACTGAAGCACTAATGACAGACGTCAGTGTTGAGTGATTACTTCAAAAAAACGCTTCTAAGATTTGGCTATTCTAAAGCCATAGTGTATATTGTTGCAATATAATCGGAAACAAAATAAATTTTAATATTTAGATGTGGATGTCAACTAACATAGAGTGTGAATGTAAAACTTGGTCAACGTGGCCAATTTTATCATTCAAGGTTGGTTTAATGTTTCCGAAAAGATGTATTTTTTATAATATTTTTATTCTTATTGATGATGGCAATATCCAGGGAAGGCCACCAAAGTAAAAATTTCTAATACAGATTTTGAAAACTAGCGTTTTGATGATATTTTTACAAATATGTTTGTCTTATTAGTTTTTATGTTTGAGTTTTTACAGTTAGGTTAATAAAATAATGTTTTGCCGATGTCTTCCATAGATGATTATTTTTGTCCTCCAGGTTCGGGTAGCGGCGCCGACGGTGACTACCAGCTGGTCCAGCATGAAGTTCTCTACTCCATGACTAACCAGTATGAGGTCCTCGAGTTCTTGGGTCGAGGTACCTTCGGACAAGTCGTCAAGTGCTGGAAAAAGGGCACTAACGAAATTGTCGCCATCAAGATTTTAAAGAATCACCCTTCGTACGCTCGACAGGTGGGTTTTTAACCCAGTTTTTTCTTTAATATCATCTCAGTACAACTTTTTAAATGCTTTTAAATTGCCCTGTGAACAGTTACGTAATAGATGATTGCCACAAAAGTAAGTTATTTTTACACTATTTTGGTCCTCCATAGAGAATGCGAAAATAATTTAAATGTAATGCTTTTACCGGGTACAGTAGAATCTACATCCTCCTTCGTTAGATGACATTGTGCTTAAATCTGTCCTGAAACACGGGACTGAAATCTTGTTAATTTGTTTAAAAAAGCGGTTTAAAATAAAGCAATAATAAACTTTCTTAACTACATCTCACATATTATCTTAGTAATTCTATGGAATTTGTCTCTATAATTTCATTATCTTAACTTGTTCTAAGCAAGGAAACGGGATAACTCACTTTTGGGGCAATCATCCTAACCTGTCTTGTAGACCAGGAAATAAACCAAATTTTGAAGTGCCATGTATGTTTTATAGGGTCAAATTGAAGTGAGTATTCTTTCCCGACTGAGTCAAGAAAATGCCGACGAATTCAACTTCGTCCGCGCCTACGAGTGCTTCCAGCACAAGACCCACACCTGTCTGGTGTTCGAGATGCTGGAGCAGAACCTATACGACTTCCTCAAACAGAACAAGTTCAGTCCGCTGCCGTTGAAGTACATCCGGCCGATTTTGCAGCAGGTTTTGACTGCATTGCTCAAACTAAAGGTAAGAACGAAACAGCGGTAAAAATACAATAATTTTCAAAGCGTTTGCATTTACTGAAACCATAAATGATATTACTAACCGGAGCATATCACCAAAAAATGTACAAAAATAGTTTACATCTAACTAAAGGCCTATGTTAAATTTACAGTTCCTAAAGGTACGCTAGTGCACTTAGTCTGGTATCTGCAAACAAAATTTACTAAAGCTAAATTTTGTGGGATTGTATAGTTTTCGTGGCCCTTTTTAACATACCAAAAGTCCCCATTTATCCAAGTGGGGACATGCCTCCAGAACGGCTTTAAACCCTGAAAATTCAGTACTTTCTCGTATTTTATTAATTATCTCAAGAACTCCAAAGTAACCGTTGTCATGGTAAACATCACCGTAGCAACCGTTACCATGACAACCACCACCTTAGCAACTGTTACCATGACAACTGGTGAAATGGTATACAACAATATTTGGGGTCAGATTTTTTTTGTTGGAGTGTTAGTCTGTGTTCTTTGTGAACTTATGCGTCACCACTCTATATTTCATATTTTGTAACACTTCGTATTACCAATAAAGAGGTTCATTGGCATGTTTTATCATAGTCTTAAGTTGTCTACGGATTGTTATTTTAAAGAAATGTCCACACACTCACCAACAATAAATTACCAATAATGAAACAATAAATATTAGACTTTGACCCCTATTTATTAATGCCCAACCATTAAATTTAATAAAATAATCAAACTGTACTGTTTGCAATTTTTCTAATCGACAAACATGTGCACAAGTGATTTAGTTAATACTATTTTTACATAATTATTATTCTGTTATCAATAATGTTTTTGTGTCTGATAACGAGTCGATAAGAATAAGAATTAATAAACATTATTTACGTATGTGATAAATTTTTCAAAATTAATTCCCGTTATAAATGTAGGGTAATAAAGTGGTATTTTTGCAGAAGAGAAATGGGCTCTAAAATAATCTAAACCTTCTAGTTTCAGTTTCCTTGGACGGCACAACTAGGGATTCATTAAATTTCTGCCGTTCTATAAACAACGAAGAAATGTAATTTTCGACGTTTTTATTTGATATTTAGTATTTTTGAGTGACAAAATCTTATAAAAAAAAACGCAAAAGGTTATCTTACGTCACAATATTTACTTTTCATTCAACTCCAAAAGTATCTTAGGAGATGGAGCAACCCTCAGTATCAAAACGAAAAGTAGTCGTACATCCCGGAAAGTCCGTGAATCTTTCGTCCCTTTTCTCTACTCCGGGCTCGGTTTAATCAATGGTTAAAATAGTCTAGGTTAGTTCGGATTTTTTAACAACTTTTTTTGAATTTATTAATTTCTAGAATAGATAAAATAACCTCTGTGCGGCGCATTAACAGCAGAAAAATATGTGGAACTTTTGGAAACAGGAAGTGGGTCCTGCGTTAGCAAACAGAACTGAAGAGATAATTTTTCAGCACGATGGAGCGTCAGCTCACAGCGCAGCAGTCGTGACTGAATTTTTAAACACGATGTTTCCTGGTAGCTGGATTGGACGATTCGGCCCTTTTAAATGTCCTGCGCGATGTCCCGATATATCACTCTTAGATTTCTTTTATTGGTGTTACCTGTCATCTTGCGTTCCGCCGCTGTTTTAAGACTTTCCCGTTAAACGAAACAACTTAGACATAAAATTTAAACGTATCTACTTTAATGTCTGTTATGGCAATTTTCAACTGGAAACATTCCTTAATGTGTTGCTGTCACAACAGAATTTATTGCAAAAATATTTAAAGGAAACCAAATGTTTTTTCTAAACTGTGAGAGCAATAATATATTTCGATGGCATAAACATGTTAGGAGGATTGTAAACATTGCTCTTTATTTTATATGGATTTTAATAATGAGTATATTTGTTATTGTAGTATACAGTATGTCCACGGATGGGGTAGCTTGCTTTAAAAATAAGAACCAAGGCACTCTTTATTATTTGATTACACATTTGATAACTGTGACGTATTTGTCAAAATAATAAAGATAAAGATGTCTTTAGAGCAAAGAATATTGTTGGTAGTGCTGTTAGGACCAGGCCAGTTCTTTAAAGAAAACCCTTTTGTTTTCAATGCCGACGTTTCGATTTATTTAAAATCGTCCTCAGAACTCTACGGAAAAAGGACCAATAAGTACAAATTAGTTCTTTTTCTTTTACATAAATGAGAAATTATACATTTCTTTCTATTATATTATTGGTATGTATAGTGCAAGAAAATATGTGTACGCCTTGCCATAATACTTTAATAATTATTATAAAGGGTAGATCACCAAATAAAATATGAAAAAAAGGAAACAGTAATAAAGAAGAGACCCGAATAAACAAGACACCTACAAAAAAATGGGTTTCCGTGTTAAAAAATATAACGAAATTTAAAATTTTTCATTATATTTTTTAACACGGAAAATCCGTTTTTTTTTTTGGTGTCTTGTTTGTTCTTGTTTCCTTTTTTTTTTGTTATTTTATTTGGTGTTACCCTTTAAATAATAATTATTAAAGTTTTTTGACAAAGCGTACACATATTTTCCTTAACTATACAAACCAATAATATAATAGAAAGAAATGTATAATTTCTCTTTTATGTAAAAGAAAAAGAACGAATTTGTACTTATTGTTCCTTTTTACGTAGAGCCCTGAGGACGATTTTAAATACATCGAAGCGTCGGCATTGAAAACAAAAGGGTTTTCTTTAAATAATTGGCCCTATCCCACTAACACTACCAACTATATCATACAACTGACCACTATCCTTTTAAAGTAAAAAATATATTGTATACTCAAGATGTATTTGTTTTTATTGTAGCAATTGGGACTGATCCATGCGGACCTCAAACCGGAAAACATCATGTTAGTCGACCCCGTACGGCAACCCTACCGCGTCAAAGTCATCGATTTCGGATCGGCCAGTCACGTAAGCAAGGCCGTCTGTAATACTTACCTCCAATCCAGATACTACAGGTAAGCAGTTAATTCAAAAAAAGTTGCCTAAACTTTGGAAACTATACATGCATAAAGAGCTATTGTTTAATTTGTATTGATTTGTGGCATTTTTTTTCGTTTCCTAGAGCTCCAGAAATTATTTTGGGACTGCCGTTTTGCGAGGCCATAGACATGTGGTCTCTCGGGTGCGTGGTGGCCGAACTATTCCTGGGATGGCCCCTGTATCCAGGTTCATCGGAGTATGACCAAATCCGCTATATCAGTCAAACCCAAGGTAATACATTTTTTAAATCAAAAAAAACCTGCTGCTACCTATGGGAGTTTTACCATAGGTGGCAGCAGGGTTGGTTAAAATCAAGATTTTTTTAATTCAAAAATTAGCGAAACATGATTTTTTTTCTAAAAATTTTATTTTGGCCTAGTTATTATTAATACACATATTTTCTAACTGTTCTTATCATGTTTAAACTTATGATATAAAAAAAATTAGCGTTAATAATTAAAGATCGCACGATATGACTTTATTTTGCCGATACGATATATCGGCCGATACCGATATTTACATGCCGATATACCGATACCGATATATCGTATCGGCAAAGACATGCGTACATGTTTCAATGTTTAGTTTTTATCAGGGTTGGAAAAAGTCACGACTTTTATAAAAAAAAGTCAAGACTTAAATCATGTGAAGTGCCAACCCTGGTTTTTATAACGTCGAATATAAATAAAAAAATACAAAATACGGTTCTGAACCTCCAATTAGCTAAATCCTGTACGTATTCTGTATCAATTTCCGTTTTTCGTTCATGCGTTTCTGTTTGGGCGAAAACCAAAATCGGGGAAGTCCCGGTTTATCATTACGCACGCGGTATAACGTTTCTGATTGGTGACGTTCCCGGGGAAGTCCCTATTTAATGTTTTAAGTATTGCTTTATGAAATTTATTTCTCCGGAAAAAGGCCTCAGTTATACTACAGTTATGTTATAAATGATTAGATATTATTAGTGACATTAGAAGAGGCACAAAAATGTAATTTATTTTATTATATTTACGAGTATTACCTTTCGTAGGTATATGCAGGTAGAACCCAAAATTCTTCGTTTTATATGTGCCAATATATCGGCAATTTTCCTGTCGATACGATACGATACCGATAATCGGCAACAACCGCCGATATGCCGATATAACGATATCAATATCGGTATCGTGCGATCTCTATTAATAATACAGAAGCGAAACAAAATTCGACAAGTCGAGTCGGAAAACTTCCGTTCGCGACTTTGTCGAAACTTACAAAGACTTGCGGAAAATGCTCGGCTATATAAATGACGCGCGCCTATGCCAGTTATCAGTAATATTTTTGCTTATGAGAGTAGTGTAGCACAAAATTTTGAATCATGACGAGTCGGGGTAGAAAGGAATTTAGTATTTGGCAACATTTTATAAAAAGGATTGGTTGGCAACCTAGGATACAACATATAGTACAAATATGTTTTTAATTATGCTGATTTTAACTTAATTTTTTATTTTAATCGTGATTTTTAAATTAAAAATCACTTGATTAAAATCACGATTTTAATCTTCTCAACCCTGGTCTCTTGAAATCGCGAATTAATAATAATAAATATAATAAAAATTGTAATTGTCGATCTTATTTTACCAACTCGTAATTCGGGGGGGCTACGAGAAGGGGCGATTGGGACGCTCCCCTCTCCCTACAGGGTACGCCCCTCGCTCTAGTTTCTCAAGGAAAATAAAACATATCATTCACTGAACGTTTTCCAGGTCTACCGACGGAGCACATGTTAAACAACGCTTCGAAAACCACCAAGTTCTTCTACAGAGACATGGACAGCACTTACCCCTTCTGGAGGCTGAAGACGCCGGAAGAACACGAAGCAGAAACGGGAATCAAATCGAAAGAGGCTCGGAAGTATATCTTCAACTGTCTAGATGATATTGGTAAGTGAAGTCATGACCGCCCTGTAGACACGTAACGGGGCTTCCCTGTTAGACTCTGATATTAGTGACTAAGGCCGGTTTTAGAACACGAAAGTGACACGAAATGGAATCATGGAATTATGTAGATTTTGACGTTACCATATCCTAGACTATTGAACCCTTGTTTGTTAAACTGGACCAGTCTTAATAACAATGAATTTGACCGCAAAATTTTTGTATTATATGCATTTTTTTTGTAATTATAGGTCAAGTTAACGTTCCGACGGACTTGGAGGGGGGTCAGTTGTTGGCCGAAAAAGTAGACAGAAAAGAGTTCATCGACCTGTTGAAAAGAATGTTAACAATGGACCAGGTAGCAATATTTATTTTAATTCTAAAGGAATTGGCACTAATAGTATGTGTGTTAATGGTATTTAACCAATATAGATTTACTTGTTTTACGTCGATAGTAATAGTTAAACGTACCATTTTACTGATTCTTTACTGTGGTGCCATTTCCTTAATTTTTTCCTGCCGTTAATATCCAAGTTGGTCCTCTGCAACTTACAATTTTTGATTCGCAGGAACGACGTACTACACCTGGGGAGGCCCTTAACCATCCATTTGTAAGGTTAGCCCATCTGATCGATTATGCCCATTGTAATAATGTTAAGGCGAGCGTTCAAATGATGGAGGTAGGTGTAATTCCATGCAGAATTTAGTCACACTTAAATCATACTATTCGTATTAATAGGTTGCCATTTTTAACCATAAATTTCCCTTACAAAAAAATTAAATGAACTTGGTTTTTCAGAATTTCATTCAGTTGCTATTCTTTGTTAATTCCATTATGTAAAAAAAGATCCCACGCTTATCGACCCACGACGGTGTGTTCTAAAAAGCTCTCAAACTGATTTTTATTTGGATGACACAAATATAAATAATTACGTTCAAGTGAAGAGAGCTACAGTCAAGAATAATTGGGATTTTTCCACGATTGTTTCATATTCCATTTTCACCAATAAACCTGAACAACAATGTAAAAAAAAATTATTTTGATTTCTAATTTTTTTTTAAGTTAAATCATATAGTTTTTGCTATAGGTACATTAATGTCTTATGTTACTCTTCATTGTGGTTATCCAACTACTTCATAATTCTTACTTCCTCGGTAGTCTGTGGACCTGTAACAAAACATTTTTTTCATTTTTTATGGCTTTTATTAAATTTATCTTTTTTCTTTGTCACTTAGGTTGAACTACGGCCTGGTAATCGCACTTTAGGCTTAAAATACATACGCTGCTTGATATCAAGCCGACTATGATTATACACAGGCCAGAGTAATATTTAATTTGTTCCATTTATTTTAGGAGGAAAATATAAATAATTTTCTCATATACTAAAACTCCTACTAGGTATATATAGTTTATTATAATTGTTTCCATAAGACAAAATCTGTATTCTAAAAAACTCCCAAACTGATCTTTATTTAGGTGACAAATAAATAAATAATTATGTTCAAGTCAAAAGCGCTAGAGTCGAGTATAATAATTGGGATTTTTCCACGATTGTTTAGTATTCCAGTTTCACCAGTTAAACTGAAAAACAATGTAAAAAATACAGAAAAATTATTTTCCCATTCCTAAGAGTGCAAATGCATGTTATGGTATTCTTTTGCCGTAGGTATGCCGCCGCAATGACTACACAGCCTCTTCGACAGCCGCCCATCACCAACCGGCGCAACAAGCGCCATCTTTGGTCGCCAACTTCGTACCCAGCTCCAATGGAAACGTGACGTTCACCATCAACAATCAGCTGACCAACCAAGTGCAGAGATTAGTCAGGGACCGGTCTGGATATGACAACTTGGTATGATATGAAGGGATTTTATTGTTAATATAGAGGGAAACCGCTTAAAAGAAAATAAATTACATATATTTACAAAAACTTTTTTTTGCAGTATCAGATATACAACGGAAGAACTGTCGGGCGACAGTACGCGACAAGCGCCCGTGCAGATCCGTTCCAGCATCAACTGGTGTCCAGTATTCTGTGCCCTGCAGGTATGAACCTCTGTAATTGTACATTATGTACACATGGTAAGAACAGAATTTCATTATATAGTATATAGAGTGTTTCACAAAACCTGTACCATCGCTCGTGGGAAGATTCTTCACCCTGTCGCTTCGTTTCTGATACTTCAAGCTTTATTTATTTTATATGTTTTTTAACATATCTCCGAAATTACATTAACAATTTAAGTGGAATTTGGGTTGTAATAAAAAGTACAGTGGCCGTCAGATAAATTCGTATGGCATTTTTTATACATAACCCTATTTTATTAAATTTTGGTAAAACGGGTTTTTATTATGTTGGGTTACCGCTGGTGGGTTGCACTCGTTGTTTCGGGGCACAATTAAAACGCCCTTCCCTAACTTTAAATCAAAATCATTTCTTTAAGTAATAATATACAGTGTGTTATGAAATTCACTGCATATATTTGAATGGGTGACTCCTGGGGTAGTCTACAGACGTACTTTTCTCCTCATATCGCATACTTTTTTTATTTTAAAAAATACCCAAAACCATCCCCGTATCCGACGCTTCTAAAGAGCCTGACGTCATAAGCTCTAAGATTATAAATAAAAAACAAATGATCCAGCCGGGACATTGCCAGACAAATATTATCTTGACATCTCATTTTTTTATCAGTTTTAAATAATCCGAAGTATTTTTAATTCCGCAGACGCATTTTATCAAAAATGTGTATTTTAATTTAACAGCAATTTTTTTACTTAGTATGGGAAAATATGTACCACTCGTGAAATTGGTTGAAATTGTAACCAGAACGAAAGAGGCTATGTTGTACCGGCAACATAAAGAATTATGGCTTACCTAGTGTCGGTCTATACTCGCGCTCCTGGTGAAGCTATCCACACCTTTTTTATGGTATAATATGTTCTATTTTAAGTGATTTCTATAACCCAAATTTTATTCACATTGATAAAGTTGTGTCGGAGTTAAAAAAAAATCAGCTCTATCTCAGAAGCGACGTAAACGATATTGAAAGAAACTGTTTGCTAATTTTTGGATGAAGGTCGCCTCACAAGCCATGGCACCTGTTTTTTGAAACACCCTGTATATAAAAACATTCTATTTTTAATCATTGAAAATTTCATTAATGGTTATTGTTTTTCGTAGGATATCAGGGCATGGGTGGATCACCTGCTAAACACGTCACCGTAGTGCAGCAGCCGCCCTTACAGATACAGCCGCCTATCTTGAGCCAACCTGGCCAACAACAGTACGTTCCTGTCAGTGTGGTTGAGCCTACTGGTAGACAGATGTTGTTGACTGTAAGTGTTTAAAATATGCGTGTATACAGTTGTAAGCAAAAAAGAAATTTCATTTATTATTTGAATATTTTGTTACCAACAAACTATTATTTATAAACTTGAAAACTTTTGCGAAACAGAACGCAGTACAGACGTCTTGGCCTACAAACAGACAGCAGATGGCGATAGTGCCGTCGTGGCAACAGATCCCACCCCAGCACGCTGCCATTCAACAGCCGTTGTTATCGGAAGCCGACTGGGGGAGGCCATTGTTGGTTGATTCATCTGCCATATTACAGGTAAAAAGCAGTTTTAAGTCATTTACGTTCAGGTTCACTAAGAAGGTTTAAGATTTAGTACTGGTTTAGATATGTTTTGACAGGTTTTTGTTCTGTCATTGTTAAACAAGTCGTCATTAAAAACTTATAAATTATTCTGATATTTCAGCGATTTTTTGGTTTCCAAGTGATTTTCGTCTTGGAACGGGTTGCTAGAATGATTAGTTTTTTTAAGGTTTTTAAAAATATCTTTTCTCTGCAGTAAGCCATTTAGGTTGAAATACGGCCGGGTAATCTCACTTTAGGCTTAAAATACATCCGCTGCTTTATAGCAAGCCGACTATGATTATACACAGGCCAGAGTGATATTTCATTTGTTACATTTATTTTAGGAGGAATAATATAAATAATTTTCCCATATACTAAACCTCCTACTATATATTTTTAAGTATCTATATTTTATTATTCTTGTTTTAGGAACAGAGACCCGTTTTCCCAGTAGATGTCGCCACCGAAGTATACAATCCCGCCATAGTGGAGCACAGCGGTGCATGGGGTACCAGCAAGAGGAGTTCAAGGAACCATCATAGTCAGCAAACAATACCGCACCATACCCACCATCATTTAATGGTAAAAAAAATGAATTATTTCATATCGAGCATAAAATCGTGAAATTATTGGGTTTTGATTCATATATGATATATTTTTTATAGGTTCCGACTCATCACAGATCACAGCACGATAAGAAGGAGCAGACCCAACTTTCGCCTGTTAAAAAACGCGTCAAGGAGGGTACTCCGCCCTCAGAGCAGTTGTACGCTTCTAATAGAAGAAATTACAGTCCAAATAGTGCACATTGGCAACATACGTCAGGTCACCATCAAGTGAGTAGAATTCAAGGTGGAAATTGCTATTTTTTTATCGAATTCGTTTGCAATAGTTCTACCAGCATTTTTTAGAGCTCAAAGTGAACCTTTTTAGCCAACAATAATCTTTTTTCAGGTTACTTCTCAAGATCACCACACTCAGACTCACAACAGCTATCACACGCACCATCATCACCACCACCACCATGGTAATGGTGGTAAGAATCAGCATACAATCACCATTAACGATACCCCTTCGCCATCTGTCAGTGTCATTACGATTTCGGATAGCGAGGACGAGGGATCTCCTGGAAAGAAAACGGTAATTTTTTTTGAATTCAATAAACTAGAAATCCATAGTCCGTTTTCGTAAATATTAAATTTAATTTTTAACTTTATGGTCTGTTTTTAAAAGAAATGTGTCATTTTTAGGTACACACCAATACTGTGGCAACGCAACAGAGTCAGACGCATCAGTCAAGTCAGCAAACAGCTCCAGCGCCGAGTAGAAAAAATGTGATTAGTTGTGTCAGTGTCCAAGATAGTGATAATGAAGACAGACATTCGTGCAAGGTAAACGTCGCAAATTTTAGGTTTTTTTACTCTCCAGTACAAAATTTTATAATCTAAGCTTTCAGCACCATATTTTATTTAAATATTTATTTATTTTTTGTGTTTTAGGCGCATATTACTCAACATGTTAACAACAACAACCACCATCATCATCATCAACAACAGCAGCAGCAGCAGCAGCAACAACATCAGCAGCAGCAGCAGCAGCAACAACAACCCCAAGTCCAGGTTTATAACAATCAGCCGGTGATAAAGAACGAACCATCCTCCTGCCAGAGTCAAAATACGGTGAACTACGCTTCGCAAAAGAAACGCTTGCTGGCCAAGGCCCAGTCCGAGTGTATGCTTAATGTTGCCACCAAACAAGAACCAGGTAAGAATGGAATGGGTTTTGGGATATTAGGAAGCTTTTTAAATTTCATATCTAGGTTATAAAAAATGGTTTACTTCAAAAAACGTAATTTTTTCAAGCAGTTCTTTGGGCTTTAACATGGGTCTATTATTTCACTCGATGGAATTATATTAAGATTTATATTGGAAAAGTGTTACAAGGCGATATCTCGAAAACCTTTTAAAATATTTTCATGAAATTTTGGTACATCAATAGGGAGATGAGGAGACATATACATATAAACATAATATAACAATATTTTGAGAATTTTTGGAATTTTAAATGGGATGATGTTTTTTTCTTTATAAAATTCGAATCTACGTAAAAAACTGTATGTGTACAATTTTTTTTTTTTGATTTGCTCTTTCGGTTACGGAATTATGATTTATTAGGTTTTACAATAAATAAAAATATTTATCATTTAATTTCAACTTATATCTCGGCTGTTATGCTTGATACGTTGTTCGAAATGTCTCCTTCAACTTCCAAACACTTTCTCACTCTTTTTCTAAACGCATTCATTCGCATTTCAACTGCTAATCACGAAAATATTTCTATTTTTAACAAGCCGGCAGGCGCGGCCCGTCCATAATGACCCACCTAAAAATTTTAATGATCTACCTAACAATTTATTTTTTAATTTTTTAAAACCAAAAAAGAATCTTTTATTTCAAAAAAGTGCTAGTTCATTGCGAAAACTCCTCAAGAAAGAATCAAGCCTAGCCACCGTCGAAAGATTGTCCAAGCTTGCTTCGGGCTGGGTCGTATTTTAAATTGACCTCATAGGTTTATACGGACGATATAAATTCATTAAAACTAATAGAGAAACAGACATACGCGCTTGAGGAAGTTAAAAAGAGACACAATTGGTCGACGGCCCACCAATAATATCTGGCCACTCCCACTATGGAAATACTCTCAAACCGCTCCCTAAAATACTATTTCAAAACATTTGGTTCGGAAAAAGAAAAACTAATTAGGTGCCTAATATGCGCATTGTATTTGCATTGTATTAATAATATTAATTAGCGGTTAAACATAAAAAATTATAAATACGATTTCTGTCAGGCCAGCGCTAGGCATCAAATTTAACGGTATCGGACCGATTTTCTTACATAGCCAGCGTAGTCCAGAGGTACAATCTCAGCGAGTTGATCAGAAGGTCGAGGGTTCGAATCTGTGTTGGGGCAAGAACTTTTTTAAAATTTTTTGTTATTTAAAAAATTAGATCGGCTCTAAAAGGTGTATTGGCAACAAGTTGTTCCTCGATAAAGTTTTTTAAAATTGTTGGCAATCTCATATTTACTACAGCTTACAGCCTGCACGTGCCTAGACAAATGTCATATTACTATGTCTAGTCGCCAGCATTGTATTTGTTAAAGAAAACGGAGTTTCAGCAGCCTTCCTAATTTTATTTTACGAATAATCAAACTTTTAGCTCAGAATTTTGTTCTGTTTATATTCTGGGCTTTTAGTACAAGGCGCGACATCTATTGAGGAGATGCTAAACTTATCAAAACGGAAGCCGCTAAAATCTACTAATCTAGAGTATTAAAACATATAGAAAAAAGCCATACACATCTAGAGTAGTAATGTTCAATATTCTGCAGTACCTATTTTATGATTTTTGCAGTGTTTATTTGTAGGTAACTAATTTCTTGGCACATTATTAAAAAACCTTTCTTAATTAAAAAAGTGTATTTTGCTTGTTGCGTTGATATCACTAGTTGCCCACAAAATTTTGACCCACCTGTAAAACAACTCACGGGCCGCGCCTGCAAGCCGGTCGGTCGAGTAACTGATACGAATCACACCAACTTCTGTCTGATCTAATACTAAATACTACGTAAATACTGATACTCTAGCGAGCCACAAAAAAGATACAAGCGTTGATATGATCTGTATTTTTGACTCAGGTACCAACGAGTACTACGGCCAGCACTGTAGTTCCGCTTGCAAAGAACAACCGTCGAGCTCCTCGCAAACGTACAGTCACTACTCGGGGTCGAATATGGGTTACGAACAACAGAACTACTCGGGCAGTGCAGATAAGAGGGTCAGTTGGGCACCCCCGGTTGCTCACAACCCATCGTCGAGGTAAGAATTGGGACATCAGAAAGTGCTAATATGCTTATTCCATAAACTTACTTTTTTTTACCATTTTAACAGCGGTCATTCGAGACGTCACTCAGCCGTTCCCGTAGTGAACCTGCGGGAATACGTTCCTCAGCCGCACGGCGACTACGTGCAACCTCCGGCGGCGCACTCTAGCGGCAGGGATCCGCATTTATTAGTGCCTCCGGGTAAGGGTTGGGGACCCCCACAAGCTCTACCAGCCAGCTATAGGTAAGTGAGAGATAGAAGACGAATTTTTATGCAACAGGCGTTTACAGAAACAATGATCCGATCATTGGCTGATAATAATTTGTTGCCTCAATAGAGAATATGCGTATAACCCAAATAAATCTGATTTTTTTTATATTACCTACATATACATAAATTAAATATTTGTGGTGATTGTTTTTATCAATTTATTTTGGTTTTTATTAACAAAAAAAAAGGATTTTCTACTGCAAATTTCTAAACTTTTAAAACGTGATCTCATTGGCTGTGACGTCAAAAGTGTCATAATAAGTACATGGCGAATTCAAAAATTAATAAAAATGGCATTTAATGCGTAAGTCATTAAATGAAATATCCCTGCACAAGTAGAAGGTTATTAAAATCTTATTCATGTATATTTCAAGCCGAAATCGATCCAGGAACCTTCCAGTCTAGCAACAAAAACTGGCAGTATATTCCTTATTATCAGCTGATAATCGGGTTAATTCGATTACACTATTCGTAAACTTTCATTTGGTATAGCTCTTAGACATACATATTTGCACCACCCAGTATTAAAACCAGGTTTAGCTTAATCCATGTTTGGAATGTTTTTTTTACAAAATATGCCAACATTTTAAGCGTGGATTAAGCTAAACCAAACTTAAATATTACGGAGCAAATAGGAATAATTTCTAGTGCGAACAGTAATTTTTTTTGTTAGATATGCATGTTAAAATAAAATTTTTGAGTGAATTGAGCTGTAAACTGTAATGCACGAGTTGACCATTAAATTTACTTTAATTATTGTTAATCGTCGTCCACGTTACAAAATCGCATATTTCAAGAAATTTTATTTCAGGGAATTTAGATTTTAATATTTGTCAACCTTTCCAAAGGCAGTGAAAGGAACAGAGACAGTTACAACGCTGAATAGCGGTCGTTGTAGAGCTACAGACCCTACTATTTGTTCATGGCAGACAGGGTAACCCTAATCGGCGATTGTGGATGGTTTTTAACATAAATATATACTGTTTTTGTTTCTCCCACTATCTATGGAAAGGTTTGCGGAGGCAAAATGTGTATTCGACGGACTGACTGGACCAAACTGGGCATTAACATATTTTGAACCATTTAAAGAAGAATGTGCTCTTCAGATCATTTTATACTGTACAATGCAGCTTTACTCTATTTTTAGAATTTTTTTCGAGATTTATGTTACGGATAAAGCCCGCAATGTGGGCAGAGTGGGCACTGTCCGATGACTATCCAAGCAATGTCCAGGTTTGCTCACAATCTTTTGTGTCCCAGGCAATGTTCAGGCGTGCTGGATCTTTTTCTGTCTTCACAGAAAAATATCCTAAGCAAACCTGAACAGCAACGTCTGGACATGCCTGGTGCTGTCCAGGTTTGCTCAGTAACTTTTTCTGTAAAAGACACACCTGAACAACAACGCCTGGACATGCCTGGTGCTGTCCAGGTTTGCTCAGTAACTTTTTCTGTAAAAAGACAGAAAAAGTTCCTGAGCAAACCTGGACAGCACCAGGCATGTCCAGGCGTTGTTGCCAAAGCTTGCTGTCTTTACAGAAAAGACAGCAAAAGATCTTGAGCAAACCTGGACACCAATGCCTTGTGGTTCTGTAAAAAGGCATTACTGTCCAGGTTTGCTCAGGGTATTTTTCTGTGTTCACAAAAAAAGATCCTGAGCCTAACTGGACTTGCCTGGTGCTGTCCAGGTTTGCTCAGGACCTTTTTCTGTGAAGACAGAAAAAGGTCCTGAGCAAACCTAGACAGCACGAGGCGATATTGTCCAGGTTTGCTTAGGATCTTTTTCTGTCTTTACAGAAAAAGGTCCGGAGCAAACCTGGACAGCACCAGGCATGACCAGGCGTTGTTGTCCAAATTTGCTCAGGGTCTGTTTTTACAATTACAGTAAAGACAGCAAAAGATCTTGAGCAAACCTGGACACCAGTGCCTTGTGGTTCTGTAAAGAGACATTACTGTCCAGGTTTGCTCAGGGTCATTTTCTGTCTTTACAGAAAAAGATCCTGAGCCAACCTGGACATGCCTGGTGCTGCTCAGCTTTGCTCAGAACCCCTTCCTGTAAAAATACAGTAAAAGGTCCTAAGCAAAACTGGGCAGCAACGCCTGGTGCTGTCCAGGTTTACTCGGGACCTTTTCTGTAAAAAAAAACAGAAAAAGGTCCTGAGCAAACCTAGACAGCACCACTCGATGTTGTAGTGCCTTGTGGTTCTGAAAAAAGGCATTGCTGTCCAGGTTTGCTTAGGATCTTTTACTGTATTTTCACAGAAAAGACCCTGAGCAAACTTGGACACCAACACCTTGACATGCCTGGTGCTGTCCAGGTTTGCTCAGGAACTTTTTCTGTAAAAAGACAGAAAAAGTTCCTGAGCAAACCTGGACAACATCGAGTGGTGCTGTCTAGGTTTGCTCAGGACCTTTTTCTGTTTTTTTTTTTACAGAAAAAGGTCCTGATCAAATCTGGACACTACCAGGCGTTGTTGTCCAGTTTTGCTTAAGATCTTTTTCTGCCTTTTTACAGGAGAGGGTCCTGAGCAAACCTGGACAGCACCAGGCATGCCCAGGCGTTGCTCTCCAGGTTGGCTCAGGAACTTTTTCTGTGAGGACAGAAAAATACCCTGGTCAAACCTGGACAGTAGTGCCTTTTTACAGAACCACAAGGCACTGGTGTCCAGGTTTACTCAAGATATTTTCCTGTCTTTTCTGTAAAAACAGGAAAGACCCTGAGCAAACTTGGACAACAACGCCTGGACATGCCTGGTGCTGTCCAGGTTTGCTCCGGACCTTTTTCTGTAAAGACAGAAAAAGGTCCTGAACAAACCTCGACTACATCGAGTGGTGCTGTCTAGATTTGCTCAGGACCTTTTTCTGTCTTTACAGAAAAAGGTACGGAGCAGACCTGGACAACAACGTCAGGTGCTGTCCAGGTTTGCTCAGGACCTTTTTCTGTAAAAAACAGAAAAAGGTCCGGAGCAAACCTGGACAGCACCAGGCATGTCGTCCAGGTTTGCTCAGGGTCTTTTCTGTGAAAAGACAGCAAAATATCCTAAACAAATTTGGACAGCAATACCTTTTTACAGAACCACAAGGCACTGCTGTTCAGGTTTGCTCAGGATCTTTTGCTGTCTTTTCACAGAAAAAGATCATAAGCAAACCTGGACAGCATCGCCTGCTGCTGTCCAGGTTTGCCGAGGATCTTTTTCTGTCTTTACCAAAAAAGATCCTGAGCAAACTTGGACAGCAGTGTCTGGACATTGTCCGGCCAGTGATGGGATAGTGCCGTCTCTGCCCACCCTACGGGCTTTGTCTTTAAAATGTATAACAAATTTCGAAGGTAATCAATCACCTCCAAACGATCAAAGATTTTCGAAGCTAGGGAATAGAAGTTTCCAGCACCATTGACAAGTTCTATTTCATTGTTTAACTGTTGACAATGTCAAATTTTCTCCTAGAAATTTTTACTCTCTCATCCGAGAACCGTTACCCTTACATTATCCAGATAGAGTATCTAAAATATGTTGGAGTCTAGAGCATATATGAAATTTATAAAGTAGCCGAGGATTGTACCTAACCGCATGCTTTATTATTATTACCTACGGTTAGACACAGCACGGCGCACTTGTCGCCACAGCCGTTAGCCCCAGGACCTCGACTGTCGCCCCAGCACCCTTTGGCTGCCGCGGGGCAGCCCTTGTACCATCAGACGGAATTGTACAGGAGACCGGTATATGTAACCACTACGCAGCCGGCCGCGTACTTACCTGCAACGCATCAGGTTGCGCCAGCTGGGTAAGTTGTTTTTCAAAAAATAATGTTCTTGTCGCTTTTGCTTCTTTCCTGTTCTTTTTTCGATGCTTTTTTGTGTTGCAGTAAATAGTGCTTTTTGTTGGTTTTCTATGCGATTTTTTCCTGTTAGTTTTAGGTAGAAATGTTTTTTTTGCCGTTCTACACTTTTGTTTATCGAAAGACGGTTTTTGATCCTGTATAGCAACATACAGCGACCATTACTACTATTTTGTTTTATTTTTAACGTTGTTGTAAATGTTGTGCAGGCAGGCTGTGTAAGGAGAGTAAAAAACCAAAATAGTAGTAATGGCCGCCTAAACAAGGTCTTGATTTCTGCTTGACTGTCATCAGAAAGCTTTTGCACTTGACCTAACAAGATTATTTTTACCCTTCTTTATTTTTGCTTGGTGTACAGTTTGCCTTTGCTTTTATTTTCAGCAGCATGTCGTCATATAGACATAGCACATATCAGCAGCAATCCACTCAGTTACCCCAAACCAGTCAGTTACCTCCATCACCTAGTGAACTTCCTCTCGAGTTAACTACGTATAATAGGCAATCATTTTCTAACGTATTCTGTGACTTAGGCTACTATTACGATAACAGTAACAATCAAAACTTATTCGATTCTAGTCAGTTGCCTGCAGAGGCTCAGATTTATACAAATCTAAGTCACAGTTCTTTGAATAACAATCAGAGACTTGATAGTCGCTTACCTGCCAAAAAACGTAAATTGAATTAAATTAGCCAAATATATATACAGGGTGTCTAAAATAGGTGATACCACTATTGCTATCTCCGAAATGGTAAAAGATACGAGGTCGGTTAAATTAGAGAAAATGTGCCATTTCTAGTCCCTATTCATATTTCGTCTACGGAGTTGCCAAATTCTCTATAGTTTCTTATCTACAGGGGATTTTTGAAAATAGTCAAAAATGTAATTCTTAAATATCTCAAAAACTATTATAGTTAGAAAAAAGTTGTTTTTACAAAAATCACACGATTCTTTGCCTTCTCTAAAATAACGTTATTGTTTTGTTTATACCATTTGTTTTTACTGAGTTACTGATACTAACTTGTTTTTTTCAAATACGGACCTGGATTTTTTGCGGCATTTTTTGAAAGAATAGTTCATACCCTTTACAACTATGTATCACTTGATTATGGTTTTCGACGTTTTGATCAGGGGTAACATCATCAGGATTTTATATCGATACAGACCTGGAATTTTCCATGTTGAGGCACAATTTCACAACCTAGCTCTGTGGTTTAAATTATTCAACTAATTAATTTTAAACATGTTCATGATTACTAACCAGAACCCTTTAGTCATTAAAGTTTGTCAAATTGCACTTAAGTCAATGAGTTATTGAAAGCAAAAGATTAGCAGACTCAGATCAGATATAATTAGCGGCCTTTATTAACAGCACCTAACTAGTGGTTAAGTTTACTACATATTGTAAAAGGCACCCTTGATGATACGTCTTCATTAATTACGTTTTTAATATTTTCGTATTCAAAAATCACCTTTCAGTTTAAAAAATAATAATAAATAATCCTATTTTACCTAATAGTTTCATTTCTGCTGCAACTCCTGCTGGTACAGTTGAATTACTATTTACTGGCTTTGAAAACAAACCATATTATCCCAAATTAAAGACCTTTAACTATATTCTAGCATAAAACCATTGTCATATTTACTGGGTTCGGATTATAAGGAATTCGAATCTAAAATCCGTTTTCTGCTTTATTTTTTGACGTTGCGTTGAATTATAACATATGGACGGGCGGACGAACAGGTGGATGGACGCGATTGGACTGACCACACGAAGCCAATCACGCCTCTAAGAATTAGGAACTATTAGGAACTATTAGGAATTGTTATTGTTATAATTAAAACTAAGCTTATGCTTTTTTTTCAGGCGTTAGACCAATTTTACAAACTTGAGGGTCCTGGTTAGTAATCATGATTATAATTAAAATTTACCAGTTAAAACAATTTAATCCATAGTTACTGATTCTGACCTAATTATCGCCATAATAGGTCGTGAAATGGCGCATTAACTTGAAAAATGCCGTACTGGTAGAATATCCTGATGATGATACTATTCTTCACCAAAACGTCGAAAAAACATAATCAAGTGATACACAGTTGTAAAGGGTATGAAGTATTCTTTCAAAAAATGCAGCAAAAAATTCAGGTCTGTATTTGAAAAAAACAAGTTAGTATCAGTAACTCAGTAAAAACAAATGGTACAAACAAAACAATAACGTTACTTTAAAGGAGGTAAAAAATCGTGTTATTTTTGTAAAAACAACTTTTTTCTAACTATAATAGTTTTCGAGATATTTAAGAATTAAATTTTTGGCTATTTTTAAAAAATGCCCTGTAGATAAGAAACTATAGAGAATTTGGCAACTACGTAAACGGAATATGAATAGGGACTAGAAATGGCACATTTTCTCTAATTTAACCGACCTCGTATCTTTTACCATTTCGGAGAGCAATAGTGGTATCACCTATTTTAGACACCCTGTATAGGACCTTTAACGGTCATTTTTTTGTGTACAGGGTTTTTAAAGTCTTAAATATTACAGGCTGCGATTCTAGATTTGATTTTAAATGCATTAAAGGTCTTAAGTTAGAAAAATTGAGTTTAAAGAAAACCACCTCGTCTGTCGGTCAGTTTCGGCATACAATTTCCAATCAGTCAGAGCCAATCAAATTGGCCGATTTTGATCAGTATAATCGATTATTTTGAAAATGATTGGTCCTGGCTGATTTCAAACTACTGCAAGAATAGACTTGTCCGTAGAGGAATCACCAGCCAATCAGCGCCAATCAGTTTCAGATACTTGGTAACATGACTGGTTTCCAGAAATTTCATTGCTTCTTACTGGTTTGTGATTCTTCTGCGAACGGAGCTAATGTGTCGTGTCGCCTTCTGACGGCATCATCGGTGAAGTTAATGGGGCTGGACCCCTTCCCCCCACCGTTCCATCTTACACTTTGACAGACTGTCATCTCGAGGCTCTTCTCCCCCAAAATTGAAGACCTAACTAGGTCCCCCCCCCCCCCCCTAAAAAAAAGGTTGATAGGTCACAGATTGTAATGATTAAATGTACGAAACCTAAGCTCTTTGTCTTTAAAGTCTCCTGGCACATGTCTATAGACTTTATACTTAAAATTGATTCTAAAGTCTCTCCCTTTAGTATTTTTGACCATTTTGAAAACGATATTATATTGTTAGGTTTAGAAAAAAAACAAGAAAAAATATGAGTAATATTTTTTTCTTGGTTACTTTAGCTTAAAAGTAGGTTTTAGGTATTTTTTGTGCAAATTTTTGTAAATAGTTTCTTTTTGTACAGTTTATTATTAATTTTTGAATGAGTCTTCGAATGAATTGATTATAGTTTTTACTGTACGAAACACAATTATTGTAAGCTTTACCACTCGTTTTTCGTTGTTTTTATTTTATTATGGTTGAAATAGATATTTTTCGAAATGTTTTCAAAAAAACATTGTTATAGCGTAGTGTAACAAAATTTTATTTTGGATAACATTTTACCTTCAGGTGGTAAAGTAGGAAAATTCTGTTTGGATATGCAATAAAGTTAGTTGGTTACAAATTTTTTTGGGGTTTTTTGTCAGTTTTCCGTTGTGTGTGTGAGTATCCTGTTTTAAATCCGTACTTAAGCAAAAGTAAGCGTGTTTTCCTGCTTCCCTTGTCCTTTATTTTTTAGTTACGCAGCAGCATTGATAATGTGAATTTTGTCGTTTTTACGTTAATTTTGTTTGCTATCAATCACTATTGTAGACTAGATGCAAACGAA
Organism: Philopedon plagiatum; assembly: GCA_963971165.1. NCBI lineage: Eukaryota > Metazoa > Arthropoda > Insecta > Coleoptera > Curculionidae > Philopedon > Philopedon plagiatum. Next base: position 125,487,023 of record OZ020192.1, on the reverse strand, counting down.
CGCCCCTATAGGGTGTGAGACAGTGCACTCAGCAGTATACTGGTTTTTAACATTTGTTTTAAAAAAAATATACACCTTTTTGCACTTTTTTACACTAACTAAATTGCACCTAACCCTATACACTGAAGGAAAAAATTCAATGGTCGAGAACTTTTCCTTTCCTTTTAATCCCTTGCCATATTAGTAACTATGCTGATTTTTTTTTGTATTTTTTTAATCACAGTGGTGATTGGTGCGTACCGTTTTAACACATTTAATATGGAAGTGAACTACATACCTTAATGATAATAATTAGAGATGGGCCGACTAGGGGTTTGTCCGACTAGTCGAAGGAAAAAAATTCGACTAGTCCGAAAACGCGACCTAAGCGAAAAAATCCGACTTCGCACTGTATATAAAAAACCACGAACACATTTCATTCGTCTTCGTGTTTTATTCGGACCTGCACGTGTCCCTTATTTTGATCCCCATTGGCATGTTGATTAGGGGGGGTCGATTTTTAACAGTTTTAGAATATCGATTTGGAATACTTACAAAAAGTTTCCTTTTATAATAATAAAAACAAGTTTATATAAATAATTTTAATTAATGTACATCTTCCATCTACACGTAGCTAAAGCTGGTTATCGGTCGATTTTTACATTTTCTTGAAAATTTTGAAATTCTGATTTGGAATATTGATAAATAGATTTCTCTTTTACTCATATACAAAAAGTTCTAATTACATTCAACAAGAAATAACTAATTTTTTTAATGTAATTAGAAGTTTTTGTATATGAGTAAAACAGAAATCTATTTATCGATATTCCAAATCAAAATTTCGAAATTTTCAAGAAAATGTAACCAGCTTTAGGTACATTTAGGATGTAAACTAAGTAAAATTATTTATATAAAAGACCGACTAATCGAGTTTTTTGCCGACTGATCGACAACTACAATATGTTCGACTAATCGGTACATCTCTAATGATAATAACAATAGTTGCATTAGTATAGCATCTTGAAGTGTGGAGTGTGTGATTACTTAGTAAGTATAAACTCTGGGAATGGATTAGTTTTGATTAAAATGAAAACTGCTTATGTGGCACAGGGATGAATAACGAAACTGTTTTGTGTTTTCTTTAAAATTAGTTTTTCCTAATATTCCTTCATTTAATTATGCTTGTATTGCTTCAAAATTTGGGAATTCGGTGGACATTTAACCTGTTTTTATCCCCCGTGGATTTTCAATAACCAAAACTTAAATAACAAATCACAAATTATATCTCTTATATGATCCATGTAGCGCAACCTTTGTTCCTATGAATTGTTTGAATTTTTTAGTCGCGCTCTACCACCACCACCCGCACACCATGCGTCGGCCCGCCCAATGTTGGCTGGACACCCTAGCCACCCATTGCCTGCCCATCTGCAGTTTCCATCCCATGCACAGGTAAGGACCAACAGTTAGGATTTAAAAAAAAATTGAACCATTACGATTAAAACTCGTCGATAAATAAAATGTAACTTTTAATGTCATAAAACGCGAAATAAATACCGCCAAAAAAAAACTCGAGAGAAAGAGACTATTTTTGATTCCGGCCCAGATGCCCTCCTGTTATCGCGAATTCTGGGCCCTTGACAAATGACCCAATTGGGTCAAATGTCGCACTTTATTAAGGAAATCTGAAGTACAATGCAAATAAGTTTTTATTCAATACATCCTATGCCGTGTAGTACCTCAGTCTTCCAAAAGGGAACATTTTACCGCAAACCTGAGGTCCGTATCTTAATTCGTTTGAATAACACAGAAACAATAATACACAATAGCAAGGTAACAAATAACATGTTGTACTGGTACAGATCCGTAGATGATATATTTACGTATTTTACAGAAACAAACGGGCAATTAGATACATTTTTAGAATATTTAAATTCATTACATAAAAACATAAAATTTACAATAGAAATTGAAACAACAGCTCTTTAAATTTTTTAGATTTAACAATTACGAAAATTTCAGAGAAGCACAGTTTTCCAATTTACCGCAAACCGTGGCATACAGCCACAAAAATTCCACACATCCTGTAAAACATAAGTTAGCAGCGTATCATAGTATGGTACAGGGTCTTCCAACGAGGACTGAACAGGGGCTCATTTTTGAGCTTCCTTGTATTTAAAGAAAAATCTAAAATAGCCAATCGATGTACTTTTTCCTGCAGAATTCAGAAATGAAACCAAAAATTTATTTGAACCAGAAACAAAAGAGTTACGCTATGGATAAGGTGTTTTTTAAATGGAACATAGCTTTTTTTATACGATTTTCGGAACGAGTGATTTTTTTTATGTCCGTTCTGATTAAAATATTTAATATTGTGACAGCTATTTTTATTAAATTTTAATGTTTTATCCAGTATAATTTAACTTCAACCTGTTTGAAACATACACTAGGTAATAAAGGTAAAATCACCTTGAAATCCTTCAAAGTCAAAAAATTTGACAAATTTACATTTTTTGACTTTGAAGGATTTCAAGGTGATTTTACCTTTATTACCTAGTGTATGTTTCAAACAGGTTGAAGATAAATTATACTGGATAAAACATTAAAATTTAATAAAAATAGCTGTCACAATATTAAATATTTTAATCAGAACGGACATAAAAAAAATCACTCGTTCCGAAAATCGTATAAAAAAAGCTATGTTCCATTTAAAAAACACCTTATCCATAGCGTAACTCTTTTGTTTCTGGTTCAAATAAATTTTTGGTTTCATTTTTGAATTCTGCAGGAAAAAGTACATCGATTGGCTATTTTAGATTTTTCTTTAAATACAAGGAAGCTCAAAAATGAGCCCCTGTTCAGTCCTCGTTGGAAGACCCTGTACTACTGGATCCGCAAACAATAATCGCGAAAGTGGCAAATTTCTGGCCTTGCGCATGTAAACAAAGCTGATCGGCCATGAGCATGCGCACTGCAAATTTGTCATCTGTGATCGACAGGACGCGTCGATCCGACTGTGATTGTTTTCCAGTTGGTTATGCAACACGTGTAGCAGATGACCACAAGCGAGTTGTCCGCATGCCCCTCGCCGATCTGGCTCGAGAAATATGACCGGTAGCCGTGCGTACAAACACAATATATCACCCTGCTAACTTAGCTTTTGTTTGCGCACGCTGTCAGGTGTAGGGGTCTATATATAAAAGTCAATGTTATTTACCTAATAGAAATGAAGCCCAGTGGGAATTCCCCATAGTAAATTAGTATAATAATAAAACCTAGATTAAAATTTTTATTTATCTACCTAGATTGTTGTATTTTATGACACCTTTGTGAACTTTTAGTTTAAGATTTAGTCTATAACAAACATCCGATGAAGCTATAGTGTAGCGAAACGCGTCATGTTATATTATTAAATAAAAGTGGAAATTTGGCTAAAATTGTTAAATCGGAATGATCATTTGACGAAATATCTTTAGGTTTGGCATTTGGGCAACAGCGAATTGATCTGTTGACAGATTGCGTAATTTACCTTACATAAGTGCCGAAATAGAACATATTTTCGGCAACCGATTACGACAGCTAATCCCACTAAAATCACGTGAAAGGTACTAAAGTGCGCAGATATAAGCACAACTTCACTTGCTCCACTAGTGCGGTAAGTTGCACTTACTGGCCTAGATACGGCTTGTGTACTTTGGTTGCTGGGAAAAATAATAATCGTTCAGTAAAATCAACTTACGCTTTCTGTCAATGACGACAGTAAGTGGCAAAAAAAACAAGATTGTGCAAAAAAATCATTACGTACAGAACACCTGGACGTAATCACAAATACTTTCTTTTTCTTGAGTTTTCCTTAAAGGTCTTTTGTTGCACTAGCGAAGAATTTTTTTGTTTGCACTTTTAACTAGTAAAAACAACTGTTAATTACAGGTTGCCGCCGCCGGTTATGGTTTTGCACCCTTAAGTCCTGGAAAGGGATACCAGACGAATCTATGGTTCACTGAATAGTGGTAAGTAAAAAGCCCATATTCACTTTTATTATGATTTTAATATTTTGCTTTCTTGTGTCGTCTTGACTATTACTGAAAATCCTAATGTGCAGCACACTTTTTCTATTACTTGAACCGAAGGCTTTTCGTATTTTGCATTTTCAAGTTACACAGTGTAGGTAAATAAATATTTGTATTTTATTTTCAAATCGGACCTTAATTTTATTACCAAATAGTGTAGAGACGCCCCTGGACTCACCTATATTTTACTTTTTAATTATGAGACTATACGTAAGTTGGCCCGAAGCCCAACTATAGCACACAAACATCAGCTGCTAAAAAGAATTTTCTTTCGAGCCCAAACAAAAAAAAATTCTATTTCAATATGCATAACTTGCGGGTATTTCAAATAAGCTAATATTGTTCCCATATCTGGACCGAAGCGCCATCACCTTCAAATCTTTCGTTAGTAATATCTAAGCAACTCTTCTAGGTACCTGATAATACCACGACCGGTCCAAATCCTCAGAAACATCTACTGATATGACCGAGACCACTGAACGAGACCGCACGAATGACGGAGAACCGTCATTCTTTCAAAAAAAAAAAAAATAAAACTTCGCAACTAAACGCAGTGTTGAAGCAAAGACGACGTAGCAAGTAATAAGCGCATATTCTAAAATCCAATTAGATGATTTTAAGTCCAAAAAATGTCCATAGAATATAAGTAGTGTAACGAAGTACCAATTGCGAAGAGATATTTTTATTTGGTATAAGTAAGAAATTTTGGGTGTACCTAATCCATGTGCTCCGTAGCAGGAAAGCATAGAAATACGTCACAATGTTTTTATGTATGGTTTCTTTAGCAACTCTTATTTTGGTCTCTACGTCTAAGAAAATCATACCGTAGCACATACTACTTAAAAAATATTTTAAAATATTCAAATGCGTTTTGAAATAACTAAAATCAATTACTGAAATTTCTTTACAAAGACACAAAAATAAATAAATAACCAGTTTGTTCTAAGCCGGGGAACCTTGAGTTAGTACTGAAGCAAAATTTTATGATATTGCCGTAGGCGTACCTAGGAAATAATATGTTATGTTAAATTAGTAGAGAAAACGTCTGCAAGGATGAACAAAGCAGTTATATTTGCAAATATTTACAAAATGGGTAATAACATCATTTTTTAAAACAATATATTCAAAATTCCTTTGAAATATTTCTAATAAAGTAATATAATTTACAAAATCGTTATGGGGCATCTTTAAGGTACCAAATGTATCTAAATTAACATTTTTATACCCTCTGTAATAACAAAATAACGAGGTTTCGTCCATGTTTTGGTGAGCTTTCGAATACTCTTCACATGTGGCGCATTTATGAAAAACTGATGCCGAAAGGTTGATTGAATTGAAAATTCTAACACAAAATAATTTTTTAAATGGTCTTTTGAATTGTATTGGCGTAAGATTTTTGCGGTTTGCATTTTGTTGCCTAACGGACCCAAAAAATTCTGCAAGCAATCTAAAACGTAAAACAAAAATTAACTTTCAAAAGTTAAATAACAATACTAGAAAAACTGCACTCCGTTTTACTTCAAACGTACCATTATGCGCTGGCAAAAATGTTTATTAAAAATTATTATTTACTATCCTAGCTAAAATTAGGCTAGTCCCCAAAAAGGTGGAGCAGCAGGAGGTAGTTTACTCTTATTTGTAATTCGCCAGTCTTATAAAAACAACAATATAACAACTTGTCTAGACAGATAATAAAATTAAATGTTCCTAATGGCACAAATAATAGCAAAAGCTTTGTAAAATGTAAATTTGATAACAGTCGGGGCAAAATTTCTAATATAAATAGGTAGTTTTTATTGTATTGTCCAGACAAGAAGCAATTTGGTAGATTATCAATGGTTGGAATATTTAGGCCGTATTGTTAGAATCATGTAATTTACATATTGTTTGTAATTTCGGGGTTTTATGATAATGTAATAAAGTAAATAATAAAAGATTCTTTATGAATTTTAAAACAAACCGGTCGTCAAGCTTAACAACAAGGCGAGTTACCCTTCTGGTTATTTATTTATTCTTGTGACAAAAATGTTTTCGATTTTATGAAGTAGGTAATTTGGCCCATTTAACTTTGGAATTCTAAAGAAAAAAATTCTCGAATAATTAAAGTATTAATTTAACATGATATTTAAAGATACGTACCTATAAAAAATATTTATTTTGTACTTCTCCTTTTAAGTCCCGCCCTGCACAGTTGCGACACGTCTGTCGAATTTTAACTTCTCTAAAAGAGAATTCCTAGAATTAACCCCCGTATATAAAACAAATTTTGTAAAAATAAGTCGTATGCTTTGTGACGTATTTCTTCCACTATAGGTAACTGTCAATTCGGAAAAATGTTAATTCGCAATCGGTATACGGCGCTTAACAAAAAAAAACAAAGAACTATATGTAAGCTGTAAAGAGTGGTTAGGATGGTCCACTACTGCACATAGAATTTTTATTAAGATATTTCCATTCTAATGGCTATCAACTAAAGAATTTACAATTTTATAAAAACATATATTTATTAAGAAATATGTTATAGTAGTTTACGTTTTAAAAGCTAGTTAACGAAACGTTTTGGTCAGTCCACGTATATTAACGCTGTGAACATGTAGGTGAAATGTCAAAAAAAGCTCAATGAACGCTTTTGCAATTATTAATTATTATTGTCATGGTATAGTGATGTTTAGTTTGTAGGAAATTGGGAATTTTAATTATTTATTAATTTTATTTTCGGGTATTGATTTAGTGAAGATTGGAACTATTTTATGCTGGTGACTTAAAGAACATTATTCTTACACACACCAGTGAAAAAATAATGAAATGATTGACTGAACAAGCGGGCTTAATATTTTTAACAATTATCGTATTTTTTATGTAGTTCATGAAATATTCAATTTTGAAGAAATTGTTTTAAAGTGATATATCGGGGCATGATTATTGTTTAATTAAACAATCACGAAACATAATTTAAAATACTCATTTTTGGATTTTGGGCAAAAAACGGTTGATTTTTGTTCATTTTTATGTAGTGGTAATTTTGTTTCTATTACAGTTTGATGATTCGAAATTCTATTAAAATTCTGAGCTTATATATCGAAATTCCGACGTATACTGCAAAATTCAGTTGGAATTCCTAGTCATACCTCGGAATTCTGAAGTACAATTTGAAGTTTTGTGGTATCAGAATTCTGAAATAAACATGAGAATTTTGAGTATACTTCGAAATTCTGAGCTATAGAGTAGTACTGAGACGTATATTTCAAAATTTGTAGTTATACATTGGGAATTCCGAGATATACTTCGTAATTTTAAAGTATAGCTTTGAATTTTGTGATATACATCAGAATTCTGAAGTATACTCTGAAATTCCAAGGTAAGATCGAAATTCTGGCATATACTTCAAAATTCTGGGTTAAACATTGGCATTCCGAGGTATACCTCGGAGTTCTGAAGTATAACCTGGAGTTCTATGGTATACATCAGGATTCTGAGGTATACATCGGAATTCCCAGGTATACATGCTTAGAAATTCTGAGGACGTATACTTCAAACTTTGAGTTATAAATTGGAATTCCGAGGTATACCTCAAAAATTTGAAGTATAACTTGCAGTTCTGTGGTATACATCAGAATTCCAAAATATACTTCAGAATTACAATGTATATACTTTAAAATTCTGAGCTATAGATTGAAATTCCGAGATATACTTCAAAATTTATAGTTATACATTGAAATTCCTAGGTATTCTTCGGAATTCTGAAGTATAACTGTGTGGTATACATTAGAATTTCGAAATATATCAAAATTCCAACAGTGATTTGTTCGGTAAGTAATAAGAAAAATAATTAGGCAATACTGACTTGGAAGATAGTTACAAACTTCCACTAAAATCATACTAATCTTTGAAATCTAAACATGATATTTCAAGGAAAGCGCTTTGAAAAAATGAATTATTTTAAATTTGTTGTATCTGCCAAAATTCTTGTTTTGCACTCAGGAAACCCTTATAAATGACCATGCCCAGTTATGTCAAAAAAACAGTGCAATAAGACAATACGCACTCACAAACTAATTTTATTATGTTTATTATTTTAATCCTTAGAAAAGGCCCAGACTGTCCACCCCTCGATAACGTCTCGTGCTAAGTTTAACCATTGAATCGGTTGTCTAACCCCCAATTAACTTTAGTCAGGTCGTTATCGGGGAGTTTACGTACCGGCCCTTAGTGATAATAGTTGTAGGTATTATGGAGATTTCATTAGTTTTAAGATGTTCCTTAGTTTGTTAAGGTATTTAATTCTTTCCGTTGAATGATTTAAAGGCGCGGCTTTTTTAACGACATGGTAAGCACTCGGGTAACAAGGAAGTAGCAATTTTAATGTTGGTGTTTAGTTTTTCATTAATTATAACATTGTATATAGTAACGCAAAGAACTTTTGCTGTATGTATTCTCGACGTACTACACACATATTGTGTCTTTTAGAATTTTTTGCTTGATTAACGTATTTACTGCCTGTCATATCATCAAATTTACGTCCCGTACAAAGGGACTTAGAGTGTTTTATTAGATTGTTAGATGTTTAGGGATCTACGGCGGTCGTCGATTGAAGTTGGTCTTCATAAAATTGACTAGAAACTTATTCTACAGAAAATCGCTATTTTTGCGACAGATCTGGCCAAACGAGGGCGATAAGTGAGATAGAGACGTGGGCTCTATCACGGCAAATGAATTTATACTCAATTTTGTACATACTTCAATCGCGCCTCACTTTAACAATTATATTAATTTTGATTTGTACATAATGCATATTTTACTATTTGTATATTAGTCAGTCAAAGGCCTTTGGGCCTTTTTGGCGACGACGGGGTCTAAATATTTATATCAATTAGTGTATATTTTGGTTTCAGTCGTGTGTTGTCTGATTTGTGTTGATAATAATTAATTTTTACTGACTTGTATAATGGGCTATTTGTTTATTACTGTTTTGACTTTCTTGCAATAATTTTCTTGCTTTCATTTAAGAGCCCTTCAAATTTTGAAAAAAAAAACTATTCTCGATAGGGTTCAAGTCTGGGTGTCGGGCCGGTCCTTTTAGTTATAATTAATGTTCATTATGTAATAGTTTTTGGAGGGTTTATGGAAAATAAAATATTGAAAGATAGTTGGATTAGTAATATTTCAGTGCCTTTTTTTGTCGAGTGATCTTACACATATAGAAAAAAAAAACAAAATAAAATTTTGGGGTAGGCAAATGTATCATTTTTTTTTAATTTATGGATATTTTTAACTAAAATTTTAGGTTAGGTCAATATACCAAAATTAAGGTCACTCGTCGCGCTATTATTTAATCAATTTGGTAATTTGTAAGTTTTGGGTTATTGTAATTTTTATCTACGATAGATACCTGTAGATTTATAAAATTATGGGTCGATTTTCTTGATTTTCTAATAATATTCATGGCTTTTAGTAGAAAAATATAATTTGTTGATATGTTGAAAAATATGCTTTTAATTCTTTATAGTGCTGTGGTAGCGGGTTAAGTATATATATTATATATTATACGGGGTGCGTTCAAAAAAAGTCGCAAAAACCATACAGGGCGTTACAAATCCGATGGGTTAACGCTGGCATTTCAATAAAACTATAAGAGATAGAGAGTTGATTAAATTGGGGCAAAGTTGCATAATTTGATGCTGAATTATAAGCCTCTGAGAAATTAAGAATATTCCGATTAATTTCGGATATATCCGAACAAAAACGAATTTTTGTTTATCGCTTTATGCCTTTATTGTTGGAGTCGTAAACAAATAAAAATTACTTTCTTCAGATACTTCTTTAAGCTCTATAAAATGGCGGCATTAGTCTTAAAATTCGACGTTTCGTTTGTTACATACTATCATCAGGTTTAATTTTTTAAATACGGACCTGTATTTTTTATTTTAATTTTTGAAAGCCCTTTTAAGTCCTATATATAACCGTGTATCACACTTAATATAAAAATAATCATTCTATCTCTCTTTGGCACATTAGATCTTATGGAAAATTATCCATTTCTTTAATAAAATATTAAGTGTGATATATCGTTGCATTACTTTATATATGTATATTGTATATATATATATATATATATATATATATATATATATATATATATATATATATATATATATATATATATATAAAGGACTTTTAAAAAATGAAATAAAAAGTACAGGTCCGTATATAAAAAAATCAGACCTGGTGACGGTATGTAAGAAACGAAACGTCAAATTTTAAGACTAATACCGCCATTTTTTAGAGCTTAAAAAGTGTCTTAAGAAAGTGCTTTGTTTTTTTTGTAACCCTAAAAACAAAGGCACAAAGAGATACAAACGAAAATCAGATTTGCGGATATCTCCGGATTTTTTCGGATATCTTCGAAAGTAATTGGAATATCCTTAATCTCTCAGTGGCTTATAATTCAGCAACAGATTATGGTTATTAAAATGCCAATGTTAACCTATCGAATGTGTAACACCCTGTATATTTGAGACGTACGATATAATTGCACAGAAAAGACAGTTTTTAAAAGTACAAAACGCAATCCAAATAGGCACTTAAATTGCGCTTTTTTTCTGAACGGCTCGCCGTGTGTATCGTAGTCTTTAGGGTGGCATACCAACAAATTATCGTAGAAACTTTTAAAAAAATAAATAGGATTTTTACTGTAGCGTTTAATAAAATACAATTTGATGTGCCTGTTTCAAAATAACCTATAATTGTCTGTACTCTATTGTTTGACGTTTAAAGGTGTTTTAAGATATAAACCGGTCGGAAGTTGAACTGCGCCATTTGAAAGAGTTTCTGGCCGTTTTAGAAGAGATACGACAAAAATTGCTTTGTATGTAAATCGAGCCTATATAAGTCTGAGTAAAGGCTTTTTACTTACTACGATATATTCTGCTCAAACGTTATTAATGATCGAAACATTTCAAGTAGCAAATTTCTGATAGCACCTACAGTACGAAATAAATTTGCTAATTTTCTCTTTCTTCTACTATTAGAGATACGTTTTAATAATATTTGTCAATTATCGAATTGTAGAGTGTGTTAGACGGAGAGCCAACGATCTGTTTACTAAAATTATTTTAGTAGGCATAAAAATAAAGAAAAAGGCACTTACGAACAAACTGAATAAGAGCAATAAGAATCACGTGGTCTGACAGCCCCGAAAGTGTATTTTTCCAAAATACTTAAAAAAAAATAGACGTGCTTTACAGTTTTTTTTAAATGGCAAATACTTTTTGGGGATGCCAAGGGGGCTGTTTCAACCCATTGGCATCTGAGTTTTGAAAATCCCTTATTGAACCCCGACACCCTAAAATAAGCCTGTATGCCAAAATTCAGCTTTCTATGTCGAGCAGTTTGAACTGGGTCGTGATGAATGAGTGAGTGAATCACTTAAGGATTTTATATATCCGTATACGAACACTCACTATTTTTACTTCTAACAGATTTTAAACTTTCAGCTCGCGTAAATATTACTTTTAACAAACTGGTCTAGCTAGTAACTGATATGAATCGCACCGCATTTTGCCTAATCTAATACTAAATACCGCAAAAAAGACGAGGGTTGGACGGCGAAGCACTAGAAGTTAATTTATTTTGGATTTTAAGTTGGCTCTTATTAAAACTACTTTAAAAGAGCGTGAAAAAAGCCCCAAGGGGCGTGGTCCAGTAATCTATACCCGAATGGTATGTAGGCTGCCAGGCCATGCGATTCTTTTTCAGTATATATACATATATGGGACTTTAAGGACAAACAAACAAGTCACAAAGCAGGACCTAGCGTGAAACACTCCCCACATAGGCGGGTTACTATATGTTTTTTTTTTCGTTAGGGCTATGATAAAATTATACCACTATCTTTGTTACTCGCTCAACTTCATCTCTGTCCTACACAGAGCATGTTACCATTCAAAACTAACCGGTAGATTTTTCAAAATGTCGCAGTTCAAATCCGACAAAACTACTTTATAAATAAAAAAACAACTTATACGCAAAGTTTGCACTTAGATGTCTTAATGTTTTTGAGCAGGGAGTTTATTACGTCAATAGAGTTACACGATATATAGTTGTGATATTTAATAAAAATCTAGATCGTTTTTTAATGTACATATTTAAAACTTTTCTCAATGTGTATCGAGGCCAAATTTTGAAGGATTTTTCAAATTCGACGGAAGGGGGGGGGGGGGTAGGTTAGGTTAGGTTTCGGGTTAGGTCAGTACAAATTGAATACGGTAAAATGCGTTTTTGTAATGGTTTTATAAAAAATGAGTGATTTTTCGGTGTGTTTGAATATTCATGTATTTTTGGTTCTAATCGACGGTAGATGTAAATGTAGGGGTCGTTCCTTCGTAAAATGGGTGAATTTTAGGCCTTTAGTAGGGCTACAGTTGACAGTTAATGGATTAAACTTCGTTTGTCAACCAAATTGGTGACAAGTGACTGTCAACCGTAATCCTCTAACCAAGGCCACGTGAAAACGCTTCAAAAGTCGAAACGTCGAGCGACTCCCTTACGAGACTTAAATTGGCCAATCAGATTCTCGTGTCGTCACACAGATGGGCGGTGCTCCAAACCAGCCATGTGAAGCAATTCACAGAGTAAAGTTATAGATCTGCCAGTGCAGGGATAAGAGTACCAACCTTTTGTTTCGGAGGGCGTGGGTTCAAAACTCACCGACTTCGATCACTGGATATATATATATATATATATATATATATATATATATATATATATATATATATATATATATATATATATATATATACAGAGTGGTCTCAAAGTTGAGGCATTTATTTTAACAAGTTGTAGAACTCGTAAAAATAAACCATTTGACAAAAAAATCGCCTATAGGCGAGATCCATTATTAAATGGAGATAAAAAGCTTACCAATAAATTCATCCCATTACGGTCCTGATAATTTTATAACCTTAACACTACAAAGAAATACATACTCGCCTACTCCTTGAATCTGATTGGTCAATCTTGCAGTTAAACTAAAGATTAAGGTTTAAAATATACTTATTAAATCCAGCCTTAATACTTTGCTGACTTGGGTAGGAATCATTTTTCTTATTGACCTGTTTTAAGTTGATAAATTTTTAGCTGACGTACCAATTAATATGTGATGAGTCTTCGTCCACTGTAGGCTTAAAACGGTATATTCGATAATATTAGGAAAATTAGAAGAGGAAGATTTGCCAAATAGAAAAATACTTCAAAATTTGGTCAAAAAAAAGATCATTAATTGGTACTCGTACCTTTATAACACTATTATATAGATGTTAGAGATATTAGATGTGTAAAATAACTAAATATTTTTGGATTTACTAGACTAGGTTTTTGGGGTATATAATTATTATAATAATACAAACTATTTATCAGGTTTTTCACTGCTATAAGATTTAATAATATTATAAGATTAGGAGACTCTTCTCAAGAAGTATAATAACATAGAATTTTTGCTGTGGTGTTTTTCAAAAAAGAATTATTATAAATGTTCGTAAAATTGCACTGTGTAGACGAGACATTGTCCATATGTTGGTTTTTAAAGTTCCTTTTCTAATTACTTATTTTCCTAATTAACATATCGGGCATGTTCGGTTTATAAAATGGATGGAATTCAATATGGAATATTTTTGCAAATGGCTTAAGTGTAATTTGATAGTGTAAAAGCAGCTTTACATATTTTAGAGATTTTTCCACACAAATTTTAAAATAAAAGCACAACATAGACCAGCAGATGTCAAAATAGACAGTTTTGTGTTAGGGAATATCCATGTCATTGTCACATCAAATATTGTTTATGTACTTCATCTACAGTTGTGAGAATGTCTGGTCTTAATGTTTAATAATATGAGTATTCATAGAAAAAATGATCGGTTTTTAAAAATTTGCCACTAAATATCTCAAGACCGGTTAGAATTCTGATACGTATCACACTGCACTCAAAATTAATACAAAAATACTCCATATTGCGTTCACGCCTTATTTTAAATTTGAGAAAAATGCTCGACGTACAAACATACAACATTTTTCTTTGCTTTGAATTAATCAACAAATTTGTACATATTTTTTAACGACTTGTTGATTCAAAGGTCTTTTTTCTGTGATGAAGATTAATAAAAGTTTGTTAATTTGTACATAATAATTTTATTGCACTTATTTTTTCTCTTTTCTTAAGCTTTTTTTCTGGAGTTGGAAATATTTGGATAGGGCGTTTTTTTAGTATAGTATACGGATATAATATGCGATAACACCTTGTGTTAAGTCCAATAGTGATTTAACACAGTTCTGGCATAAACGTTTTTTTACCAAAGCGACCAATTTTGAAGTTGGAACGTTTTTTGAGCGCGCCGAAGGCGCTTTACATGGGCGAGATTACCTATGATTATATTCTCTTTGTAATTAACATAAACTCTTCAAAGTATGGTAGTTTAAAAAGACAATTAAAAAAACTATAAACTTAAACTTAATTTATTAAAGATAACTTATCTTATGGACAAAATCTATTGGCAACAATTTTTAATGAACAATGAAAATAAAAAAAAATGATGCAACAAAAGTAAAGCAACATTCTAAATATATTTGTGAAAAAAATAGTTTATTGCAAAATATTAATTAATTTCTCATTCTGTGTGAGGTAGACATTCCTCTCATCTCCTCCACAACCTTCAGTTCTGAGTTTCTTTAACTGTTAAACCTGCTTTCTTTAAATTTAAGCTTGTTATTTTTAAACCATCTCTGCTGTTATCTTTCCTAAGCAAACTGAAATAAGCATTATCTCTTCTACTCGTACCACTAAAGTCTTTTTGTCTGCATCTTCTTAGACATTTCGACAACCTTGGTCCGGAGATGGAGATCATTAAATAAATAAAAAATCAATTTGAATAAAAAGAAACACTTTACAGATACACAAAGTCCAACAATATACTACCAAAACGTCTAATAAGCACAAAATAATCATAATAATAGCAAAACGCATTCTGAAAACACCGAAAACCGACAACAATATTCCTAAAAACAAACTTTGATATCACACGCCATAAATCAAAATCGTACGGGACTGCTCTGTAAATAGCGAAGGAACGCAGAATAGACAAGACGGGTTGAAGACTGCCGGAAAAAGATATACCGGTGCAAAGGCGTAAGAAAAGGATGCCCATATCTACACGTCATTCAATGTAAGGTGTTGCACATATACCACCTGTTGATGCTTTTCCGGCTGCAAGGATTAGATGCGGAATATGTATCTTCGTCGCATACATGCAAATGTATGGCCATTTATATATCCATCTCTCAAATTCCGCGATTGTCTGTGTCCGCGAGGTGTTTTCTGAATTAGGGAACTTTTAAATTATTATAAATTGGCAAATATGTTTGTCATGTGTCAATGGCTGCCATTAAAATCTTACGCGATATTGAGTATACGCATGTAAAAATTAGAACAGCGGCAACATTGCAAATAAAAAAACACCGGGATTCACAAAAAAAGTTTAAGATTTAGTACTGGTTTAAATTAGGATTTTCGAGTTCGTCAGTTAGGTTTTGACAAGTTTTTGTCCTGTCACTGCTAATAAGTCGTCCAAAATGTTTGAGCGATTTGCTCAGGTTTCCAAACGATTTTAATATTGAAATTTCGCCAAACTATTACTATGGAAAATAAGTACTCGAATTGTCCTTTTCTTCATGCAAAAGACTCTTAAATTCGTTATATAAAACTTCAGTTGTCTTATTCTTACACCGGTCAGTTTTAAACCGCGACTGTCAAATCGAGATCGGTCTTAGCGATCCCGGAGCAATAGTTTAAACAAAAAAAACCTTTCCAAATATTTTGACACTGTTTCAACTCCTGTACTTGTCTGATTTTCATTGTTATAACGGTAAATAGAGAAATCGCCTTAAGTAAGACAAATATTCGTAGTGATTATATTATTAAAACAAAAACTGTTTACGAGAGTCGCACTACTAGTTTTTAATTTTAAAAAATAATGATGTACTTGCTCTCCATTTAATTAAAACAAATATATAATGCACAGGGTTATATAAATATTAATATTACTAATAATAATTATTATTATAACAGCGAACTAGTATTAGAGAAAAATATAATAGTAAACCTTATTTGTACTAACAGATTTTTTGGGTAGTTTTTTGCTTTTTACTGTAACTTATACGTAATAATTTGTTATTATTGCTTGAAACTAAGACTGGCCTATTGAGCAGGGCGTTCAGAATTGTGGAGCATCGATTTGGAGAGCCGTTTAATAGATTTCTATATATATATATATATATATATATATATATATATATATATATATATATATATATATATATATATATATATATATATATATATATATATATACAGGGTGTTTCATAATTGAATGCTGATCCTTAAGGGTGATAATCCTTGGATGATTTTAAGAAAAATTCTTTATATGAACATAGGTCCGCAACAGCTTTATTTCTGAGATACAGGGTGTTGAAATTTAAGAAAAAAATCTGTTTTTCTTCAATATCTCTAAAACCGCTTTGTATTTTTGTTTTAAATTTTGGTAGGTGCAAAGCACGCTTAAAAATACATTTTCTTCAGGATAAAGGTTTTTTTAATTTTCATCAGTGGCGTCCCTGTTAACATGCCCTGCAATATTTTTAATCAAAAAAATGATACGCCACTGTTTTTTTTAAATAAATGTTATTTTTATAATTGCCTTCTATCTTCTCATAAAAATGGTCTCTTGACTTTTTTTTATCCGGCGTACGGTTTTCGAAATAAAGTTCATTCATTTGCTTGTCCCTATGTGATTTTTTCTTGTAGTCTCAATTTCGCAATTTGTGGTAACCAAAGCATCTAGGCTAGATTTTTATATTTTATAGTAACTAACTATTATTTAGTTCTAATAATAAGCACGCATAAAAATACATTTTTTATTTGTAAAAACTTAAACATTTTGGACAAAATATACCAAAATTAAATTAACTGTTTGCGTTTATAAAACAACGAAATGTGTTGTTAGCATACTAGATGTTTCTAGCCTACAAAATAATCCCACTCTTTAACGGCTTTAATTACTAGAACTAAATAATAGTTACTATAAAATATAAAAATCTAGCCTAGATGCTTAGGTTACCACAAATTGTGAAATTGAGACTACTAGATAAAATCACATAGGGACAAGCAAATGAATGAACTTTATTTCGAAAACCGTACGCCGGATAAAAAAAAGTCAAGAGACCATTTTTATGAGAAGATAGAAGGCAATTATAAAAATATCATTTATTTAAAAAAAAACAGTGGCGTATCATTTTTTTGATTAAAAATATTGCAGGGCATGTTAACAGGGACGCCACTGATGAAAATTAAAAAAACCTTTATCCTGAAGAAAATGTATTTTTAAGCGTACTTTGCACCTACCAAAATTTAAAACAAAAATACAAAGCGGTTTTAGAGATATTGAAGAAAAACAGATTTTTTCTTAAATTTCAACACCCTGTATCTCAGAAATAAAGCAGTTGCGGACCTATGTTCATATAAAGAATTTTTCTTAAAATCATCCAAGGATTATCACCCTTAAGGATCAGCATTCAATTATGAAACACCCTGTATATAAACAATCAGACACATTTGGTGCTTTTTGAACCTGAAAACCCTTCGTAATAAATCATACGTAAAAGTCGTAAGAGAAATTTTTTAATTGGCTCTCTATGTGCCCCATATTTCCCAACACCCTGTATTCTTTATTTAATTCATAGTTACAAAGTGGGTTTAACAGTTATTAGCGGCCCCTATGTATGTTTTTGTGTACAGTTTTTGTGTTAATCGCAGTATTAATGGTCTTTTCAAAGAACTCAGCTTTTTTGTTGATGTAATCCGCTTTGAAATGACAGATTTGAGGATATTTTAGTTTTTTTTCTTTTATAATTAATCCTCAGGTTTTTATCGTGAATTTTTACAAGTGAAAGTGTGTCTGCCAACACACTTTTAGTGTAGACACAGAAAAAAGACAATTTATTATTGAAATCAAAATTTTATTATATATTTGCAAAATAAAAGAAAACGAGCTCAGGTTATCATTTTGCAGTTACTATTCACATCAGTTTTGACAATTTTTTCAAAAAATATATATGTATGATTTTAGAATTTGGCCAATACATTAGTCTCTTAAGGACAGAGCAAAAAAAGAAGCTGAATGTTACAATCAAAAATAAATTTTAGTCAACCATTCGTATTGAATAGAAATACAATAAAAAAAAGCCTTAATATATAAGAATAATACTCGAAAATCTGTCATTTTGAATGCTTCCAGCTTGTCTCACATAATCAAAGTACAACATAGTTATTTTTAAGAAAGAGAGCGGCTCGAATTTTTAAGTTTACGACCATTCCCTTCCTATATAAATATTATCGTAGATTTTTTGCATACTTACAATTAGATATATATGTCTAGAAGTTAAAATCGATGTTCTCTATTTATAAAAATCAAACTTTTTAAGCCTAGATGTAGTAGGGTCTGTGTGTTTGAGGAGAGTTACGGTGTAGACTTAGATTTCGAGCCGGCGTGAACCCTCACATGAAGTTTGTTGGTGGACGGCTGTTTAAACCTTTCTTGGAAAATGTCGTATATCAAAATGTTAAGCACAATAAGTAAGTGTATTTACCTCAAACTTGTATATATTAAAAGTACGTGTAGATCTCTCCCTTTTTACATTTTCCAGTTGCGGTTTAAAAATCTGTCATGAGAAATTTTACAGAAGCAGTGCGTCAGAAGAAAATGGGTGTAAGTTTTTTAGGAAAAGATATGGAACAGTAAAAAAATTCGGTACCAAAACCTACCCTTATAATGCTTATAACGGTCTTAAAATGGGGGCAAATAGTATATAAGAAGTACGGGTATGTTTTCTGACAGAAAAATATCATAATATCGAGCAGCTATGACTTGAATAATATTTTTACTCGTCTCAAGGCAAAAAGTCATATGAATATTTCTGTTATCAAAAAAAAATTCATTTTGTAATACATCATTTTTAATATTCTTGCTACGCTGTAGATCATGTGACTCTTTACTAGCTTGCAATACTATTCGTCTATAGACACCCATAGAAAAGGCAGTATAATTGATCAAAAAATCAAACTATTATTTTATAAATTTCCTTTAAAATCGTGCGCCGCGAAAATTCGACATATGTATCGCAGTTTTACGGGTCGCGGTTTTAAAGAAATGTTTAATAAAATTTTGATTTCCTTGATAAATTGTATGTCTTTTTTATGTGATCACACCGCAAAGTGTGATCACATCATCATAGTAGCAAAACGCATTCTGAAAACACCGAAAACCCAACAATATTCCTAAAAACAAAATTTGATATCACACGTAAATAGCGAAGGAACGCGGAATAGACAAGACGGGTTGAAGACTGCCGGAAAGAGATATACCGGTGCAAAGCATAAGAAAAGGATGCCCATCTACACGTCATTCAATGTAAGGTGTTGCACATATACCTACCACCTGTTGATGCTTTTCCGGCTGCAAGGATTAGATGCGGAATATGTATCTTCGTCGCATACATGCAAATGTATGGCCATTTATATATCCATCTCTCAAATTCAGCGTCTGTGTCCGCGAGGTGTTTTCTGAATTAGGGAACTTTTAAATTATTATAAATTGGCAAAAATGTTTGTCATGTGTCAATGGCTGCCATTAAAATCTTACGTGATATTGAGTACACACATGTAAAAATTAAAACAGCGGCAACATTGCAAATAAAAAAACGCCGGGATTCACAAAAAAAGTTTAAGATTTAGTACTGGTTTAAATTAGGATCTTCGAGTTCATCAGTTAGGTTTTGACAAGTTTTTGTCCTGTAACTGCTAATAAGTCGTCCAAAATATTTGAGCGATTTGCTCAGGTTTGCTTGTCCTTTTCTTTGCGCAAAAAGACTAAGAAATAAATTCGTTATATAAAACAACATAATAGCTGAACAACAGAAAAGGTAGAAATGGATGCTACATACTGCTCCTGTTTGTTCCGTTTTAAAAACTACCTTTAAAAACACTTCAAAAGTCACGTGATCTACTCGGGCAATTTCAAAACATCCCAAAGACACAAGACAACTTCAAATAAACTGTCAGAAAAGTCAAACATGCTCAAACATACGTACTTTACTTCAGCCAACCAAGATACAGATGTCACACGCGAATCAGTGTTTTGTATATAGTGGTTTGAATAAGGCTTTTTATATATAAGTAGATGGGTGCTTTGTAGGGCACCTCAAAAGTTTCTCAAAATATCGCTTTTCTGATATTTGTATCTTAAGTTGGTAGTGTACGTAAGTCTCCATACGCGTGCGTGAAAATACTTAGATAAGTGGGAAAAGTATGCTAAAAATCTTTCTTATTTTAAATTGACGCATTACCACTTGCGAACCACTTTTTGTTGTTAATCGTACATATTACTAATCATTTTTATATTCCTATTAATATATAATTTTTACTATAATTATTATTAATGTATTTTCTGGGGTTTTTGGTGAAAAATATTTTAATTTTAGTCAGTTACCATATATTATTATGCGCTTACGTATTTTAAAGGTTGTAGATTACCTTATAGTAATTTTTTCACTGTTCTTAGTGTTTCTATGTGTATCAATATCAAAATATAGAATTTTTTGGGTAACCCATGTGTAACACTTCCAATATGTAACAATAAGGTTTTTTAAAACATGACTAGCTGTATTAAAATAGGATTTTCAGTTTAAAAAAAAATTCACTTTAAAATAGTTTAAAGACATTGCCAAAAAATGTATTATACCACACAGTGGCGTAACCCCGCGGTTCAACCGTACACCTCTTTTTAGCCCAAACAATTTTTAAAAAATCATTAATTTTTTTTCTCCACAATTTTCTCTACAACCCATACTAGAATAAGATCCACCGGAAAAGCAGAACCGTTGCGAAACTATGTTAATATTACTGAAAAAAGATCTTTAGAATATTTAGATTTTTTGTCTATGATATTTTGAAAAATATAAAATAAATCATTTCATTCATGTTGTCCCGTACGTTATGCCTCTGTGATATAACACCTAGTTATCTAAGTTTCATAATATGTAGGTCGATTTTTTTTACAAAAAATTTAATTTAAAAAAAAAAACAAAGCTAGTCATGTCATTAACTATCAACTTTAAAGGCTGCACTATAGAATTTTTAAGGTGTCCCTGTAATACACTCTAGTTACTTAGGTTTTTAGAAAACTAGGTTTTGGCTAGTTTTGTTAAAAATTTATGCTTTTCAATTTGACAATAAACGTGATGGTTTTAAGAAAGTTTTGTGTATTTTTCCATAGTTTGTCTCCTGATCCACAGCTAAAAATAAATCACTCTACTGCACCACCCGCCACCTCAGCCCTGCGGTGGCTTCGTACAGAGCCGGCTCTGTCCAATTTTGGCCATCAACAAATTCTCGACCGTTTGGATTTTTAAAATTTAGTATTGACAATTGAGAACAACTTTCGCCACTAAACTCCGATGGCAGCCCACATCTTCCAGTAACTTAATAAGAACAGTGACGCTAGCTGTCCACGTTTACTTTTATTTGACTGGTTTTCAAAATCAGCTACTTATTCAGGGTGTTACAAAAAGATGTTAAGAAAATTTAAGGACGATTTTACATCTAAAAATGTGAAAATAAGTTTATATAAACATGGATCCTCAAACGCTTCTTTTTCGAGATACATACAGGGTGTTTAATATTTTCACGCCTCAAGTATACCGAAGAGTTAGAAGAAATATGCGAAGCGAAGACGATTTAGAACCAGCGATTTAGAACATGTATTGCAGCACGGAGAAGCCGTTTCCAGCATATACTGTTTTAAACTTAAATCAAAAAGCATTGTTTCCTGAACAAAAAGTATGTAAAAAAATCATTTTCATTACTTGTTTTTATTGTAAGAAATAAATTAATTTTTGTCTCGAAAACGGTGCGTCAGAACGAAAAAGCTCGAGACACTTTTCACTTCACGCAGAATTAATTAGGCTTTAAGAGCATCATATCAGTTTTGGTAAAAATCAGTGGCGTGCCATTTTTTTTGCTAAAAATAAACTTACCAGCACGCACGCCACTGGCGTGTACCAAAATTTATGTCAATATCTTAACGCATTTTTGAGAAATTAAAAAGAAACATTTAAAAAAGAAAATATTAAACACCCTGTATCTTGAGAAAGACGCGTTTGAGAATCCATGTTTATATAAACTTATTTTCATATTTTTAGATGTAGAATCTGCCATTCTTAACATCTTTTTGTAACACCCTGTATAAGTATAGTATACAAAATCATCTCCATAAGCATAACGATCAAATCAGACACATTTATTTGGTTCACAAATAGACGAACATGCCCTTGTCGTTACTGTTAAGTACAAAGTCATTGGGTCAATAATTTAATGGCGGCGTCAAATTAAAGATGGCAGCCCTACACATAAAAATTAATTTTTTAAAAAATAATTTATCCATCGGGACTTTAATAACTCAAAAATAGTCCTAAATTTTTATTAGTACCTAAAATATTATTACATAAAAACATAGCTAAATTAAATAGATATATTCACAAGTCCCAGATTTTGCAGGCACAATAGATCGCATAGGTAGGATCACCTATCGTCCCAAAAATCGCTCAAAACCCGCCAAATTTCTCTTCGAAATTCGCTAACCCAATATTCAAAGCCTTCCCATTTTTATCACAAACCCTAATTTTTTACAGTCCAAACCCAGTTGGCTGTGATTATTTAAAACCCGTACATTTCAAACCGATTGGCAGCCAGCTCGGGTTGGTAAATTTGTAATTGGCCCAGTTTTCCCGCGCTGCACGGCTCGGCGTTCATCGATAAGTCGACGGGGCATCGACCGAAGCGTGCTCGACAGGGAGTGGTAGCGTCGGCCATATTCGACCAATCGGTATTTCGTGTAGCCACCAATACGGAGTGTAGTGACTCTCGGCCATTGGTCTACGATTTGTCTGAATTTGTCGACCAATCATTGGGAAAGTGCACGGTAAATTATCCAATGTAAGTCCACAAATTATCACAATGTTTGTTAGTGATATTTAAGGGGTTGAACCAATCTCAAAACAATTGTATTTCGAAATTTTGATTCTTTCCCGATCACAACAAGTCAGGGAAAAACGTAACTGTGACGTTGCCATTTAATATGGCGAACAAAGGATTTGTCCGATCTCAACCAATTTCAGCCACAGCCATCTCTGATAGAAAGTTTGTTTTTTGATTGTGTTGGAATGAAATTCTATTTAAAAAATAAAATTCTTTACCATGAGGGTTGGCTGATATCTGATAAATGCTTCTGGAATCCTCTTATAAATAATACTTAGACAGCAGGACACATTAAAACTCCTAAACTGAATTGAATTTATTTTTAGTTTTTAATCTTGCAAAATAGATACATAATATATATTTTTGGAGAATTTGTGTTTTTTATGTTAGATACTGTTTATTTTTGAGAATAATACCTATTGATATTTTTAAATTATGTTCAAGCAAAAACCTTTTTGACTATATATTATTAATATTACAACAGTACCGACAACAGAACCTGTAGGTTTACCTAAAACCCAAAATCACTGTGATTACTTTTGCTAACCATTGCTTGCCCCCCAACAACATTGCATTTGCAAGGGGGGGGGGGGGGGGTGCAAATTCCCCCTGCTCTCCCAAATTGTCGCCCCTGATTCGAATAGTGTGATTTAACTGTGTCGAACTATTTCGTCTTATGAGTTGTCACAAATTACGAAGGATTTTAAATGAGAGAGAACTGTGAAATTTTGCTGTTACCTTATAAAATCCATTTTTGGAAAAATTCCTACCTTGGTGACCGACCCTCCTATGGGGTAGAACTTTTAAAATGTTCAAAACATATATTTTCTTCCCACACCATATACCTAGGTATAGGCAGGCATGGCCCATGATATTTTAAAGTTGTATATCTTCTGTTGCTACTTATGGGACTCATGCCAAGTTCAGGTTTTTTAATAGTGAGTCTACTGAGGAATGTTTTGGTAAAGAAAAAATATTTTGTAATTTGCGAATAAGTTGAATTTTTTTAATTGATCCACCTGGGAAAAAAATTAACACGCTTAGGTATTCTATTTATTATTTTTTCTACACAAATTTTACATCATTTTGTCGACAATTCTTAAATTTTAAGAGAAAAAAAATGTGTTAGGAGAATGTAATAGTCATTTGAATTTTTGTAAACCTAAAATATCATTTAAAAAAAAATTTAATTATATTTTAGGTTTAAAAAAATTCAAAACACATTTTTTTCTCTTAAAATTTAAGAATTGTCGACAAAATGACGTAAAATTTGTTTAGAAAAAATAATAAATAAAATGCCTAAGCGTGTTGATTTTTTTCCCAGATAGATCAATTCAGAAATTCAACTTTTTTTCGCCTGGTATAAGTAGGTACCTACAGGTTTTAAAAATATTCAGGTATTACCATATTACCAATGAAATTTTTGGTCTCTGTTGGTGTTGGGGTCTTACTAAAATATATGATCTTACATCTATTTTGGTAGATTTATGTTTCAAGCCCTAGAAATAAAATAAGACACGAATTTAAAAGTCAGAAAATCTTAAAACCTTGACTTACGATAGCAAACAAGGTGCCTTTTGAAAAGAAAAAAAGTATTCATAATTGTGTCCAAATATTGCAAAGATATAATTGAAGCCAAATTTTTTTTTCCAAATTATTTCAAAAAAATCTTTGAAAACAGCTTTCTCCATTTAAAAGAAAAAATCACAATTAAAAAAGAACACATTTCTCATTAAATTTAGACCATTTCCACAAACCCTAACATATCGTTCAACTTGTTTTCTGGGGCATTCTTGTCTCACTCCTCCATAAAGTAACATTTGAAGATATGAAATTGCAGCAATAAATTATGGAACAAATAGCGACCACAGCAGACGGCCAGGTCGTCATGGGCGTATCTCCGCAGCAAGTGCAAGTGATGCAGATGAACCCGGGACAGGTCATTCAGGGGGCCAACGGGCAACAAATTATGGTGCATGCGGTGCAGTCAGGGGGACAAATACAAGTTGCAACTACTGCTGGGGCACAAGGATTACCACAGATCCAGGTGAGGAAAAGTGTTAATTTGGTAAATATTTACCAAATTATAAAAAAATTGATAAGAACATTCAGCAAAAAAGGGCACCTTTCTTTCCATCTGTATACATGATAAAATAATAATGTCTACATCTCAAAAGTTACTGAAATACGAGGTATCAAATCCCGCAGATATCCTAAATTTATTTCCTTTACTAATAGCTAATAAGCCAAGAAGGTACTAGTTTCTCATAATATTGATCAAGTTTAAAAATGAAAAAAAAAATAGAAACCCATTCAGAACGGTTTAGAAATAAAAATCGATTCTATATAGGTGGTTCCAGTTAGTAGTTTGCAACAAGGTCAAATCATGGTTCAGCCGACTCAGCAAATTGTACAAACCATCGACGGACAGACCTTCATCTACCAGCCTGGGGCGGTGCTTGAAAGTGGAAATCTGCAGCAAGCACCCACAGGTATATTTTACATACTTTGTGCTAAAAATTATTTTACAGAACACCTGAGCAAACTCTAGCAATTTTTTTTCTCTAGTATTAAACATTAACGGGAACCTCGTCCAAATAGCCAATGCTCAACCAGCTACGACCCAAGCAGTTGCCCAAACTTCAACTCCAGCTACCCAGAGCGTGGTTCAACAGGCTCCAAACGGACAACTAGCTATGGCTAATGGGAACTTAGTCATGGTGAGAAGCCCGACAGATGTACGTGAGAATATGTTCCAAAACAACTTTTCTTACACTTCCTCCACTCAGTAGGAAAGTTGTTTTGGAATAAGTAGTTTAGCATCACACCATTTGTTACGATTTTGCTAATTAGTATATTTTTCCATCATTTACTTACTTATTTACTTATTACTTGTTTTTTTAAACAGATGGTTCCTAGTACCAGCGGTGCACAGTTTCAAAGAGTCCCAATACCTGGACAAGAATTCTTAGAAGAGGAACCGCTCTACGTTAATGCCAAACAGTACAGAAGGATTCTGAAGAGGAGACAGGCAAGGGCGAAACTTGAGGCTGAAGGGAAGATTCCTAAAGAAAGACCAGTAAGTCCAAATTTTCCACATAAAATTGTTTAAAATAAATCGATTTTTGTTTTACTTTCTTCTCAATTCAACCAATTCAAAGTTAACTTATTTTAACTTTTTTTATTCAGAAATATCTTCATGAATCGCGACATCGACACGCGATGAACAGGATTCGAGGGGAAGGAGGAAGGTTTCATTCAGGCTCTGTCAAAAAAAGAAAGTAAGTTAAAACATTTACTCAAACATTATATACTTAAAATTATTCCGATTCCTGGAAATTTACTGAATGTTTCTATGACTTTGTTTAGGGAAGAAATGGAAAGGGCTCAACAACAGCAACACCAAGCAGCTCAGCAACAAGCTCATCAACAAAGCCAACAAGTACAGCACCAAGTTGTTCAGCAGCAGCACCAACAGCAGGAGTTGCAGCGAATAAATGTGTCTTATGCGAACATTCAGATGAACACACCCATTATTTTAGAGGTAAGTCCAAAATAAAAAAATCCTAAAATTTTATTGGGATACCTTATTTTTGCAATCTATATAGACGCTTGCCACAAAACTGAGATATTTTTATACTATTTTTGTCCTCCATAAAAAGAGTGAAATTAATAAACAACGTTTCTAAGGAATAGGTTGAACTGATACTTTTTAGCGTTGTATGATAACCAGTCAAATCCAGGTAGTTTATTGAACAGGCGCGGCCCGTGAAATTTCAAAGTTGCATATCTCTGTTGCTACTTATGGGACCCATACCAAATTCAGGTTTTTTTATAGTGAGCCTACTAGGAATGTTTTGGTATAGAAAAAAAATATTTTTCAATTTGCGAAAAAAAGTTGATTTTTTGAATTGACCCACCTGGGTAAAAAATTAACACGCTTAGATATTTTATTTATTATTTTTTCTAAACAAATTTTAAATCATTTTGTCGACAATTCTTAAATTTTAAGAGAAAAAAATGTGTTAGTAGAAAGTTCTAGTCATTTGAATTTTTTCAACCGAAAAATAATTTAAATTTTCGGTTGCAAAATATTCAAATGACTATAACTTTCTACTAACACATTTTTTTCTCTTAAAATTTAAGAATTGTCGACAAAATGATGTAAAATTTGTTTAGAAAAAATAATAAATAAAATATCTAAGCGTGTTAATTTTTTACCCAGGTGGGTCAATTCAAAAAATCAACTTTTTTTCGCAAATTGCAAAATATTTTTTTTCTTTACCAAAACATTCCTAGTAGGCTCACTATTAAAAAACCTGAATGTGGTATGGGTCCCATAAGTAGCAACAGAGATATGCAACTTTGAAATTTCACGGGCCGCGCCTGTTATTGAATTATTTTAAAAATCGTCAGTTTTATAATACGAAGCTGACGCGACGGCCACGAAACTGACATTTTCTGTTTTAACCTAAAAACAATACCCTAGAAAAAAAATTCCTCCAAGGTAAGGAACATTTACTTAGCTGGGAGGAACTGTTCAACATATTAGAAATCCTAAATAGCAACGAGCACGAAACTGACGGAGTAGCGGGTTATGGTCAATAAAATAAATTGGTTTTGTGCAAAAAATGATCATAAAATTAACCTTATTTGCACATTACCCCCTTTCCATTTTACAATTAACTTTCACTTGGTGACATATGGTACCGACATTATTATCTAAGGGCAGACTTTCTGAAAACTGTCGCCCAGACAAGCACGGCACTGACTTTAAAAAATATATAACTAACTTTCACGTAGTGACGCGGTACTGACAGTATTAACTAAGGACAGACTTTCGGCTGCGATAGATATCAAATAATTTTTAATTTCTGAAAACTGTCGCCTAGACAAGCACGGGACTGACTGTAAAAAATAACTTTCACGTGGTGACACGGTACTGATATTATTAACTAAGGACAGATTTACAGCCGCAATGGAAATCAAAATTTTTTTGATTTCTGAACACTGTCGGCTAGACAAGCACGGGAGTGACTTTAAAAAAGACATAATTAACATTCACGTAGTGACACGGTACTGACATTATTAACTAATGACAGACTTATGGCCGCGAAGGAAATCAAATAATTTTTGATTTCTGAAAACTGTCGCGTAAATAAGAACAGAACTGACTTTAAAAAAGATATAATAAACTTCGCTTGGTGACACGGTACTGACATTATTACCTAAGGACGGACTAAGGACAGATTTTCTGCCGCGATGGAAATCAAATAATTTTTGATTTCTGAAAACTGTCACCTAGACGAGCACGGGACTGACTTTAAAAATATATAATTAACTTTCACGTGGTGACACGGTACTGACATTATTAACTAAGGACAGACTTTCGGACGCGATGGAAATCAAATAATTTTTGATATCTGAAATTCTTCTTTTACGAGTAAAACAAAGGTTTTACCAAATCTTCTTTTATCTTTTCCAGAGCTTACCAGACATGATAAAAGCAGACCCACTCTCGATAGAAACCAAAAAAGAGATCACATTCTAAGGCACAAAAAGACTATATTGTTATTTTTTTTGTTAATTTATTTTTATTAATAATTATTGTAAATATTATTGATATTTTTCTAGTTATATTCATAGTTACTATTATTTAGTATTTAATATTGTTTCCTTTTTAATTTTTGACAATATTTGATATAGTCTGATCATAAATAGTGATAGAATTATTTAATTTTGAAGTTTGGGCTAAAGACAATATTTAAAACAATGAGTACAAAGTATTTAGTACCTTGTATTTATGGGTAAATATTTTTGATTGTTGCAATGGTAGTACTGGGTATTTGCATTGCTAGCACTAGCTGCACCAGGTTAATATGTTTACCCATTTAATAAGAAGGTACTACTCGTACTCGTTGTTCTACTGCCGATATATCCGTGTAAACGCTTTAATAACGTCTGTCTGTATGTAATGTTTTCTATGATCGCGTTAAAAATGATTGTTTTTGTCACTCTTCCTAGTGTTCAAAATGACATGAATGTTTATACCAATTTCCACTTTACAGCACATTATCTTTACTCATGACGACGTTTTGCAATAAAAATGCGAAAAAATTATGCTGCTAACTGTACCAATGCAAATTTTTTAATTTAAATTGTTTACATGTGAATAGTTCAGTTCTTTATACAAGGCGTGACACAGTAAATATTTTACTAAATTATATATTTTGCTTAACCAAATCATTGAAACCAAAATATGACGAAAAAAAAAATATATTAAACATATCAAATCTTAATATTGTTTATAGTTTTCTAAAAACATGTATATCTAAAACTTGAATTTTAAATGTACTGTATCACCCTGTATAATCACATAAAAGGCCTAAAAATGTCAACTCTGTTATGCTTTTTGTATTACGCGACGTATGTATATTGTGATAGGTTTTGTATTTTTAGGAATAGAAATGCCCCTATTCTAATAATAAATAATATATTTCTAGCGCTTTCAATTTGAGATATTTTTAGTAATTGAAAAATCATTAACTGTACAGGATAAACTTGATAGTCTATATATTTTTCAGAAAAAAAATCTTTATTATTCCATATTGGAGTACAAAAACCTAAAAAGTTAATATCTGGATACATACATTTCTGAAATCACACTGGGCCTGATCAGTCATTTCTTATTTTCAATAAATATGTTAATATTACAGCATATATCTGCTTAACAAACAGAATTGCTCAGTTTTGTCAAATCTTGAAGCCAAAGACTATCAAGTTTATGCTGATAATGGATTGTTTGTTACTGCCGTTTATTTTCTCTCAATGTATATAATTTTTGTAAAATTCGAAGTCAAACAAGAAGGAACTTGCTTGACATCGATGGATTTGGGATTTGAATTATACTCAATACTCGAGAGTTGAGCGGGATTATACTTTTATGATTTGATAAAAACAAAATATGTATTCGACACCACCACTAAAATGTTTATTTACTTAAATTCAAAATATACATAAAATGATCCTGCTAAAAGAGTTTTGCTTTATTTGCACTGAACCTAAACACTAACTAAAAAATGTATAAAATACATTGTACATTTATGTATACAGGCCATTTAGAATTTTTTAACACAGACTTTAATTAAAATGCTTTAAAAAGTTTTAATTCATAAGATAATACCATGGAGCAACCAAATCTCAAGGAAGTAATAGTACAAGTACTGAGGGGGCCCTACATAATTTATCGAAAAAATATGTATATAGTTCAAGTTATGATAAAACTCAACGTTTCGACATTTGACAATCATTGATGACATCAAAATCTGGTACTGGTTCCTTCGAAAAGTCCCTAGATCAGTAATGGGCCCTATCAAGCTGACACGGCAGGTCACCTCGTTTTAGTTTTGTCTAATTTTGGTGTTTCTTAAGTGTGTCTTAACACAGTAACTATGATTGCAAAACTCACCCCCGGCTCATTATTGTAAGTGGATTTCTAGGCACTGCAGACCTAGGTACCTATATCTGCTTGCCCTGTTCTTTACATAATTTAATATAAGTGAAGCAAAATGTATTAATAACAAATTTAATTGACGAGTCCATTTACAATACATTTAAGACCCCTTACAAAGTTTAAAAAAAAAGGCGAAGGTAAAAGAACGTCCGGAGGTGAAGGCGAAGGTAAAAGAACGTCCGGTCCTGTCTTTTAGCCAACCTCTAAACGTAAAATAGTAAAATAGACCAGACTTCAATAGGGTGCCATAAATGGCAAGTGACTTGGCCACCATAAGTACTGCGACTATTGCGAAATCTAAGAAAAGTTTACTATATTACTTACTTTTTTAGGTAATTATTTAGATTAACGTAAACAGCGAATTTTTTCATGAAATTTTGCACAGACCCTAATTTTGGGTCGTAGAACACGAATCCGAAGTCAGTTTTTGGCGGTCTCGTAAAAAATTTTTTTAAACTTTTAGGTTAGCTTTTTCAATGAATTTCTTTAAATTTGTTGGGTGAGCAAAAAGGTGGTCAGGTTTGCTCAGTTTTGATTGATATAGATACATATATGTATATCTATATCAATCAAAACTGAGCAAACCTGACCACCTTTTTGCTCAGGTTGGGCGAGCACAACATTTTTTTTTTACGAGACCGCCAAAAACTGACTTCGGATTCGTGTTCTACGACCCAAAATTAGGGTCTGTGCAAAATTTCATGAAAAATTCGCTGTTTACGTTAATCTAAATAATTACCCTTTTTTAGTGTAGTGATAGTGACTTAATAGTTTATATAGATGCTCCTTCTGTTCACTATTTTCTTTAATACAACCCTTGTTATATTTAAGAATATGATAAAACAGGAAACACAACGGCTACTCACAGAACTCACAGTTTAAACCACAGAAAAATAGTAGTTGCATAAAAGAAAAAGTTTTAAAAAATGACATTAGGAGTACCTACTTCCACAAATTATGATTTACGCTACGCAAGAACGGTATTTCAAATTTTTAATACTTCATTGGTCAATCAGTAGTGACGTCATAGCAAGCCGGTTAAGCAAGAGGTATTCGTATAAAATAGTCTATTCCAAACGTCAAAAATGGGGTGCGTTCCACTAGCCGATCGCAACATTAACCCTCGCGATCACAGTTATTCCTGTTATACTAGCTTGAGAGCGTTGTTGTTGGTAATTCAAGTGAAACGGCTATAAAATGTATTTTATAAATGTTCTGCATTAACTTATTATTGTTATTGAAATATAACTTATTCATTGATGTGATACAATCAGGTTATGTAACTTTGAATGAACTATCACCTATTTTTATGTAAATTAAAAAACAACCAAATTAATTTCCAAGCACGTTGAGCGTCGTCAACCAACGCCTCTATCTCAATAGTGTTGCATTTGTTTCAGAATAATACAGTGAAAATACCTCCGTAGCCATTTTTCGTTTGATTGTTAGCGCGTGAAGTAATAAATCCAAGCGGTCTTCAACAATAACAATCCATGACGTTTCAAACACGACCACAATGTCCGAATTTTAGCGACTCAAAACCATCAAAACCAAAACCATGTGCTCTCTTTGTTTATCCGACGTAATTAAACGTAAACAAACAAAGATAGTGCCACAAAAATCAAAACTATATTTTGTTATCCTTATTTATATAACGCAGTCAAATGTAAATAAACAGAACAATGGTAAACCCTGGGGTTTGGCTTTGATGGTTTTGAATCGCCAAAATTCGTCCAAAGTCCGCGGTCGCTTACATCACGAGCGTTCCCAGTTCCTTAGTGGAACGCACCCAAGAAACAAACTTCAGCTGTCACCTATTTTTGAAGGCTAATAAGGAACAAACAGGGAAACGTTATCTTTGTCTGTCTTAGATAATAGCGGCTTAAACGAGAAGGATACGTACGTGATTTCTCAGCGATCCTGAGATTAGGTTATGTTTACTTTCAAATTACTGCCAAAAATAGTAAACAACTTCTTTTGTGGGGAGATTATTTTTGTTTAAAATTGATTAGATGATAAGATGACAGAGATTTTTCACTTCAGTAGCTAGTAATTGAAATAAACGGTAAGATGCCTGACTTAAAAAGTTTATTGAAAGAGGCTGCCATCCAAATTACTGCGGGAGGTTCGGCAGGTAAGTAAAATCTTGAAGAAGCGTTAATTTTTCTTTCATTTATAGCGATTATCTTTGTTGCTAGGCTTTGTGGAAGTATGTATAATGCATCCTTTAGACCTGGTAAAGACAAGGCTTCAAATACAGTCAGGTAAAACGCTTTCGAGACATGATCCGAAATATTACTCTGGTGTATTTGATTGCTTCCTGAAAATGTACAAGCATGAAGGCATTACTTCATATTGGAAGGGAATATTTCCCCCAATACTGGCAGAGACTCCAAAGCGTGCCGTCAAAGTAATACCACCATACAGTACATAGTTTCTTATTCACACATATCTAATTCTATTTTTGGTTTTTAGTTTTTTACTTTTGAACAATATAAACAATTGTTTTTGTTCGGGTCGCCAACACCTACACCTTTGGTGAGTATTTCTGTTCAAAATACAATTACTAAAAATAAAGACTTCTTAATTGTTTGTGTTATTTTCGTAACATGTCTATTTATAAAATTTCATTTAGTGTTGCAACTTCCAAGTCATGTCTCTCAGAAATAAATACTAAAATGCAGTTATTTACAAAAAGAATATTAACCTGAATATTTTGCATAAAAAAGGGGATTTTTGGATTCAAAGTATATTGATGTTGACATTTATTTAGATATACAGGGTAAACTAACATTAATGTTTTTACACATCCCAGTTTTTCCTAAACAGGGAACTGTAGCATTTTTAACAAACCAGTAACATAACTGACATTTTTTCCCACACTGGGTTTCCATTTTGTTGGAAATAACACCACCTATATGTTTTTCAACAATTTTTATTGATATAAATAATCTTCTAAATGAAATACTACAAAATTGCTGGACAGAATGTAAGTTTTCCATTTTTTTTCCTTGTAGACCTTTTCCCTTGCTGGTTTCTTGGCTGGAGTTACAGAGGGCATTTTTGTCAATCCATTTGAGGTTGTAAAGGTAACTTTACAAGCTAACAGAGGAGTTGGGAAAGAACTACCTAGTAGTTGGTAAGTTAGTAGCAAAAAAGGTGGTCAAAACTGCAAGAAATGCAACAAGAAACAGCAAAAAATGATGGAAAATCTTTTTTTCAAATTTTTTTACATAAGTTTCTGTAAAGTTATATAATTAAAAAGATTGTTATCGCTTTTCACAATGTTTTAAATTTAAAAACATCTTTGATATCTTGAGTTGTGATTAGAAAAAAAAAATATTTACATAATATCACACTATTTAAAAATATATACTTTTTTCAATATTTATCTGATTATTTTTACTTCATAACAGGAATATGTATTTATGTTTTTACTGCTAATGTTCACAATAGTTTTCAACAAATAAATTTAACAAAAAGGTAACATAGCAGGCCATTCTCCAATTTTGATGGAGGGTAAAGAGGTGGGTAAATCAGGACTATTTTTAGCCCATTATCTACACTAAAAAAATTCTTATTAATGACTCAAAACTGCAAATTGCCCACTTGTATTAAAGTAGGCATATTTACTTCATTTTCTCTATGTAACACCATTGACAATTTAAACTTTCAGATGTGCAGTGCCTTTCCATTTAAACCTAAAAATTTCAGTTTTTAATGGCTGTTTCTGGTATGGCCTGTTGGAAAGTCCTCCAGAGCCATTGAATATTGAAAGTAACAAACATACACACACAATGGCTGTACATTGGTTTGTTAACCAAATACATGGTTTTCAAAAAGTGTAGAAAATATTGTGTCTGTTCAAGGGAAAATTTCTTTAAAAAATATCATAGGAATGCATTCTGTGATATATTTATAAGTAACTATAAAAATGTTCAAACTATTTGTAAGGTTGTTTGTATTTGTAGGGTAGTAACTAAAGGCATTGTGTCACAGCATGGCTTTGGTTCTCAAGGCCTTTTCAAGGGAGTTACTGCTACTATAGGCAGAAATGGCGTATTTAATATGGTATATTTTGGTTTTTACCATTCTGTAAAAGGATATTTACCAGAATACCAGGTAAAGATGAACTTAGTGTTTGTGCTTTCGGGTTCAGAGTAATTGTTTCAAGTGGTTAATCTAGGTGGAGCCTCTAGGAACCGGAACACTAGTATTCAGGGCCTATATCATATTTTTAATATTGTTAACAATGTGAAATAAGTAGTAATATGGGCTAAATACTACTTTTAAAGCCTTGCTTATTTAACAAGAAGTGCTTATTCTTACACCGGCGCACAGTGCAGGGAGCCGTGGACAAAAATATAAATATTGACCCTTTATTATAGATGTAATTACCAGGTAATAGGGTTATAAACATTCCATTGAAGGGTTTTCAAGAAATCCTAAGTAAAATTATCAGGTATCACCTCAGTTTTATGGCTGTGAAGTAAGGATACAGGTAGTGCATTACCTATATTATCAGTTGCGATTTTGCTTGAGCTGTAGACAGTTGTATTTTGAAAGTACCTCTTGTATTTATGGTATTTTAGTAATGGGGAACGTTAATACAGGCATGTTAACTTTATAAAAATATTATACTTACATGATTATTTGATACCTGGCAACTTGAACCTATAGTATGTATATACTTGTTTTTCCTTAAATTAGGTTTCTATATTTTCTTTTCATAAACTATTACAGTTGATAATATTGTTTATTTTAAGTATCATTTCTACAGTTAATATGTTATTCTGGACTCATAAGTTTAGATCCATTTTTTTTGTAACCTTACAATAGAGAATAAATTGTTTTGATTTAAATATAGACTAACAGGCGACAAATTTGTGGTAAATAAATTATATGAGAATATTAATTTGTTTCCAAATTCTGATTTTTGTCCCAATTCCTCATAAGATCGCTGCACTGTGCGGCGGCTCTATTATACCATATTAATATTAAAATTATTCAAAATAGCAACTTGCATAGTACATTAAATACATAAGTACTTAGATTAACCATGGTTTTTCTTAACCGTGTTGTGATGGCCTTTAACTAACCTGGACATGAAATATGAAGGTAAAACTCATCCATCATCCTAATTATTCTAGTAATACTCATATTTTTAACACCTAACATCAGTAACATCTAATAATTCTTATCGGATCTTGTAATTGCTTGACAAATGAGTTCTGCTCTGGTC
This sequence comes from Philopedon plagiatum, assembly GCA_963971165.1. Classification (NCBI taxonomy): domain Eukaryota; kingdom Metazoa; phylum Arthropoda; class Insecta; order Coleoptera; family Curculionidae; genus Philopedon; species Philopedon plagiatum. The sequence goes on along the minus strand of OZ020192.1, from coordinate 125,451,084 downwards.
ATTTTCGTTCGTGCCGATATTTGTTTACTTACTTCTTCTATAAATGTTAACTAACAGTCTGTTAAGAGTTTTATTTAGTGTCCATCGCTACTATTTTGGGCTTGTTAACACTGTTATCAGTGGCGCAACAAAGTAATTGTGCGCCTGTGGCGGAAAGCACTTCTGTCTCCCCCTCCTCTTATCGTTAACAATAAAGCTGCCTTTAAGTTTTTCTCCATAGACATATCAGCAAGGGGAGACGAAACCATTCATTTATAACGAGCCTTTTGTTTTGTTTCATACATTGTGGGTGTGATTGCTTCGGCCCTGATATAGGTATTGTGTGTTGCATAGATTCAGTTATGTTGATTAGAATTATTATTAATCGGCGGACGCGCGCGTCTCGTGGTTAAGAATACTATCCTTTTTTAACTACGTTATGTAAACCAGGCGCGGCCCGTGAAATTTCAAAGTTGTATATCTCTGTTGCTACTTATGGGACCCATGCCAAATTCATCATTTTGTCGACAATTCTTAAATTTTCAGAGAAAAAAAGTGTTAGTAGAAAGTTATAGTCATTTGAATTTTTTGTTAAATTATATTTTAGGTTTAAAAAAATTCAAATGACTATAACTTTCTACTAACACATTTTTTTCTCTTAAGATTTAAGAATTGTCGACAAAATGATGTAAAATTTGTTTATAAAAAATGATAAATAAAATATCTAAGCGTGTTAATTTTTTACCCAGGTGGGTCAATTCAATAATTCAACTTTTTTTCGCAAATTACAAAATATTTTTTTTCTTCGCCAAAACATTCCTAGTAGGCCCACTATTAAAAAACCCGAACTTGGCATGGTCCCATAAGTAGCAACAGAGATATACAACTTAAACAAGGAGAGTACGCTGACCGATTGGAATCGGTTTGTCGGTGATGACTTCGGAAAAAAGATATTCGTATACTGCGCACGCGTTCCTTTGGCATATATTCATATATCCTATCTAAAAAGGAACGATTTTTAAAAAATCCAAAATAGTCGCGATGGGCGCCCAATGCTGTTCTGAAGCTTTTTGGGTTAAATCTGGTGAATTCAATAAAAAAAAGTTATTCAAGAAAAGAAACAAGACTATTTGATAAATGTTATTATAGGATCCTGTACAGGAATTCGGCAGGAAAGTGGCTATAGGATTCGTCTCAGGCACGCTGGCGTCCTGCATAAACATACCTTTCGATGTGGCCAAGTCACGAATACAAGGGCCGCAGCCGAATTTCCCAGAAATTAAGTACAAAGGCACTTTTCAATCTATCATGATAATTTACAGGGAAGAGGGGTAAGTCCGCGGTATTAGCAATAAATAAATTAAAGGGTTATTGCCACAGAAGTCACTTTTACACTGTTTTTGTCCTTCCATAACAAATGTGAGCTAATTTATTGATATGCTTTATAAATCGTCAGTTTTGTGACGACAATATAATGTGACACGAAAGTGACGGACACGGAACTAAAATAAGAATTTATGGTAACAGGTTTTATAAAATACATTAATCAAAGACACAATTTCAAAGCTTACTTGGGGTTGTTGTTTTTATCTTCTCACGTTACTTAGAAATATTTGTTTATAACTTTAATTTGAATTTTTTCTAAGCAAAAAACAGGTGTACTGTATGGTGTTTAGTTTATATCCAGTTAATTTCATAGTTAAAGTTATTGAATAATTTTTTTCTAGATTTCTCGCCCTGTATAAAGGACTTCTACCGAAAGTGATGAGACTGGGCCCAGGTGGCGCCATCATGTTGGTAGTCTACGAGTATATGCACAAGTATTTGACAAGTACATTTAATTAACATATATGTTACCCTGTATATTATTTAGGAAATTTGTAATAGCGTTTTATAAAAAGCGCTAAATTTTGTGACGATTATCTCAAAAAACCAAATAAAAGAACTTTTAAAAGAATTCAAATATCGCCCTGTATCTTGAAAATGAAGCGTTTTAGAACATACGTTTATATCAAACCCGGGAATCGCGATGGGTTTAGAAATGCCCTGTATATCCGTTAGTGCCAAAGTAATACTTTTTTGCTGTTTGTACTTTTATTGTATTTTACACATATTTTTAAAGTTTTACAAAATACATTCTAATCTTACGCTTAAAAGGAGTGCCTTATTTTAAACTAATGTGTTTTTAGTTATTGTTATTGCGTGGCAGTGTTTTTTAATAAACAAAAATGTTTTTACAAGACAACAATGTAAATAAAATTTATCTTTCTACAAATTCGTATTTTCTTTTTGTGTGGCAGTGTTTTTTTAGTTTAAAATATTTTTTCCGTCAATCGTTCAAAAACTTTGACGCGATTTTTTGAAGAAAAAGTCAATATTACAATACAAGTCATATATTATCCACTGAGCATGGTAAGTTACCAATGTTTACTACAAAATTTCCAAAAGTATAATTTGTAGGGTAGTTTTGGAAACTTTTTTTCATTTTTGCTAGGAAGTAACCTTTGCAAGCTTTTCAAGGAAGTTAATGGCAACTTGTAAACAGTGCCGGCTGGTGAAATTTCAAAGTTGTATATCTCTGTTCCTGCTTACAGGACCCGTACCAAATTTAGGGGTTTTAATAGTGAGCTCCCTGGGAATGTTTTGGTAAAGAAAAAAATCATTTTGTAATTTAATTACACAATTGATGTTAGGTAACATTGTTAACTTTTCAAAGTAAATTTTTAATAACTTTTCAAAAACGCTGTTACATGTACAGATTTGCACAAAAGTTGAAAACATTCTCGTGTAAGTTTATTTATTTGGGTTTTTTGCAATCTTGCAAAAATAAAATTAGAGCCAGTTTCCGTTTCCGTCCGCCATTTTTATATCCAAAGAAACACAAGAAGTTTGTTCTGAGAGTGAGAGTACACGTGATTGCTTCCACCTTATTTTTAATTATTACGTAGCCACTTTGTTCTTTTGTAATATATTTTTTAAATAGTGTTTAAAAATGACCGAGCCGGCAGGAGAGGCTCCTTCGGGTTCTGGGGCACCACCCACCGAGGCAGTTGCAAAACGTGGTCGTAGGGAAATTCAATTTCCATGCGTCAAGTTTGAGAATACAAAATTGATACGTTTCCATGGTTACCCACACAATTTTTATTAAGAATTTCAAAGCATCATCAGTTATTTAATGTGCATAAAATAGGTCATCCTTTGTCCAAAATAAAGTAAAGTTTCCATAATTTCTTTCGATTTTTGAACGATGGTCGGAAAAATAGTATGTGTAGCTCGTAGGACCACATTCCCGGACTCTGTGTTGCTGGTTTCGGTTGGCGCCTCCACCATTAATCGTCACAATTGTCCGGGAATATTTGGCTTTTTCTATAGATACACAATATAATACTTTTAGTATACACTAACTTAAATGAATCTTAATTTCTTACAAGATTTTAACCTACTGCGTTAAAATTTCATCTGCTGTCTTTCAATGTGCGTATGTAAATCCTCTAGTTCAGTTTTGAGTCTGTCAAATATACCAGTCAAGCTAAGAGAAAAAAAACTAATGAACGACAAACTAGTGGCGTCACCGAAATGCAAAAATCAGATTATTTTAAGTATCGGCAAAATAAAATCAATTTATATGAGAACTCTTCCCCTGAGCGATTTTTCAGCTTCAAGAAAAATCTGGACAAAAACCCCAATCCTTTAGAGACCCTTTGAATCCTTGTGAAGGTGACACACATTTTCTGACATGACATACTATAAAACTTAATTTTCACAATATTAAATGCATTGTTTAGGTATTTTTTGGTGCTTTTTGGCATGTTTTGCAAATCAACATAATCTTCAGACTCTCAAATTTAGTATACGTAGAATATACAGGGTGTCTGAAAAGTCTGTATGGGCACATATTTTTGCTATTAGTAAAGATAGAGACAACAAATTTTAGGTGTCTGTTATTGGTTAATAAATCTACTTTTTTATGTAATTTAACTTTTTCAACCCCCTTGAGGGGTGACGGCTAGGGAGTTGAAGTCAAAAATTTCAAATGAAACCCTATGCCTCATTTTAAAGGTCTTTAGAAAAAAAAACATTTTACTGCAAACCCGAGGTCCGTATCTTAATTTGTTTTTAAATGGCAATCCTATAAAAATCAAAAATCGTGAAAAAAAATTTACGTTCAGATTCACTAAGAAACTTTAAGATTTAGTACTGGTTTAAATTAAGATCTTATAGTTGATCAGTTGTATTTTGACAGGTTTTTGTCCTGTTATTGTTAATAAGTCGTCATTAAAAACTTATGAATTATTGTGATATTTCAGCGATTTACTTGATTTCCAAATGATTCTCATTTTGGAACGAGTTGCTGTAATGAATTTAGCTCTATTATTGTTGAAAGAACGTACTAAAATTGTCCTTTTCTTGATAAATTTGCGGAAAAGCTCAGAAATAAGTTCATAGGATAAAACTTAGTTGTCTTATTCGTACACTTGTCAGTTTAAAACTTTTGGGTGTCAAATTAGACCGGACTAGCGTTGGAGAATCTGGCTGTAAAAATTTAAATACCTTTATTTCTCTTATTACTTTAAAGGTTGTTCAGAATGATCACCATGAACTTTTTGGCAGTAATAAAGTCGATTTTGGAACTCGCTTCTCAAGTTTTCGAAAATGGCAGGTGTTACTTCTCGAAAATGTGAGAAGTGAGTTAAAAAATCGATTTTATTACTGCCAAGAAGCTCTTGGTGGTCATTTTGAATAACTTTTAAAATAATAAGAAAAAGGTATTTAAAACTTTTTTTTCACGATTTTTAATTCTTGAAGGCCTGTCATGTAAAAATCAATTAGGTAAGATACGGACCCCGGGTTTGCGGTACAATGTTTTTTTTGAAGATCTTTAAAATGAGGCAAGACACGGCATAGGGTTGCATTTAAAAAAATTTTGACCTCAACTTTCTAGTGTTTACTCCTCCAGGGGGTTGAAAAATTTAAATTACATAAAAAAGTAGATTTATTAACCAATAAGATACACCTAAAATTTGGTGTCTCTACCTTTACTAATAGCAAAGATATTTGCCCATACTAAGACTTTTCGGACACCCTGTATACATATTTCCTATTACATTTAATATAAGTCATTTTATACTTACTTTTTCTGACGCAATAGTTCCAATTCGTCTAAACCTGTATCAGTAAAAGTTTCTCTACTTCTAGTTTCTTTACCAACCTGAATTCCTATTGATCTTCTATCCTAAAAAAGACCAACAAATCTGTTTGGTCATAAAAATGATCCACAAACCTCTTATTTTTAACGGTAACAATATAAAACTAGAATTTTTTAAATTAATTTAATTTTTCTGTACAAAGTAAATAAAACAGACTAAAAAATGTCACCTATATGCGATAATGTAGATGTACATACTAAGGTTTGAAAACAGACCAGGTTAGTGAAGCATAATGTATAGACGTTTAAAATTTTATACAGGGTGTTTGGCTAACAAAATTTAACATTTTTGGCCCTAATAAGGGCTAGAAAATAATTAAGTTATATTTTTTATTTTCAGGTGTGCGCGTACATCTTTAATAAAAATAAATTATTTATAGATTTTAAACCTCATGATGAATTCAGTGCTTAGGAGCAGCCTTCAGCGCCCCACTATTTTTTTAATGTTAAAATAATATAGTAAATAACAGTGTTGTTACTTTCTACAGCGTGTCCACAAACCATCTTAACAGATGGGAAACTTTTTTATTTTTGACTTGACGGAAAAAAGTTATTCTTCATAAAAAGTTCTGCTTGTTCGGAATATAACACTCGAATCAAAAATTTTGACCTAGCATATACGTGGTGTCAAAAAAAGTCAAAACGATAAATGCCGTAGAAGGAAAACTACCTTTAATTTTAATTGCAAAGGTACTGGAAATGTAATGGAATATGTGGTCGAATAGAGATTTTTCCATTAAAAATACATCTAATATCCCACATTTCGTTCTTCCATATCTCAAGAACTAGCCATAGCAGGGTGTTGAATCCATGAGGACTTTTGATTAGGAAGTCATAACCTAGGTCATATTAAAATTTCAACCCATTCGACTGGGAACCATTTTCTATAAGGTTTGTGCGAGGTCCTTTGATAAAATAACTTTATGGTCATTCATATGTACATACCTCTGAATTTTTTAAAAAAGTACCTCCATATTTTGAAATACATGTTTTTTAAATAACATATGTGTTATCAAAATAAACAACAATACCATTTTATATGAAACATGGCAACCGTTTTTTTCCATACAAAGTCTTGTACGTCATGAAAATTCCGCCACTGCATTTCTAACCACCTGAGGGGAAATTTCTTGGACACATTCTCTGATAAAGTTCGAGTAAATTTCACTGGTTATATTTTCTCGAAAAAAATACGGCCCTGCAATTTTGCTCCTAAAAACACCACACCATACGTTTGTCTTAAAAGAATACTGGTCACGACACTCAATTACAAAGTGGGAATTCTCATCACTCAACCACCTACAGTTTTGGGAACACACCACTCCTATGGAAGCGAACATGGCCTTATATGAAAATAATATTTTTCTTGCTCCATGTTACAGCTCTGCAAGAGTGACAGAATTTTTAAACCGGACTTTTTCATAGCGGAGGATTGGACAAAGGTCAGAATTTGCTTGGCCACCAAGGTCCCCAGATATATCTCCCCTAGATTTTTTTATAGTGATTCTGAAAAGAAAAAGTCTATGCCCACGGACTTTTGGAAAACATAGACCATTTAGACAGAATTATCAGAGAATGTGTCCAAGAGATTTCCTCTCAGATAGTTAGAAATGCAGTGGCGGAATTTTCATGAATAATTTGTATGGAAAGAAACGGTGGCGATGCGTTGAAGCTTAGTGTGGTATTTCATGAAATGATATTATTGTTTATTTTGGTAATATGTTATTTAAAAAATATGTATTTCAAAGCACTTTTTTAAAAAAATCAAAGGTACATACATATTAATGACCATAGTTTTCCTTCTACGGCATTTATCGTTTTTTACTTTTCTTGACACCCGGTACATGCTAGGTCAAAATTTTTGATTTGAGTGTTATTTCCTCAACAAGCAGAACTTTTTATGAAGAATAACTTTTTTCCGTAAAGTCAAATATAAAAAAGTTTCCCATTTGTTAAGATGGATAGGTACACGCTGTATAAAAAGCATGACTTTCCAGTTTTCAAAAGACCAAAAAGACATGTAATTCATTTAAGAAATCAAAACTTAATCTTATACTTTTTTCTTAAAATCGAGCGTCGCAAAAATTCGACAGGCGTATCGAATTTTTGTCCCCTACCTCCCTTGGCCAGAGTTAATTAAAATATAAATAAAATAATTGGGTAAACGGTTAAATTCTAATTTAAAGACAACTCGTAAATTCACTGATTTTTATTTAAATAGTTTTTCAATAATTGTTCCAATTAGGAGAGTTACAAATCGCTTGTAATCATTTGCATAACACAATAAGTGCCCTTTCGTAAAACTAACTACACTTAAATTAACAAATCACAAAAATTAAATAACCATTTATAATCACAACACTACCGACCGTGGTGAATTTTATGCAATAATTTTTGGTATTTAAGTGACTTTTTAAACGCACAATAAAATATCTAATAACATTACTAAAGTTAATTATTACCAAATTACAAATATTTCAAGACAAAAATGTCGTTGGTATTTGGTGAAATTCGTCTGTTCCGGGCTTTTTGTTCTTGTTATTATGGCAGACTTTCTCATACCTCTATTTATGAAAGAAGGTATTGCAATTTCCTATTAACAACGACCCCAAACATAATTAACTATCTGCCCCTGTAATTTGTAATAAATGTAATTTTATACTTTTTATAAACTACATGATCCCCTTCATGGGCGCACCAAGGATTTTGTCAGGGGGGGGGGGGGGCTGAATAATGCAATTCGGTGGATTTCTTCAATTAGTAGTGCACTTTTTTAATTTTTGCGTGTCTAGGATGTTTGGTCGGGGGGTGGGGGGGGGGGGGGGGGGTAGGGTCGCTGCAGCCCTCCAGTCCCTCCCCTGGGTGCGACATTTTTTTAACCAATCACATTTCTAAAAGTGACGTTAAAAGTAAAGCTGGATTTTATCCAGCTTTAGTTGTAACCTCAGCGTGATTGGTCCCGGCTTTATCGAGACCAATCACAATTCGACGGCATTAAAAGTAGAGCTGGATTTTATCCAGCTTTACTTTAAACAACGTCAGCATGATTGGTCCCAGCTTTATTGGGAGCAATCACAATTCGACAAATGACAACAAAAAATGAAGATGAATTTTATCCAGCTTTATTTTAACAAGGCTAGCGTGGTAAGTCCCAGCTTTATTGGGACCAATCACAATTCGAAAATGACGTTGTTAAAAGTAAAGCTGGATTTTATCCAGCTTTCTTTTTAACAAGGTCAGCGTGATGGATCCCAGTTTTATTAGGACCAATCGCAATTCGACAAATGACATTAAAATACTTTACTTTTGACAGCGTCAGCGTGATTGGTCCCAGCCTTATTGGGACCAATCACAATTCGACAAATTATTTTAAAAGTACAACGGACTTTGTTAAGCTTTACTTTTAACAACGTTAGCGTCATTGGCCCCAGCTTTATTCAGACCAATTACAATTTGACAAAGACGTTGGTAAAAGTAAAGCTGGATTTGATCCAGCTTTACTTTCAACAAGGTCAGAGTGATTGGTTTCAGCTTTATTGGGACCAATCACAATTCGACAAATGACGTCAAAAGTAAAGTGCATTTCATGATTGGTCCCAATATCAAATTGAAATCTGTAAAGCTGGATAAAGGGATCATGTTAGTATTAAATATATCACATATTACAGATAACTGTGATATTTGGGGTTGTTTTTGTAATCAAATCGTAACCCCTCCTATACTTTCAAAAATTCAAACCTACAGACTGAGCGAATGCCTTATTTTAGCAATTTTTATTTTTCTAATTAGTTTGCAAAATGTAAATATTTTGCAACTAGCTAAAAAAGTAATTATTTCGAAGCCAATACAGAGTGTTACAAAAGATGTTAAGAAATTTTAAGGGAAGATTCTACATCTAAAAATATGAAAATAAGTTTATATAAACATGGATCCTCAAACGCTTCTTTTTCGAGATACTGGGTGTGCATCAGTAGCTTGCGTGCTGGTGTCTTTAGTTTTAGCGAGAAAAATGGCACGCCACTGATTTTTTGCAAAATTGATATCGTTTTCTTTAAGCCCAATTAATTCTGCGTGAAAAGTGTCTCTTAAACTTTTGTGTTCTGACACACCGTTTTCGAGATAAAAATTAATTTATTTCTCACAATAAAAACAAATAATAAAAAATAATTTTTTAAAAAATATTTTTTGTTCAGGAAACAGTGCTTTTTGATTTAAATTTATAGTAGATTCTCGAAATGGCTTCTCCGTGCTTCAATACTGACGCTAAATCGACTTCGCATATTTCTCGTAACTCTTCGAAATACTTGAGGTGTGAAAATATTAGACACCCTGTATCTCGAAAAAGAAGCGTTTGAGGATCCATGTTTACATAAACTTATTTCCATATTTTTAGATGTAGAATCTGTCCTTAAAATTTATTTTTGTAACTCCCTGTATATAATGTCAGAGATAGGTTTAAACTCAAGCATACAAGTCAAATTTCACCACCTAATCCGAGAAAAAATCAACAAACAAAAATAAATAATAACAAACAGCTTTAACAAATTACTTTAACGTTATTACGCTTACTACAACTACATAACATAACATTTAAACAAAATTTCAGTACTCCACTAGCGAGAAGCGAAATGTAATATGCAATACAAAATGTTCGCCAATTACTATGACCAAATAACAGGTTTAACTAAACTTGTTTTTAACCACAATTTTTTCATTATATAAATTAGAAAATGATATTTTAATATTAGGTTTTTGGTATAAATGGGTGGAATTTTACAAAGCAAATTATAGACATTGAGTACATTTTTTGTCCTAATGTTTCAATGTTTGTCGGCTCCACAGACCGGTACGTTATACTTGAACTTTTTTAAATCCAACTTTACGCAATTTAAAAATAATTAAAAAAATACAAATGCTAAGATTTTCTACACATGAATTTTACTTTCATTAAATCCTTAAATATCTAAATACTTTTATCTATAACTTTCCGTTTCCTTCTGATTAACTCTTATGTATGTCTTCTTCCTGCCACTTTCGTTTTCTGTAACGATTGCAAACGGACCCAACTGATCATCTTTATGTTCCTTAGCTTCCAGTTGTTTTAAATCCGGAATTTTTGGCTGAGGGATTTGATAGCTAAAGCTGGGATCATATTTTTCCGGTACGTAGGACCAAGAATATTCTTCAGCTTGTCTTTTGACAAGCCTGTTTGCTTCACCATCAAATTTTCTTAGAACTGAATCTGAAATACTTCTTTTTGTTCTGTTTACAACAGTATCCGAACTTGCCAGTGGAGCCTGATTTAAAACAATCTGTTTTTCGCTACCGCTGTAATCGAAGTCATAAGGCACAGTCACCACTTTCTCTGGGTTGTCGACCACCTCTACTCCTGCTGCCTTGAATCCTCCTGAATGCAGTGACTGAACTACCTCGTGCCTGTTGCTATCCTGAGTTTCTGGATTAGCCGCGACGGTCTTGGACAGCTTTTCTTGGAACTGACTATAAATTTCTTTGGATTTTTGCTCATGGGGATACTGTAAACCAGCAGTTTGACCGTTTGCTTCAGTTTTTGATTGAGCTTCTTCTTTAGCGGCCTCTTCTGCTTCTTCGGATTCATCATCGGCTTCCTCATCACTTTCTTCATCGTCTTCTTCATCAGCGTCTTCGGTTTCATCACTTTCAGGCTTCTCACTTGCTGCATCCTCGCCTTTTTCTGCCTCGTCACTTTCCTGTGTAGTTTCTTCATCATCATCACTCTCTTCATCTTCAGATTCCTCATCTGCTTCCTCGTCCTCTTCTGCTTCCTCTTCAGCAACTTCTTGATTCTTATCATTTTCGTTTTCCTTTCGTTCGTCAACTCCGTTCTTTGCCTGATCCAGCTGTTTTAAGTTCTCGTCAAAAGCCTTGCCAAAAAAGTTATCAAGCTCTTTAAATCGATATTCGTCGTGAGGAAAATAGCTAAACTTATCTATATCTGCTTCTTTAGTGTTCGCTACTATTATGTTAAATCGTTCAGTGTCTTTTACAGCCTTTGGCACTGTTATACCATTAACCTCCTCGACCTCAAAATTCTCTTTAATCAACTTCTTAATTTCTCTTTCGTTTTCTTCGAGTTTTCGCCTCTTTTCTTCTTCTTCGCGTTGCTTCTCTATTTCCTTTTCTTTAGCTTCTGCATCAGCTTTTTTAATCGCTTCTTCATTTTCATCATCAGATTCTTCATCTTCTTCATCAGATTCTGCTTCTTCATCGTCACTTTCTTCGTCCTCCTGTTTATGTTCGCTTTCTGAATTCTCTTCCTTCTTATCTTTGTTTATATCTGCATCAGTTTTTTCTTCTTTCTCGGACTTCTCTTGTGCAGTTTCTTTCGGTTGGTCCTCGACATTTTCTTTATCGTTATCGTTATCGTCTTCGTCACTTTCTTCGCCGTCATTTTCTTCTGCTTCAGTTTCGTTTTTCTGCGGTTCTTTTTCTGCTAAAATTTCCTCTTCATCATTATTACCATCCGTTTTTTGAACATTCTCACCAATATTCTTATGTTCTAGATCTATTACTTTCTCAATTTTTTCAGCAAGTTCATAGGGCTTTGCAAAATATTCGTAGTCAAAAGCTTCTTTATCGTCTTCTCCTTTTACTTCTTCTTTTGGTAGGGACACATCTTCATTAGGCACTTTTAAATTTTCATCATTCCCTTCCTCTTTCTCAGCTTCGTTTAACTCTTCATTTAGGTTAACCACGTCCTCGTTGCCTACTTTCACCCTTTCATCCCCTTCTTCGTTATTTCCTTCCCCATTTTCTTTAGGTTCTTCCTTATTACTTATGTTTGCGGTATTAATGTCTGCATTTTCTTCTTCCTTATTTTCTTTGACAACTTCGTCTGCTTCTCTTATCAACTCTAAAATCTTTTCTTGGTGTTTTATTACGTCTCTGTCACCTTGTGCCTCTTCTTTGGTATTTGTATTTTTAAAAGTATCTACTAGTGGTACTAAAATCTCTTCTTCTTCTTCTCCTTCTTCTCCTACTTCTTCTTCTTTATCAAGTTCTTTAGATACCTCATCAGTCTCCTTTAGCAATTCTAAGACCTTTTGTTGTTGCTTTGCTACGTCTTTGTCACCATGTGCGTCTTCTTTGGTATTTGCATTTTCAAAACTATTTACTAGCGGTATTAAAACGTCTTTGTCAAATTCTTTAACAACCTCATCAGTCTCTCTAACCAATTCTAAGACTTTTTGTTGGTGCTTTTCTTCCTGCTTTTGTTTCTCTGCCTCTTGGGCATTTAATCTTTCTAATTTATTAATTAGAAAAGGTGGGTAATGTTTGTCATAATTATTATCGTCCACATTGCTATGATCTTCAAGATTTTCATTTCTGCTAAGTTTTGTAAATGTATTCGCGATAGATTTCAAAGCGTTGCTGTGATGACGACCTACCCGATCATCTCCCACACTACCTGTATATTTTGTAACATCAGGATTTCTACTAAGGTCTTCAAATGTGTTAACCAGTGACCGCAAGGCATTCTGATGATACCTTTCTACCACGCCGTCATCGTTAGCCACACTTACACTCTCAAATTTCTTCACCGGGGGCTCTTGCAGCACCTCTGGCTTTATCTCAGGCGCGAAGGTAGCAACTTCTGGCGTTATCTCTTTTGCTACAGGTGCGACTGTCAGTCCTTCTTCCCCCTTAAAATAAATAGAATAAGGATCTTGATATTCATCAGGGCTTAATACATAGTAAGGTTCATTTATAAGGTGCGGATTTTGAATTGCATTATGTGCAGTTATAGCGTCATTAAGAAACTTTTCGCCGTAGTAATTGATCAGTTTTTTACTAATTATCTTAGCAGCTTCAATATTTTCAGCTGGTTGAGGGTCGTGCTCGACCAGATAGGGTCTTACAAGTGCTGGATTTAAATACGTGTCTTGGTGGATCAGTGTGGGATTATCTAAGCTTCTTACCGATCTATGGTGACTGGTAGTTTTGAACTCCCCGTCAGAATATTTGATTTCAATGGGGGTTTCTTGCTTCAATTCATGAATCAAGGTTAGAGGAGTCGGTCTTACGACAGTATATTCCGATTTTCCAGGGGTATAAGAAGATTTCCATAGCTTATTTTGTTCTTTGATTTTCTCTAGAATTTCACGTTTATTGTCATTTTTTGAATCTTCTGAATAGTCGGGAAAATCGATTTTTAACCTAAAAAAAATTTATGGGATTAATATGAAATGCTTGCTAAACGTTTGGGAATTGCTTTAGATAAAGAAGTTAATTTGTAATAATTTCCTTTTGTTTTAAAGTCAGGTCTTGCAACCACAATGCACAATAAGACAATTTCTATAATTTTCGTGAGAGTGAGAATACAAGTTATCGAATATCTATTGAACCATTAAATATGCGTGTTACATCACTTGTTCTTTTGTATACGTGGGTAATGGAAAACCATAGATAAGTTGTTTGTTATTGTATTAAACTAAATAAAAAAGTATAAATTGCATCAAACTCTGCAGGAAAGTAAAATTCCATTTCAAAAATTGTTCGTTTTACTTTTAAAAATAAATTATAGTTAAAGCACTAAAAACACGCTTTTATGAGTAGCGCACTAAAAAGTTAAAAATAAATATTTTCCTTTTATAGTTAACAGAAAACCGATGTATGCAGTGCGCCCATGGTGTAGAAAATAAAGCCTTACAAACTGCGCATCCCTTTACTTCGCACACGTGCATACCCAGGTTTTCTGTTAACTTATACAGCTATAAAACATTTGCAGCCAGATTCTCCAACGCTAGTCCGGTCTAATTTGACAACCAAAAGTTCTAAACTGACAAGTGTAAGAAAAAGACAACTAAGTTTTATACTATGAACTTATTTCTGAGCTTTTTCGCAAATTTATCAAGAAAAGGATAAATTTAGTACGTACTTTCAACAATAATAAAACTAAATTCATTACAGCAACTCGTTCCAAGATGAAAATTATTTGGAAACCAAGTAAATCGCTGAGCTGAAATATCACAATAATTCATAAGTTTTTAATGACGACTGATTAACAATAACAGGACAAAAACCTGTCAAAACATAACTGATCAACTATAAGATCTTAATTTAAACCAGTACTAAATCTTAAACTTTCTTAGTGAATCTGAACGGTAGTCTTTAAATAGGCAATTAAATTTAAAAGCGCGGGGCGCACTTACATATGTATATATGTAGCTGTCTAGGCATATATTACGTTTTGTTTATTATGCCTAGACCGCTATACTTACATACAACGATTTTATGTCTTTAGCTTCACGTTTCACGCTTCACTTTTACATTTTTAAGCCAAGAGACACTTTCTTTCGTAAAATCAATAATAAAAATTTTTCCATTTCGACGAAATGCTGTATTTTTTTAATAAAAGAACGTATTATTGTATTGTCACCGGAATTGCATAAGTTTGCAAAGTTTCAAATCGATACGATAATTAGGAGTGGGTGAAAAGCGAGCTGTAAGATTCCATTACAATGTTGGAAGTCATGCTAATAAAAGCTTGTTAATTACTATGTAACTACTTACCTTTTGGGCTTAGCACCATAAGTATAATCCTCCTCTAAAACATAGGTCCGCTCATTTGGATCCCCAGTATCCACTTTATAAACCTTTGCGGGAGGCTTCTTCTCAGACTCACTGGGAGCTTCTTTGGCTTCTTCCTCATCATCCTCAACATCCTCCGAAGAATCTTCGTTATTTTCACTGTCAGCGTCGTCATCGTCCTCAACTTCGTTTGGAGGATTGTCTAAGCGAGGTGGAGGACGAAGACCCAGGTCACCCAGTGCATATGGTATTGAAGAAGCTGTGGTTAGCCCATAATCGCTGCCAGAGATTCTATTACTTAACGGCAAGCTATTGTCAAATTTCTTATCCTGGTCTTTCTGATAATAAATGTTTTTCTGTATTGGTTTATCCTTGTTGAAATAGATTCTCTCAACCAGATGTGGCGACAAGGGTTTTTCTCTTAGAGGTAACGGTAATCGAGGTGGAAAAGGTCTAGCACCTAGAGTACCTAAATTGGCTATCGGGGCACCTACTCGTGGAAGTGCAGCACCAGCAGCTGGAGGGGGTGGAGGTCCTGCAGCAGGAGGTGGTCCTGCGGCAGGTGGAGGTCCTGCAGATGGAGGTGGTCCTCCTGTTTAAGGGGAGAGGGGAAAGTCATTAGAATGGTCGTCGGTATTGTTAGTAGACGGTCATTTACTGAAAACTTTAGATGCAACACTGGACGGTATCTCTGTAAGTATGTAAGTGGGTTGTCATTTTTTAAAATAATTTTCTTAATGCAATTAATATGAAATTTTCTGTATTGTTATGATGTCCTGAGCTAATAAATAAAACATTGATTTTAATAACAAAAATATAATCGAACTGAATAGGTAAAAAAACTTACATTCTCACAATAAATACTACATTAAATAATAAAGTGATACATAATAACTTATGAGTGGCAGTGTATAAACAAAGTTTGCAATTAAGCATCCATACATTTGATTGCTATCTCTCTTTCTCTGTCTGCTACTTATCCTACAAAATGAAATTAAAATTTAACATAAACAAATATATACAAGGTGTCCCATTAAATTACAATTTTAGAGCTACACAACGAACTACTTGTTATAATGAAATGATTTGGCTCTATCTCTTACGATTTCCAAAATCTTCGTGGTGCGCATCGAATTGTGAGTGCTCAGTGCAAAATTTCAATTGGCTACCTCAAAAAAGTGCATGAATTTCTATCATTACAAATAAATATGGATAAAAAACTCTACCCTAAAAATATCTAAGAAAAGCATACCTAGCTGTTGACGTTGATTAGTAAAATCCAACCCTAATTGATAAGACTGTCTTACACCTTGCGGTGGTGGGGGGCCAGCAGGAGCTGGGGGTGCAGCTGCGGCTGGTGGTGGTGGGCCGGCTGGGGCTGGACCCGGTGGAGGACCACCTAGAAAAGTTAAGGAAAAATTTAATTCACTGCTGGAATATTAAGATACAGAAAATCGTTCGACGGTGCTTGGAGTGGAAGGTGTAAATAAAAAAGTTAAAAAATATTCTTAGGTTTGTCTGGCAAGTAATACCTAGCTGTTGCATAAGATTCTGCCAATTTAGCCCAACTGCCAAAGATCTCCTTTCACCTTGGATCTGAGGCGGTGGTGGACCCGGAGCCGGTGGTGGTCCAGGCGCCGGTGGTGGTCCAGCCGCCGGTGGGGGTGCTGCTGCTGGAGGTGGGGCAGGTGCCGCCGGAGGAGGTGCCGGACCTGGAGGAGCTGCAGCAGGCGGTGGTGGTGGACCTGAGATTAGGAATATTATTTCCTATTTTACTGATATTCCTAATGTTGTTGCGTTCGTCAGCTATAGCTACATGAAATTAGACTACCAGAATCTTGGTACTACCAAAATTCAAGTCATTTGTTCCCTTATTGGAGACAACTTTCTGAATCGCTCTTATCGAATTCGATCTGCTCTCATAAGACTACCCATAGGTCACTATCGTCTTCGAAAACACAGAGAGAGAGGATGAGTTTATATCAAACATCAGACTGTTGCTATCGTAATGTAGAAAGTGAAACAACCGATCAAATTCTATGCACCCATAAAATTGGATGTCTGCCAGTAACAGCCAGTAACTTCACAGAAGTATCGGTATCGCCACAATTCACCACTGATTGCGTTAAACTTAATGGGGGTCTATAAGAGTGAATTACAATAGACCATACATAGTGGAAGAATTCATATTATACCTAACTTAACCTACAATATATGTATAAGTGGACTACGCCTATCCATACTCACCTCCTCCTCCTAGCTGTTGTCTCTGATTGCTCCAGTTCAATCCTACTTGAAAAGCCCTTCTGACTCCGTCAGTTAACGTAACGGGGGCCATAAGCGGGGGAGGTATTCCCGCTGGCGGAGCAGCTGCAGGTGGAGGAGCGGCAGGACCTGGAGCTGGGGCTGGTGGAGGAGGCCCGGCAGGAGGTGCCTGCTGTCTCGCCAGCGTAGGGTTAGCCTGGACAGCTGCAGGTGGAGGTGCATTTTGCAGAGGAAGCACGGATGGGCGACGTTGAATGTCGAATCTGGGTGTTTACATGAATTAAAAACAGTTTAAAACCGACAATAATTATTAAAGATATTGCAGCCATGTTAGTTTATGCCAGTTTTAAAAATTTCACCTTCATTGTTTCAATACATTTTCATCACCGTAAATTTTAAAAAACGCTCTGTTAATATGTTATAAAAATTTTATCTTTGGATAATACAATCTTGTAACTATAAATATTGAAATTTAAATAAAAGGGGCGATAAATTAAACGTATCATCGTCCGTATGAGGGTACTATTTTTTTTAAATCGGCAAAATATACGTTGTTTGATTCCTGAATCAATTTCTAGAAACAAAATTTTTAATATGCTATGCTTCCTATTTTTGAAAGGCCTTCTATAAATAAAAATACATTTGTTTAGGATGTATTGTGTTTTGGCAAGCAAGCGATGTCGCCAAAATTTAAAAATAATGCTAAACCAAGATTAAAATTAGACTGATTTAAAAAAAAATAGACATTTTATCAGTTTTTAATTTTTTTATATTTTTACTCGGTATATTTTTTTTTCATTTTTTATCCTACCTTATGTTTATCAATAAACAAGAGAATCCCTACTGTCAATGACCCATTGTACACGGATCATTGCTAATGCGCATTGTTGATAAGAACGGTGAATCCCTCTTATTTTCCAACATGTTAATTCTACTTCATAAAAATTCAAACTTCAGTGGGTTTCACAAAACGGTTATTCCCACGATTGCTGAGAATCAACGTGCTTATTTTAGAATCGCCCACACTCCAATTGATAAACTTGAGCATACCTAAAGTTACTCCCTTACCCGAACAGATCTCCTATTCCACCCAGAAAAAGCCCAATAGTCCTCTTATCCCTTGATTGAAGTTTAAGATCTGCTTCGTACTCGAAACCATCATCACCGTTCCTGCTTTCTAAACTATCTACAAAATTTCTCGCGTCACCATCTTCAATGCTAGCACTAAACACTACCACAGACAACACTAAAACACCGATGGCATTTCTCCTAAAATTTAACATGGCTCATTATTTCTGTAGACCACTGTCCGAAGTTGTAACTTCGTAAGCTTCAAAATCGAAACTAACTCTCTGAACGAAAATTGATAAAGGTATAACCTAACTTTGTGGATAATTTTTGTAGAGAAAGGGGATTTTTTCTTTTTGCGACATTTTATAAAACATTGGTTGCGTTTTTTCGCGCGAAAGTGACCAAACCTTACGTAAAAACGATTTTCTGGCTGAAACGCATCATTGGGTTCTCGGTGTTGATAATTCGATTCGTTCCAGTTTAAATGATCTATTGGTCGATTAAATACAGAGTGTTTTATTTTATTTGCAGCTTGTGATTTATGGTGATCCTCAGTGATATATATATATATATATATATATATATATATATATATATATATATATATATATATATATATATATATATATATATATATATATATATATATATATATGTGCCATCGCTTAAAAGAAGATTCTTTGAAAGAAATTAAGGCAAAAAGTTTATATGAACATGGGTCCGCAGATGCTTTGTTTCAAAGATACAGGACGTTAAATTTTTAAATGGTCTTTACATGTTAAAACCGATGGTTGGGAAAACTAAACCAGTAAGACTGTTAATAAAATTTCATTTTTCTCCTAAACGAAATGAAAACTGAAAAAATATGAGGAGATAAGTTTTGTTAAGAATTTAACATACTATTTGACCGATATAAGAAAATGTGAAAAAATCAGTGGCGTACATGCTTTTATTGGAAAAATATTGTACCGTCTTCTCATATGTACGCCCCTGGAGGACCTGTCAAAGTCTTTTCATGGTCAGAATTATGCTTAATTTAAGTACTTTACACTGTGTAAATTTCATCAAAATTGATGAAGCCATTTTGAAAATATTTTGGAAAAACTGAAAAAAATTAACAAATGTAACACCCTGTATCTTTGAAACGAAGCATCTGCGGACCCATGTTTATATAAACTTTTTGCCTTAGTTTTTTACAAGGAATCTCTCCTTGAGCGATGGCACAAATTTTTTGAAGCACCCTATAGGTATATATATATATATATATATATATATATATATATATATATATATATATATATATATATATATATATATATATATATATATATATACACACAATATCCAAATTAAGTGACCATCATTGGTAACTTTGTTATTATTAAAGATACAAGATTGTTGAAATTAGCAAACTAGTAGTATTTTTAACGCTTATAAAAATAAAAGAACGCACAAAACCATTGAGCATCGTGTTTTCCCGTTTTGAAGGAATATATAATAATTTTTTTTTTAAATGATAGCCCCTGTATATTATATATAAGTCCAAACTGAAACAATTATGTTAAGTTAGCTTTCAGTGATATTATAAGATTCTTAAAATTTATAAAGCCCAATATCGACGTTATTTTTGACTTTAAAAGAAAATTCATTATAAGCTTTTTTGTTTTAAATTTGAAGTTTTAACAGAAAAGAATATAATATACAGGGGTTTCCATTCGAATTTATTTTTATAAGATTGTGTTTTCCTTCAAATCTGGAAAACACGATGCTCAATTGTTTTTTGAGTTCTTTTCTTTTAATAAGCGTTAAAAATACTACTAGTTTGCTAATTTAAACAATCTTGTATGTTTAATAATAACAAAGTTACCCATGATGGACACTTAATTTGGATCAGCCTGTATATACAGGATGGCCCATAAGTAATGGTACTACTTAAAAAAGTAGGAGAATCGAGTTTTTCTGTAGTAAAATCGATACAATAAGCCGCAAAAAAGTTGTCATTTCAAAGAAGCGCGAGGTGCCGCAGGTGGCGCTCTCTACTGGTGAGACAGAAACTATGGATGACTTTGCATTTCTCTCCCCAGGAAGCCCCCGAATCCCTAATTTCGCGCCGTTATCTGAATTTATTCAGAAATTCGTAAAATCGAAAACAAAATCAAAATTCTGACACCCTGTATCTTGGATATTATCAACCATTGGATTGGGAAAGTTTAACAAAGTCGCATTGTATTGACCTGGGGAGTCTACTGTTGCACTATGTACCCAGTGGCGTGCCGTGCCTTTAGGAGCGGATGGGGCACATTGATTTGGGGGCGCCTAATTATTTTCCTTTTATTGGGGAGTATGTGGTCATAATAGGCAGTGAATCTCCAGGGGGCGCTGTAAATTACCTACTGTCCTTTTATTAGAGAGTATGTGGTCCTAGTAGGCATCAGTAAATCTCCAGAGGCGCGAGGGCGCCATTACGATGAGGGCGGGAGGGGCTTGTGCCCCCCCTAGCCCCCTCGGCGGCACGCCACTGTATGTACCATTACATACACTGAATATCTTGAAAACGGTTACTCCTAGCGACTTAAAGTATACTTTTTTGACGTATAAGAAGTAGGATAATCGAGTTTTTCAATAAGATCGAAATACTACGCTTACTGCTGTCATTTAAAAGACGTGCAGTATGCGGTAGGTGGCGCCCTCTACTAGTGATATCAAAAGTATTATTGAATTCCTCATCTCAAATAACCCCCAAATCCGTCATTTCGTGCCGCTATGTCGTTTTGTTGAGAAATTATTGAAAAAAATTGAAAACAAAATTAAGATTTTGATACACTGTATCTAGTAATCAAATCAATCAGCAAATAAACATTTTTGGGATTATTATTGAGTATACTAAATAATCAGAATCATTTCCTGACGTGTCAATGCCCTAATCCATACTGAATTTATTTTGAGGTCCCACCCTATATATTATTAATTATTTTATTTAAAAACCTAATTAGTTACAGGTAAAATTCTTTAACCTCGTTTTTGTCCACGGTATGTAAATTGAGCCTAATCAATACAAATATTAACAAAATCCGCGGTTTTTGTTTATTTGGTAATTTTCCGTGCATTTCGTCAATTTTTGTTATGACTCTGAATGGGTTTTGCCCAGAAATAAATCAATTGCAGTCGATCGCGTTTCGAAACGTCCACCTTGTAACAATTTTGGCTTTTTTATATGGTTTTAATTTAAAAAAAAAAAAGAAAAAATCTAGGAATAATAGCTAATTAAAGAGTGCAAAATTTGGCGTAAAATCTAGTACAGGGTAGCTAACAAATGTTTAGAAATTTCCCCTTATGACCTTTAAAGTTTTAAATGGCAGTTTTATTGGTTCCCTAAAATGTGATTTCTAATTCTTGATTAAATTGAACCTAATTAAAACCCCTTTCTGCCCAAATTACCTTTATCTTGGAACTTGGTTAATTGAGTTCTATTATTGTAAAACTACGTCCTTAAATTGCCTCTCTGTCTTCATAAATTTCCGACAGAACAGAAATACGAGGCAGCGTCAAATTATTATTTTATTCAACATTATATTATTCTAAGATGTAGCTAATAAATTAACTCATTAAGTACGATTTGTAATTTAATTAAAGATGCCACTAAGGTTGAAAACAAAGTAATAAAAGAGCAAAAAAAAAGAAAATAAAAAAAGATTTTCGAAATGAACTTTGGATTTTGGATACTAATAGACTTTGTAAAATACTATAAACGACGCGACGCCGACGGCAACACTGGTGGAACTTCTTTCCGACATTACGAAAAATCAGCAGCAATCACTGGATTGGACAAAAATTTAATTAAAAAATTTGCTGTTATTCTTTAAGAACTTTCTTCGGGTCAAAACTTAAATGTTGATACTTTTCGAGAATATTTCACAGATACTGCAAAGCTGCGTGTCATTATTATTATATAGTTGGTACTATGTATATGCCATCAAGTGTTCATATATTATACATGCGGCAGGAATTTGCGAGAACATTTCTTATATTTCTATTGGACATTATCTGAAGAGGCATCAAAAGCTCGAAATAACGAGTTTCAAAGAGCTTCAAATCTTGGGTTGTTGCCACCGTTGAACGTCATGTTGCAAATGAACGGCAGTAGTCAGAAATTCACGCCTGTTAATTCTGATGGCAGGCTTGAGATGGTTCTCTAGGAGTTCTGAATATGTGACACTAGTAACGGTAACCCCATTAGGTACGTAGTCCTCCAAAATTACCTCTCTTGCATCCCAAAAAAGGGTCAGCATAACCTTTCCTGTAGAGCTTGATGCGGAATTTTTTGGGTTTTGGCCAAGGGGTGTGACGCCATTCTTTGCTTGCTCTCTCGGTTTCGGGTTGATGATAGTGCACCCAGGACTCATCACCAGTCACAATCCTTGCCAGAAAGGCATTTCCTTCTGCTTCAGATCGTCACAAAAGTTCTTCACAAGCATTAACACGTCGTTGTTTTAATTCTGGAGTCAATAATTGATTTGGCACCCACCTTGCTGACACCTCAGGGAACTGGAGGATGCCATGCATAAGGTGATGTGCAGAACTATGGCTCATATTCAAAAATTCGTCGATTTCATCAAGGATAACCCGACGATTTCCCTTCACCATGGCTTCAACTGCCGCCAACGATTCAGGATTCAGGCGCCACAATATGGTTTGCTTGGTCAGGGAGGAGCATCAGCTACAGGAAACACCCCGTTGTTGAACTTGCTTCATTCGTTGCTTCATTGATGCACTTGTTCGAGTGACAAACACGAATTTACGTATTGTAGTTTCATTCTACGATCAATCGTTTTCACCCCTTCACTATGCAAAAAACGAATAACAGAACGTTACCTCGTGCAGTGCTCGATGTTCTATTCAATTTAGTTTAAGAATTGACAATTGAACAAGAATTCACCCTATTGGATAGTTCCATGGACAGTTTACACCAGAACATATTTTAGCAATCACAATATTCATCTTTTCTTTCCTGATAATCACGAAGGAATCAGATTTCTTTCTATCAGTGTTGTCGAAAGTGGATTAGAAAAACGCAAATAAAAAATTTTCAAATTTTTATCGTACCTTCTTCGCTTGTGGAAGTATTTCTGGTTATCTACTTTGAAATAATAGTCATCGCAAAATTCTTTTCTTTCCTGATAAAATTCCCAACGGAATCCGATTTCTTTCTATCCTTGTTAGAGCAAAAGGAACATTATTAAAAGACAAATAAAAACGATGTTGTTGCCAATAAAAAAGAATATGTGTAAACATTTTATCACAGCCGCCTTTGTTTGTGTAAGTATTTCTGGTTGCCTACTTTGAAAGTTTTATCGGAATTGTCATAAAAAATAAATTCCTAATCTGGCAAAATACTTATGTAAGTTTAATGATTTTATACTATTTTATACTTTATATAAACTTTTTAGGTATATTTTTAACTGCAAAAACAACTTATGGGACAGGCTTAAAATATGTATGTCATGTTTATGTTTCTCATAACCTAACTTTATACCAGTTGTAAAAATTTTACGAGTATGCGAGAGAAAGAAGACGAGAGAGGAAAATGAGAGAGAAAGAACATCACAACAACATAATTAATTGATCTCTCCGTTGTAAAATGGTTTTGCTTGGGTTTTCTTGGGTCATCATTCTCAAATGAAATTGGATATAATGGGGGAGTTTGAGTTGACGCTTGGAACGCTCCGAGCACAGAAATTAGACATTGTATATTACTTCTTACTTTGTCATCTATATAGGACATGTTAAGAACGTATGTCTGAGATTTGCGCTCGGAGAACTCCGAGCATCCAACTCGAACTCACCCAATATAGTGGAGCTGCAATTTTTAAACTGTCAATGTGTAAACATTTTTAACTGTTGCTATGATATATCATAAGCAAGGCCTACTAGATCTAAAAAATAGTATTTCTGTTAACTTGTAAGGCAACTTGTTCGCTACATTTTTTAGTGCACTTTTAAGGTTTTTATTTGACTCTGCCTCGTACGATCATGGTACGACGCATAGGTAGTAGTCTTATTCTTAAACTTAATTAAAACCCTTGATTGTCAAATTACATCGGACGTTAGGTTTTGAATCTATAAAAAAATGACAACGCTTTTTTTGCTCTCTTGCTCTGTTTAGGCGCCACCTCAATCAATATGAATGAAAGTAATAATAAATGAAAAGTAATTAACATAAAATGAATTCATTAATAATGGTTAATATATTATTCATAAATTATAATGTACATGTATATGTGTCAGATTCATTTCAAGAATTAAAAAAAACATCGCATACCGAACGGTAATATCGACAATTTTAATGAAATTATAGGTTTTCGGGTTGTTGCTTTATAATTGGTATGCTTTTTATGATAATGAATGTTTTTGGGAAAAAGTGAAGGAATGTAATAGTGCTTTACATAATTACATTATATTACATTATAATTTATTGTATGGTAAAATGGCGGACGTGATTTACTTTTAGTTAAAAAGTATACTTTCATGCTTTTTTAATTTACCTACTATTACTTTAAATTAATGTATTGAATATGTTTTTTTTTCTGTAACTATAGAGTGGTTCATATAGTCTTGGTACTAATGGTACTTAAGGCAGTGGCGGCTTCTCCTTAATTGCTGCTGAGTTACAAAACCATCATAATAATTACTAATTAAGTAATTCAATAACGGTAACCGAATTATAATAGGCAACTAAATTCACGTATTTTAAATTTCAAATTTCTATGCGTGTTAAGGACAAAACGGAGCCGATATACCCCAAATAGCAAAACGCAAATGGCAAAATTCAGCTGCCTTTTTACGGTCAACTGTTAGATGAGTGTTTTGTAACGAACGACAAATCCCGCAAGGTTGACCCAGTGAAAAGGATACTGTAACGTTTGTGTGATGTAATAAATGGAACATTTTAGACCGCGGAAAATATATATCTGGTGCTTGACAATATACATTCCGATATAACTTTCCCTTTTCCATTTTGCTTCCAATCGTTTTTAAATTATAAACAGGACCGCCTTAGAAATGGATTGTTTTATATATGTAAGTTTAAAGAATTAGGAGACGTGTCAGAAGAATTTTTACCAGGTACCTAGTACATTTCTTGTATAGGTACCAAATTATTTCCACTACATTAAAGGCCATGGATTTAGTAGTATCTTGACAATAACTTTATTGGGATTATATTAATCTATATTTTCTATATTATCCTTTTAGAATCATCAAATGTTTATATCAAAAGGGACTGTATTTTCTTAACTTTCTTTACTTTAATATCGAAGGCAGTCTGTCTCTTAAGTAAAATAGAACTGAAAATTAAAAAAAAAACAATAGGAGCCTCAAAAGAATAATGCTACAACAAAAACTCTTGAGAGCACTACGAGTATTACCGGAAAAACAAAGTCTCAGGTTTCACCTTTCAGTGACAACATACACCACTTTCTGATACGGCGGGGGAGGGGGGCGTCCATTTGAGGGGCCCAGTTGAGCGGTGAATGATTTTTTTTGGTCGACATTAGTAGGACCTCAACTGGATCCAAAGGGGCAGGGTCTCATTTATAGCTACGCCTCAGGGCCCAATCTTGATTTCGCGGGAGGGTCTTAGGATTTTGCGTTTCGCCACTGTGACTCTGTATCTTTCAGTTTAATCCTGTTTGATTCAGGTGACCAAAAAAAGATGCAGAGCTTTCATGTGAAAAAAAGTTTTTCAAAATCAATGGAAAATTTAGCTATCAATTGCGATGTTGTGCTTTAATATATTTCGAACTGAAGTGAATAAATTTAATCGTTTTTGAAACAATCGAAAATTATCTAACATAAATCTCAATCGAGTGGATTTCGTTCCTAAGGTATTCGAAAATAATATTATTCAGACCTGAGGCTACAATATCTACATACTATGATTATACATATAATGCATACCTAGTTGATTATAAAAATGGAGAGTAATAGTACAGCAGGATTTATTTTTTATAGTTGTTAGAGATAGCCCAATTTAGGTTTTATAACAGATGGGTAACATGGACGAAAAAGGAATATTTTCGTCCATGATCGGGAGGAAGATTGTATATCAAAGACTATATGCAGGTACTTATTTTATTGTAAAGTAATTTTCTTTAACTTGTTATTTTTCTTCGTGTATTATAAACCACACCAACTTCTACCAAACTTAGATTGAATATTATAATGGTTGGCTGTCTAATGACATGAACCAAGGAAAATAGTTGATTGGTATTAAAAGCAAAAGTACCATTAAAATAAATTGAGATTTAGTTAAATAGGTTAAGAAATCAATGTGTAGGCAGTTTCGCGCGTAACGCCTTTGGTTCAGTTAATTTACTATCATTTT
This sequence comes from Philopedon plagiatum, assembly GCA_963971165.1. Taxonomy (NCBI): domain Eukaryota; kingdom Metazoa; phylum Arthropoda; class Insecta; order Coleoptera; family Curculionidae; genus Philopedon; species Philopedon plagiatum. The sequence goes on along the minus strand of OZ020192.1, from coordinate 125,424,610 downwards.
ATTTTACGGAATAGCAATAAAGCATGTCTCTTATATAATGATTTTATAACAGAACTATAGAAAACTACGAGTATGTAGTAGTGCCTATCTATCCTCAACACACCCAGGCCAGTAATTTTGGCACTTACCTCATGTTGCTCAAAAAAATGTCTGGCAGTATTCCCGTCATTGGAACCGCCATACCTTTGTTTCAGCTTATCAATATTGAGCCCTAACTTTTTTATAAACCTCATCTTGAATTCGCTTTTTGGTTTGTTTTTTTAATTCCTTAAATTCAGCGGTAGCTCGCCACTGTTTAAAAGGAAGACAGACAGACAGACAGAATTTGCACACATAGTCATGGATTTCGACCAGTTTCGACAAGTTTTGACTAGATTATGTGGCTTTGTTTAGAGAAACAGGAAGTGTGAATAGAAAGTAGAAAGGAAGGCAGTGGGAGACCCAAAGTTCGCACTGCACAAAAAGTATAAGAATTGAGGCAAATTGTTAATGAACACCCACAAACCCCTATTCAGCGTTTAAGCCAGCAAGTAAATGTATCATACAGAACCTGCAATACAATCCTGAAATGTGGTCTTCATATGCACGCTTATCGTCTAAGCTCAGTCCAAGAATTGTTACCAAATGACAATCCGCAGCGAATGCAATTTTCGGAGTGGTTTATGGGTAATTTGCATAATAATGAAAACGTATTTGAAAAAAACATTTTTACTGACGAGGCATGGTTTTACCTTTCTGGTTATGTAAATTCGCAACAAATGAGAATGTGGAGTTCTGAAAATCCACATTTCTTGATAAAGGAGCCTCTGCATTCACAGAAAGTTGGCGTGTGGACGGCCACATCGAAAATATGCATTCTTGACTTTTTACATGACAAGCTGTTGTAGTTTCGCCGATAATATCAAGTAGAAAACATCTAACATTTTATGGCTAATAGGTATAATCTTCCTATTGATCTGTGCTCATGTTTCAAAAATTCCTGTTGTAATAATATAATTCAAAACAATTTGTAAATATAATTAGTTAATTGTTGTTTTAATAAACGCTGTTTAAATCTAATTTCTATGCTAGAGCACGCTTATATATTTTAGGCGTGTGTCTTCATCGACGAGCTCGTTTTACGAGCCGGAACGATGCGCGATGATGAAAGAAGAAAGTATTCATTTATGCATTTTATGTGTATAAGGATTGCACTAAGCGTAACATTGGCCTTAGACAACAACAGGAAACTTATTTAGCGACATTGAAATCTAATACTAATAATTGCTACCGATCAGCGGGAACAGGAACTTTAAAAGGGAAAAATCTCAGAAACCTGAAAACAAGGTTCCCATGACACTTGGAAAAAGAGCCTTTATCCTTGATAATAATAAACATGTTTACAATATTTCACAAAACCACGACCTTACCAGAGATATCATGATTTTTATAATTTCACAATATCAAAAAATGTTTTGAAAAGGCCGAATAGCGTTTAGTATACCATGGTTAAACCACAGTTGAGAAAACGCGTAAACGCTGAAAAGCCCGTTATTTAAACTGTGGTTAAACAGACAACAGAGAATATGTATATATCCCAAATAAATCTGATATATATTTTTTATATTCTCTACATAAATAAAATGTTTATGGCGGTTTCTGTTATCCATTTACTTTGGTCTTTATTAACAAAAAAAAAAGGATTTTCTACTGCAAATTTTCGAACGAATTTCAAAACAAAAGGGTTTCCAGTGTTCCAATTCTAGTGTTGTAGAATCATCGAAAAATCAATAAAAATGGCATTTAATGCAATAAAATATCCCTGCACTTAAAGTAGAGGTTCCAAAAATCTTATTCGTGTATATTTCAAGCTGAAATCGGTCCAGGAACCTTGCAATTTTGCAACAAAAACTGGCATTTTTGCGAAATTTTGACACATCATATCTTAATAATTTCGAGTAAATAAACTGCAATTCTTCTTTTTATGGCAATCTTCGAAAATTCAAAAAATTTCAAATTTTGCATGTCGCCGATGCAAATAAACCTATTTATTCATAACTTTAACAAAAAAAATAAGCAACTTAAATTAGTGGGAGATATTCTTAGATAATTAACGGATAAAATAAACCCAAAAAGAATCACTAAATAAGTAAAACAGTGTGGAATAATGTCGGTTAAATATAGGATTTGTCGGAAAAAATCAAGAAAATTCGGTTTTTAACCCTTATACGCTTCTATATGACCCATTCGGTATTAATTTTGAAGTGTCATTATCCCTTTATAAGTCAGAGTTGAATAATTTTTAGGTTCTTTGTTGTACATGGTTTTTTATTTTTCATTCACCTATACCTGTTACGAGTACCTATGTTACCTTTCAAGAGTAATAATTCAAGACAAGCGGGATTCCACGTCATACTTTGAGGACGTTTTATTTGATATTACATGATTTGAAACAGTGTTAGCTAATCCCTATTTTTTTTTCTGCAACCTACTGTTACTGTTGCCAAACAAACGTCATGAAATCAAGTTCCCTAACTGAGAAATCCCAACAAGCATAATAGAGTCCTAAAAAATCTATATTTAGATAAAAAAATATTTAATTTCAATCGCAACATCATAAAACATAAAAAGATAAATTAATATTACATGTCGCATAGACAATTAGGCAAAAAATGCACCCAGAATGGGTAAGCACTTTCTCAGGTTCGTGACACTGCATACACATTATAATTAATCTATTCAAATTATTTTTTTTAATCTAATTAAAAATCATCCCTCGTCCCGAAGAAATAGTTTGATATAAAAACAAAAAGAAAGTGAACATGTTGTTCTTATTGGTGTCGGTCGGTGGTCTGTAATGGTGTGGTGATAGTTTAGTGACAAACTCTTTTTACTTTGGATAGTTTAACTTTGTGTGTGGCAAAATGAAGGATATTTTTGTAAGTACTAAACTAAAACCTTATGGTGATATACTCGGTTATTTCTGTGCAATATACACCTTCACTGTTATATCCAGCGCCCAAAGCTTGGGCAATAATCTACAAAAGATCAAATATTCTGCCACAGCAAATTTTGGAAATATTCTTTTACGTATGGCACGACTCTTCATGTCTGCATATCCCATCTAAAGTTTTGCAAAACCCTGTATACTTATATTGATGACGACTAAAAGAATCATAAAAAGGATAAACTTCTATAGTTTCAACATTTATTTTGTATTGTCCATTTTGCTTAGGTTATTTATTTTCTTTATTAGGTCATCAGCACCCTTGCTCTCTTACTCACCCTTACACAATCTTTGGCAGACGTTTCATCACTTCAAGACCAAAATACCGATCAAGATCACTTAGACCCTTTGAATGACCAAGACCAAGACTTGACAACCAATAACCAAGACAAAAGAACCATTTGTGGTGCCTTTAAGTGCTCTGGAGGTGCCACAGCACCAGGGCATGTAAGACACGTTATAGTGAAACCTGTTATCAGGCCCCAGTTGGTTGGCTATGCCCCTGTGGTACGACCTGTGGGGATTAGGCCTGTCGTAATAGGAGGATACAGATATCCTAAACCAAAGGTACATTTCAGGTTAAAGGCACCAAGTTCTTATGGTGGATGGACTCCAATGATAAGCACAAAACCTGCAGTCCAAGTGGTGAAACCAGCTGGACATGTTGATGTTATCCACACCAAACCTGTAGCTCACGTCGATCATGTGCATACTACTCCAATTGCCGTGCCGGCTCCGGTGCACGTAGATCACGTCCACGTGCAACCTGGTCACGTACATGTAAAGCCGGTACAGCCTGTTGCTATTCAGGGAGCTCATATCGATCAAGTACATCAAGTCACTGTACCACATGGTAAGAGTTTCCCAAATTAAGAAAAAAATGATTAATTTATTAAGTTTATTTCATTTCTTTCAGGAGGTCACTACGATACCGTCACCCATGTCGATCACATTCACCAGGCAGCTGTACCCGTCGCTCACCCTGTAGTACCTGTAGCACCACCACCAACCCTAGTCAAACCTATTGTCCCCCCTCCAGTTTTGTTTGAAGTAACCAGACCAAATTTGGGAGTGTTACCCTTAGGTGCAAGATTTCCGCATCCTATTTTACGAGAAGTACCCCATGTACACTTAAAGCCAGCTATACCAGTAGCTCCAGCAGTGCCGGTAGCTCCGGCGGTGCCAGTAGCTTCTCCAGTACCTGCAGTAGCAGTGGGTCCAGCACATCATCATCATCATTACCATCCTACTGCAGTACTACCACATCAGCACGTACAGGGAATAATTCAAACCCCCGTCGGTTTTCCACACATCGTACCACAACCTGGAGTATCTGTTGAGTATCACGGAACTAGAAATTATCTCCCGTTATCTGGAGCAGTACCTGTTTTATCCCAGATACCAGTAAACGCTGCACCACCTACAGGTTTTGGTGTTTCAACAGCTTATCCCCACCAGCACTTACCATTTGAGCACGCTCATCACAGCTTTGCGCCTACCCAACAGCTTCCTCACAACCACCAGGTGCAAAGTTTTCTTTCTCAACAACTTCCTCACGATCACCCAGCTCAATTTTCACCTGAACATCAACTGCCCAGAGAAATCTCTTCTCATTATTTTCAAACTCAAGTCCAAGCAGCCCAGCAGTACCAAGAGATTCCACAAGGGCAACTTCCCCTCGAAGGAGAGCAAAATTTTGATCAATTTCTTCAAAACGTTCACAGTTTGAACCAGAATAACGTAATCCAGCCTGGACAAACTGATGTTCAGATTCCTTACCACTTACCTCAGCATCCTGGGTGGGATCCAGCATCAGGATTTCAGCAGCCGCAACAAGTTGGCCTCCAAGAAGAATCGAGGGGATTTGGGGATCAAGTTTTCAGGCCGTCGCCACAATTAGAACCCCCGTACAGGAAATAATTTATTTTTATATACGGTAGTATAGGTAATTCTGACTGAGATTAGGAAGATTCTGATGGTTTGAGGATCAATAACTGTTCTGGTTAGGTATCATCAGAGACTATAAAGAATAATACAATTAGTCTATGGTATTATTAACCTATTTTTGGTACAAAAAGCTGTATGTTTTAAAATTGGCGCGTTTAGAAACATTAGTATGAGTCGTTTAGCTCTGTAATGTAAATACTAAAAATTAAAGTTTAAGTAAAAAACTACTGCTATTTATTTGTATTATGATATGATATACGTAAATAATGTTTTAATTCTAGTCATAATGTTACTGTTTTATGTTAATAAAAGAATATTTTTTTAATTGATAGTTTGTCTACTACAAATTTTTATTTGTAAGTCAAGATTAAATTTTTATTTGTAAGTCAAGATTTATAGAATTGTAAGTTCTTTAGTGACACCCTAAAGTTGGCATTGGCTTAATCTCCATACAGGGTGTTACGAAAAGATGTTAAGAAATTTTAAGGGCAGATTCTACATCTAAAAATATGAAAATAAGATTATATAAACATTAATCCTCAAACGCTTCGTTTTTGACATACAGGGTGTTTAATATTTTCACACCTCAAATATTCCGAAGAGTTAGGAGAAATACGCGAAGACGATTGAGAGCATGTAAAAGCCATTTCCAGAATCTACTATAAACTTAAATCAAAAAGCACCGTTTTCTGAACAAAAAATATTAAAAAAAAATTTAATTATTTTCTTTTATTGTAAGAAATAAATTTATTTTTATCTCGAAAACGGTGCGTCAGAACAAAAAAGCTCAGGAGATACTTTTCACGCAGAATTAATTGAGCTTAGGGGAAACGGTGTCAATTTGGCAAAAAATCAGTGGCGTGCCATTTTTTTCGCTAAAAATAAAGACTTACCAGCACGCACGCCACTGATGCAAGTACTTTAGAAAATAAATTCTTACACGTAAAGGTACCCTTTGATTACATACTGGCGTGTACCAAAATTCATGTCAATATCTTAACGCATTTTCTAGAAATTAAAAAGAAACATTTTAAAAGGAAAATATTAGACATCCTGTATCTCGAAAAAGAAGCGTTTAAAGATCCATGTTTATATAAACTTATTTTCATATTTTTAGATGTAGAATCTGCCCCTAAAATTTCTTAACATCTTTTTGTTACACCCTGTACTTATATACAAGAAGAAACTGACTGACTGACTGATTGACTGACATATCAACGCACAGCCCACACCGCTGGGTCTAGAAACTTGAATCAAGTAGTAAAAAAAACAGGTTTGTAGTTTAAAAATATATTTCAAACGCTACGACGCCGTTATTATGCATTCCAGGCCATTAAGACCCATGATTTAAATATTTTTATTTCTCTTCTACCACTTTCACTACCTTCCTCCAGCGGTTCCGATCTTGAGCTGCGTTTTTCCAGTCTATTTCTATCCTTTTAACATTTCCAGGAAAGCATTCATCCATCTTTTCTTTGGGCGACCTCTTTTTTTCCTACTTTCCCTTCAATTAAAGCTCTCTTTACATGTCTTTCTGCCAGCATCCTTTCACGTGTCCCATCCATCTGGCTCTTTAACATCTTATAAAATGACCTATACTGAGGTGTCTGTAACTCTCTTGTATTTCCGTATTACTCCTCCGTCTCCACTGTCCCTCTTCCGTTTTAATCCCTCCAAAAAAATTTCTTAGTATTTTTCTTTCGAAAGTTTTATTTCCTCCCTTTTTGCGAGTGCCCACGTTTCACATCCATACACAACAGTAGGTCTGATTACGGTCCTATATATTCTGATTTTTGCCGCTCTGGATACCTGTTTTGCTTCAAATAGTTTGCTTGGGCTTCTTGCTGATCTGCACCCTTTTATTAACCTTTTATATATTTATTTTTCTTCTGTGTTAATATTAGTCAGTGTCGCTCCCAAATATTCAAACTTTTTTACTTTCTCGATGTTATACGTTCTATGTTCTACTTTGAATTCAGCAGTTTCTCTTTCTCTCAGTGGGGCTTGTCTCAATACTCACTTTGTTTTACCCTCGTTCACTCTGAGTCCATACTTTCTTGCTGCCACTTCCAGCATCCTAAATACCTTTTTCATTTCTCTTTTTGACCTCATTAGCAGTGTTCGGTTATCTGCATATCCAATAATTTGATGCTTATGGTGGCAAATGATGCCTTTGGTCCGGATTCCGCACTCTCGTAAAATCATTTCCAGAACATAGTTGAAAAGTACCGTCGAAAATGGGTCTCCTTGTTTTAACCATTTATATATTCCAAATTTCTGGGATAATTTACCTCCAATTGTAATTTTTTTAATCATATAAAGGGAAAAACACGAGCTACTCTAGTATCTTTCTTCTTTCTTGCAACCAAGAATCAGTAAAAAATTAATTTGTAAAACGAACAAGAACAAAAAAAAATTAAATATTGCGTGTGTTTCTATCGTATTTAACTTTCCTCGAATCAGTTTCGATTTCTGTTTCAATTACAATTCGTCTTATTGCATCAGAGATCACAATGCCGACTATTGTTCTTCATTTACATAAAAATCCATTATTAAACGTTTTCGATACGACGACGCCGACGTGCAGTTAACGAAATAATTAATTTACAAAGTGGTTCATTTCCGTATTATAAAATCACGGCATTTAACGAATGTAAATTTTAATATTCCCTTTTATGGAGTAATTCTCCAATTCACATAATTGATTATTAATTTTAAATGATTAAATAACATTGCGTTTGTGCAACGAACGCCGGCTGAAATATAGGCATTAATTGTTCGAAAATTGTGGAATTTCGTTGCGTTTCAAAAACCTATAAATTTGTTTTAATTGGACTATTAAGCATTATTATTCATCGGGTATAACGGTCTAGTTAGGATGGTGCTGCCAAAAGGTGTATTGCAGAGGTATAAGGTTTATAGAATCCTTATCACTTGACTGCGTATGCAGACAACGAATTTTCATATTCATGTATGGGTGTATTTTCTATTCTTACGTAAAAAAACCTCTGATACCTTATAAGAAAATGGCCTCAGTTGTTCTCTGTCCATTTTATAATACTTATTATATCATTTGCATACATGGATTTTTAATGACGATTGAGCAGCATTAAAAATAGTAGAGAAGATCTAAATTTAAAGCAGTTCTAAGTTTTAAACCTTTTTACTAAATCCCGGAGCAAAAGTTCAATTTTTCAAGAAACCAGTTGTAATCTTACAGGCACACAACTATATCCAGAGGCATAATAAGCCATACAGACGCCCTAAGTCCGCCCAAAATTTTGCGCCCCATTCCGATTGTTGATATTTTGACTTCCCTCGCTGGGGGAAGTATTTTATTCACTATTATTTCGAGATTTTTTCAGATCACGTTTGAGGGTTCCTAGATCACGAAAAACATGATTTGATTTCCGTCTGTAGTGGATAACACGCCTCTGACTGTATACGTGAATGATTTTACTAGATATAAGAAATCCAAATTCTGCTCCACATTGAAACAAAAAATTAAATTACCTTCGAAGCACACGGGATCAAACAACTTTAAGTCAATAATTGCAAGTTATAAATGCCAGATTCGAGATTGGTAAAACTTTTAAGGTGCATACTTGCATAAACACAAGGTTTAGTCGAATTTTTGTTATTCCAGATCGTGATATTTGTGCCGCGAGAAATAAATGGGTTCTAGATCTGGCCATTTTTCAGGCCGATCGATCGTATAACTAACTATATGGTTATTAGCCTATAATTTCTTGGTTTAAGGTAATCCAAAGCAAGGTCTTGTTGCGTAAAATCGACGGATATGATTTATTTTTGATTTGACGAAAAAAGGAAAACGTGGATTAATTAGACCGCGAAAAACGCACCGAGCACCGTTGTTAAATAAGACGATAACTTGCACCGTATGTAGATAGGTAGTATACAGGTATTGTGGCTTCCTTAAATTTATCTAATTATATAAGTACCGCTTGTTTTCCTTTAGGGGCATAAAAAGTATTTTTTTAAGATTCCTTCAAACAAAAAATCAAAATATTACTTCCAGTGAGTTTTCTCACTTATTTTAAAAACTAAACAGGGTCAGCAGAGCAGAATAGTTCTGATAATATTTTGCAGCCCACCCACTCATATTTTTCGCAAATGCCAACGTGAAAATGTCTCGTGACTTTTTAAAATTTTTGTCTGTAAATTAATAGGAACCACTGGCCTGCCAGCCTTAATATTGCCACTTTTTTCTTGAAAGTTTCGACTAGAAACTCCTTTCTTTAATAAACTTCATACGACACAAACACAGTCTACCTTATTGTCCACATTCATAGAAGATGCCTCCATTGCAAAGAGAACAGAAATATACCCCGGACTGTAAAGCGTAAGTGTAAAGTGTAGCAAAAATTATTTTTTTTATTTTTATTTTATTTTTTTTTTTTATTTATTCATTTGTATGTCAGCCGTACAAAGCACAGATATACACGTCAACAAACTAACCTAGGTCTGACTTAAAAGTCTTTAACTTATAAGGTAATTTAATAATAAAGGATAAAACAACACTGGGCAGTTTTTACACTCTAAACTATGCGCACATTAAATAAAACACACTAAAACTTTCTAATAGACTATCCACAGCTACAACAACACGCATTTTAAAAATCTGATAAGAATTCTTCTACAGAATAAAAACACTTTTTCAACAAGAGATCGCGAACTTCTTTTTTAAACTTATCAAAGTTTAAATTTTTGATATGTGTAGGTAATCTATTAAACAATTTTTTGCCAGCATAACTGGGAGATTTTTCAAATTTTGTTAATTTATGATTTTCTACAACAAAAAGATTCCTAGTTCTAGTGTTGTAGGTATGGTGATCGGAATTTTTTGTAAATACATCTGTGTTTCCCTTTACATACAAGAGAGTCTTATAGATATATATACATGGAAAAGAAAGTATCCTATGTGCTATGAATATTGGTTTACAGCTTACGCCATAGGTTAAATTAAAGATACATCTTATGACTCTTTTCTGCGCAATAAACACTCTCTTCATCTCGCTACTCACACCCCACAAGGGGACACTATAGCTTAGATAACTATATACCAGTGCATAGTATGCACTTAGTAGGGCTTCTCTGTTTAGAGTTTTTTTTAATTGATTTATTGCGTAAAAACCTGAGTTAACTTTATTACATACAAAGTTTATTTGTTCATTCCAATTTACAAGACTATCCAGGTAAATCCCCAGGAACCGCGTTGTTTCAGAACATTTGAGATTTCTCACTAGAATTTGTTCTTTGCGGATTGAGCTACAGAAGTTCATGCATACAGTTTTTTCTACATTTAATATTAAGTTATTTGCCTTACACCACGAACCAAATTCGCCCACAACATCCGCAATTTTCGACCGAAGATCCGAAGGACTCCGCGCTGAGACCACCACTGTTGTGTCGTCCGCAAACATTACCTTTACGCCATGATTTATATATTCAGGCATGTCATTAACATATATGAGAAACAGTATTAGAAAAAGTCAATCATTTTTCTACAATTCACAAGAAAAAAATTGTACTTTATTAAAAAATAGAGAACCTAAATTTCTACACTTTTGTCTTTTCGAAATTCATTTTTAGTTCCGAGAGACGGAACACTATGGAATCACTTCGGTGTCCGTCCGTCCGTCTGTCACAGGCGATTTTCTCTGAAACTATTCGACGTGAAAATTTTAAATTTAGCACAGAGATAGAGTGTGGTGACCCAATTATAGACATGAAGTATAAAAAGTTAAATTTTGAGCGGGGGTTAATTTCGGGGGGTAAATTGGGAACTGGAAAAAAATTTCAAGGGCATCGTGTAGGGTGTAAAATGAAAGCTTATTAAGGCACGGATTCAACAATATACACTATGGTCCATTAAGTGTGCAACAAATGGAAATTTTTGTTATTAGCTGCACAATCGAAATATAAATACCGCCAAAAGTTGGTGCATGTTCGATAAACATATCAGGTGCATTTAGAATGGCTTCAAGTCATACAGCATACCGGGCAGGCCAAAAAATATAAAAATCGTTCAAGAGTAAAGTATCCTTATTTAATATTTTTTCTAAAAAGGTGTAGCAAAAATTAGAAAAAGTCAATAATTTTCCCATTATTTCCAAGAAAAAAACTGTATTTTATTCACAAAATAGAGAACCTAACCTAACCCTAACCTAACCTAACCTAACCTAACCCTTTCGTCTTTTCGAAATTCATTTAAGTAAAGAATTCTAAGAAGGAAACTAATTTTTGGTGGTCTCACCAACAAATTTTGCGTATAGTTTTCAAAAACTTCGGTTCTGCCGAACGAAAATTTTTTAGAGGCTCGGTCGGACCAGCTATTTGTCATCATAATCAGTGTAATACAGCAAATACCCACTTTTAAGTACTGCTAACACCGTCGTTGCTAAAGATATAATATTTATAAATCATACTTTAACGGTGATCAGCGGTACAATGACTTTCTCTAATCATCCAAGTCTGAGTCATCAGATTAGTGACACCTCTATAAAACAATTGTCATACTAATTCCTACTTTTCCCGAGATAAAAATGTAATAATCTGTGGGCATATGTTTCAAAAAACGACGTTGTAATGGATTCTTTCAATAAATTTTAATTTTGATTCCATTACCATCCCCCTTACTCCTCCACCATGTTATACCCCTCTCACAATCAGAAAATATTTTTAAAATTTTTCTTTTGATCGTTCTCTCTAGTTGTAAAAATGTGACTTTTTTCCAAATTTCAAGGTCAGTTTCTACCCCCCATAAATGTGAATACTGCCATTGGCATCGCTTTCCAATATGATCTTAGCTGGCACAAACACATTACTTCAATATCCACATCAAAAAAATCTTGGTTTCCTCTTTCGAGCCAGAAAATACTTCTCCCCTTCCAACTTACACACTCTATGTTTCTCAAATAAGACCTAATCTAGAGTACTGTACCCACATCTGGGGAGCGGCATCACCTTCGACACATCCACATCCTTGATTCTCTCCAAAAGACAGCCATTCGACTTATCAATGACTAGGGAAGCGAAAATAACAAAAAGTATCGATACCGATATCAAATCGATACTTTTTTGCTAAGTATCGATACCTACCGATACTTACCGAAAAAGTATCGATACTCTCATGTATCGGTATCGAAAGGTTTACACAACATTTTTTTTTGGGAATAACACTCAAGAAAGTGCTTTTACTTTTTGCCGGTTGCATATTTGCAGTTTAAACACAATACAGTTACTAATTAATTACTTGACCATGCGCAATTAGTAGAATAGAGTATAGAGGTTACGTTACATGTAAAAATAAAAGGAGCGCCTGCCAAATATATTTGTCCATGCTTGAGATTTTAAGTAGTACATACGAGATAACCAATAATATAAAAAAAATTGCACCTGAACAAGTGCTAAAATCGTTGCCGATATACCTTGTGCCGATCTAATTTTTTAAATGACCAAAGTTTTTAAAAAAATTCACCCGAGCCCGGCATAGAACCCACAAGCTATCGGTTCAATAGCGGATACTTTACCTCTGGACCACATTGCTAAGGCAAGAAAACCGGTAAACGTGTTACTAGTGCATCATATAGATACTTATATTTTTGGCAACATCTGGGAACCTAAAAGTAGGCGCTAATAAAATAAATATTCTATTCTGGTTAAGGCGCCAAGGCCGCTAATGAGCCACGGATCGAATTACCTCAAGAAACAACAGCCAAATGATTCCTATGGAAATAAAACTGGAATTAAATATCACTTTAACTAAGGTATAATAGATGGCGGTGGTAGTAAAGCAACTAATTGGTTTCGATACCGATACTGCAAGAAAAGTATCGATACCTACTTGGTATCGTTATACAAGTATCGATGCCAAAAATACTCAATACTATGGCAAAAGTATCGATACTTTTGAGGTATCGAAGTATCGTTAGCATCCCTATCAATGACCCAGTCCTTACAAGAAAACCATCCAATCAAACCAAACAAATTTTATTTAAAACGGTAACAACCAGATCTGTCAGTCTCCTTGTTAGGATCAGTTAAACAATACTAATTAAACATTTTAACAATTGAGTTGTTTTTAACAACAGCACTTTTTATTATCGGTTTTGTCGATCTGGTCCGTTACCGTTCGAGATTTCACAAGATATAATAGCTGCATAAGGTAGCTATTTTATATCGATGGAAATAGCAATTTTGTAAGTATTTAAATATTTTTACAAAGTATTTAGTCGAAAATATATGGTTGTTACGCAAATAACTGAGTCATGTTGATTTGTATAAATAATTTTAATAACGGGATATTAATAAAAACATTCTAAAAATTTGAATGCAATGGATTACGTTGAGATTGATTGTTGGTCTCTTTTACTTAACAACAAAGGGTAACACTACATAAAAGTCTCAAAAAGGCGAAAGATGACTTAAATATAGAGCTGTTTTCTGAAAAAGTTTGAGTAGTAGTTTGTTCTTTCTACAAAAGTAAACATAGTAGGATATTTGATTTTCCCTAAGCAAGTCACAAAGACAGGCCCTAGTTGATCTCCTCAAAAAGTAACATTAAGGGTTTTCGATATTGTTATCTCGAATCTTTGATTCTTGCAACGAGTGCTAGTACACTGTTTTAAATAAACCTAGATTATTTTGTGTCACCCTGTATTATTAAAAAACTAATTTTATACTTTCAGGCAGGATAGTTTTCGTCAGCATATATCAAAAATTTAATAGAATCGGCTATAAAAAAAAGTTATTAGGCTTTAAAAAGGGGTTAATTACATCTGTTCCACAGTGTATAAAAATACAGGGTGTCCGAAAAGTTTTAGTATGGGCAAACATCTTTGCTATTAGTATCGATAGAGACACTAAATTTTAGGTGTATGTTATTGATTAATAATTCTACTTTTTCGTTGTATTTAACTTTATCAACCTCTTGGGGGGGGGGGGGGGGGGGCGACTCGACGCTAGGGAGGTGAGGTCAAAAATTTAAAATGCAACCCTATGCCTTGTATGGTACCTTATTTTAAAGGTCTTCTTAAAAGAAACATTTTATCGCAAACCCGAGGTCCTGATCTTAATTCGTTGTTAAATGGACAGCGTTTAAAAATTGAAAATCGTGTATTTTATTTATTTCTCTTATTACTTACCATGAACTTCTTGGCAGTAATAAAGTCGAGTTTGGAATTCTACCAAGAAGCAGCACCTGCCATTCTCAAATGTGAGTAGTACTTTCCAAAATAGACTTTATAACTGCCAAGAGGTTCATGGTGGTCATTATGAACAACTTTTAAAGTATTGAGAGAGATAGAGGCACATAAATTTTCACTTTTTTCACGACTTTTAGCTTGCCATTTAAAAACGAATCAAGATACGGACCTCGGGATTGCGGTAAAAAGACGAGGTACCACACGGCATAGGGTTGCATTTAAAATTTTTGATACTAACTCCCTAGAGTCACCCCTGAAGGGGTTAAAAATTAAATTACATGAAATAGTATACCCATTTATTAACCAATAGGATACTAAAATTTGGTGGCTCTACCTGTACTAATAGCAAAGATATTTGCCTATACTAAAACTTTTCGGACATCCTGTATAGTCGTGTAGTACCTATGTCGTTATCTGTGTTAATGGTATAAAAATTTAGCACTTACGTTAATTAATAAGAACCAAATGAAAAGGGATGTAGAGAGTTAGTAGTAAAATTAAACGTTACAACTGACCTTTAAAATGTTGTTTTCCTAGCGTTTTAGGAACTGAAAATCCATTTTAAATTCATGATTTTGGTGTGTAGGTAAGTTACTTGGTTTTCAAGTAATAAGAAAAAATGTTACTTTTTTTTCTAATCCGTTTTTAAAAAACTGACTGTATAGATATTTTCTACTGGGCTACTTGGCGACTGCAACCCCCCCCCCCCCCCATACATAACGAACAGCTATTTTTTATAACATCCTGTTGTTGCCCCCGCCCCAAAAAGCCCCAAAAAACTGGTTACAGAGAACCAGGTAACTAAAGGAAAAAAACAAATTTTTAGAATTTAAAAAAATTTAAATAATTTATTTCCTAAGATCATCACAATAATTTAATACAAAAACTAGAAGAATCGACTCTGCGAAAATTTCATTGAAAAAACTCCTAATGGCCGTGTCCTTTGATAATATGGGGTCCAATTCCTCTGGTTTCGAGATGTCCGTCGATGTGGGGAGCGTAGTTGTAGAAAACTCCTTGTCCGGGGGTTTCGAACACTTTGGTCACCACGGGATGGCCGTGGACGATGGCAGTGGCATGGTCGCCGCCTCCGAGACCACCACCAAGACCACCACCGTGAATACCGGGGTAGGCGAAGGCGAGGGCTACAAGAGCGAAGAAGACAATCTGAAAATATCGATTACAAAAATGAGTATTTACAGGATCAGTCTATTTTTGTAATATAATAATAACTCTATAAAATTTCCTAATGTATATCTGTCTTTTTACACTCTATTGAAGCTATTTTTAAAGGAGATTTTTTGAAAGAAACTAAGGCAAAGAGCAGATGTTTTGTTTTTCAAAGGTGTTAAATTTTTTTTCACTTTCTTCTAAATATTTTCAAAATAGCTTCAGCAATTTTCATGAAATTTACGTTGTATAAACTACATAAATTAAGCATGATTCTGACTATGAAAAGACTTTGACAGGTCTTACAGGGACGTGCATATGTGATAGAGAAGACGGTAAAATATTTTTTTAATAATAATATGTACGCCACGGATTTTTTCACATTTTCGTATCTCAATATATACAGGGTGTCCGAAAAGTCTTAATATGGGCAAATATCTTTGCTATTAGTAAAGATAGAGATCAAAAATTTTAAGTGTATCTTATTGGTTAATAAATCTACTTTTTCATGTAATTTACTTTTTCCAACTCCCTTGAGGGGTGATGCTTGGGAGTTGAGGTTTAAAATTGTAAATGCAAGCCTATGCCGTGTGGTACATCATTTTAAAGGTCTTCAAAGAAGAAACAATTTACCGCAAACCCGAGGTCCGTTCCTTAATTCCTTTTTAAATGGCAAGCCTTTAAAAATTCAAAATTATCAAAAAAAAATTAAATACCTTTATGTCTCTTAATACTTTAAAAGTTGTTCAAAATTACCATCATGAACTTCTTGACAGTAATAAAGTCGATTTTAGAAATCACTACTCACATTTTCGAGAATGGCAGGTGTTACGTCTTGGCAGAGTTCTAAAATCGACTTTATTCCTACCAAGAAGTTGATGGTCGTCATTTTGAACAACTTTTAAAGTACTAAGAGAAATAAAGGTACTTAATTTTTTTTTCACGATAGTTCATTTTATAGGCTTGCCATTTAAAATCGAATTAAGATACGGACATCGGGTTTGCGAAAAAATGTTTCTTTTTTGAAGACCTTTAAAATGACGTACCATACGGCGTAGGGTTGCATTTAAAATTTTTGAACTCAACTCCCTAGCGTCACCCCTCTAGGGGGTTGAAAAAGTTAAATTACATAAAAAAGTAGATTTATTAACCAATAAGATACACCTAAAGTTTGGTGTCTCTGTCTTTACTAATAGCAAATATATTTGCCCATACTAAGACTTTTCGGACACCCTATATATTTAAACTTTTAACCCCATGCTAGCCCCTGTTCTCTTAGAAGACTAGAGATAAAACTTGACAGATAAATTTCAAAGTCTCAAGATTATGTTGATTTGCCAAATATGCCAAAAAAAGCTTCAAAAGATACCTAAAAAATGCATATAAAAATTGTGACAATTAAGTTTTAAATTGTCCGCTTAAAAAAAAATGTGCTGTGTGTTATTCTTTGTATAATAACCCTTACAAACAACAAAAGTTTAAATTAAGAAAAGTTGTATAGTTTATTTTGTTCCATAATAAACATAGTACGCCCCTCTTTTAAAGATACCTTTCTTAAATTTGGAGATGCTTTCACTACTTAGAAATAGTTTACCGCCCAAAAATAATACGTGAAAAGGTAGAAAAAGATCCTGAGCAAATCTGAGCTAATATGCACTAATTATTTGCCTTTTTTGAATTTGATCAGTAATTTTAACAAAAAAACAGCATTTTAAGAGACGCCTGATCCAGTTTTCTTGTCAGAAAAAAATACATTTTTTGTTTTTATCAAAAAAAAAATTTAATTCCTAATAAACAGAATTTATATAATTCTACTTATTAGTTCACCTGTTATTATGAATATTATTACAATTATTACAAACCCATTTACTAGAGAAGAAACAATAACCTATTTAAAAAAATATCTCATATACTTACCAAAGTTTTCATTTTGATTTTCCGAAAGAAAAAACTGAAACCACAGCAGGAAATAGGTAACTAGATTGTTAAGAGAGCAGTAATGATGAAAAGAGGTCCGCACCACCTTATATGTAAACCACCGGTGGTAGGGTGAAGAAATGAACCATTTTTTTCCCCTGCGAAATACACTGAGTTCCGTATGGTGAAAGACTGTATCATACGTAACAGAATAGAACGCACCGATTTACGTTATGTGTTATTATGGGTTCATAGTACAGTATTGTATGCAAGAGTTGCGAAGAATATTAGGTGTAGCTAAGATACTAATGGCATTAAAGCCTCTAGGGTTCTCAAGATTACCTATGTTATCAAAAATTAAAAAAAGAGGATATAAGTATTATATGCCAAGAAATTAAAGCATATTTTACAAAACCCAGGGAAAGTCACTTCGTATTTTAAATAGCCTTAAGAGCAATATTCAATGCCTATTACTACTATTGCTATTATATCATTGTTGTTCATAGAAAGCGAGAGAAAATTTTAATTTTCCATGCTAATTCAGTTTTTATTAGTTTTTGGACAGAATCACCCCAATAAGTCAGTTATTTACGTTATTTATTTATTCGGATACGTAGGTACATTACAGAGAAACCTCAAATAGTACAAATGATACAAAAGAAAGAAAACAAAAAGAGAAAAGAAAACAATGCAAAAAGTACAAATGCGGTAGAACAAAACTTATTCAGTCCAACAAATACAACACATCAAAACGTAATCATTAATATCTTTCCACTATTCGTTACCCCATTCCACAAAAGGGATAAAAATGTATGTATAAAATCATACAGTGAGATTGTCTATAATATTTCTAATTTTATTTTTAAAAGTTACGATTCAGATTATATGGTAGCATGTTTAAGTACGACATTATTTGGTTAATGGTGCTGTTTTTTCAATATCAGTGCGACTAGGGTTTATAGAAAATAGTTATAATTATTGCCTCGTAGGGCGATATATCACTCTAAAAATCAAGGCCATGAGGTCCGCGCAGTCTATCCCACTATTCAGCATCTGTGGTGGCCAAAGACCAAGGTCAGCTGAATTCTGCGTGTATCCAGGCCCAATATATCGAGCCGCTCATGGTACGGTAATAAAGAACTGTCCACATTTAGTTTAACAAGTAAGAATTTGAGAAACTTCGATTGTGGGCGTTATATATTTTTGGTCATAAAAATAAATTTTTTATTCTAATTCAGTTTTTATGAAATTCTGGCAATATCTTTAATGAAATCTTAATAATAAGCTCCATCTTCTCGTTTATAAAAAAAAACAGTGACGTTTCAGTGTAGACTCATAAGAAAGTATAATTCATTGAATAAATACAAATTTTATTTTAAATGTTTCCTTTTTGAAGGCCTTTAAAATGAGGTACCACACGGTATAGGGTTGCATTTAAAATTGTTGACCTCGACTCCCTAGCGTCACCCTTCAAGGAAGTTTAAAAAGTTAATTACATAAAAAAGTAAATTTATCAACCAATAAGATACAACTAAAATTTGGTGTCTCTATCTTTAATAACAGCAAAGATATTTGCCCTTACTAAGACTTTTCGGACACCCTGTATAATTCATTAAATAACTACAATGTTTATTTTAGTCTCCTCCTTTTAAACTGAACATTCGTACTATTTCCATCCGACTTATTAGAGTTCAAAACTAGTCTTACTTCTTTGAAAACTATATTACCATTTTTTCAATTACACAAATATCATTGGAAACCAATAAATTACTATTATTCCTTAGAGTATAGAATTGTTTAAGCTAAAACATTAAATTATTTGACGAGAATGCTCAAATATAATTGGGTGAAAAATAGATATTTTTGGGCGGTGTGATTCAAATTAAAATATATTTTATTAAACGAACAAGAACCACAGTTTAAATAATAAAATCTAAAAATTAAGTGAATTGTCCTTATATCATTTCAATTAAAATAAACACTGTTATAAAATATATAAGGTATTAGAGAAATAATAAAAAATATTAATTCAGTGGGTTCTGTTGCTGGCTGAAATATTAGTTCTATTGCTTTGGTATTGGTATTTGTTCGTTCAATCGCCATTTAAGCTTGCAGCCTGTTTTTTTATTGCGTTATACGCCAAAAATAATAGATTTTTGGGACTGGGCAACTCATTTCAGTGCTTTATGTTAAGTAAAACAAATCTAAACGATTTGCAAGAATAAGTTTGTTTTTTTATTTGTAAATCTCTCTTGGCTAGCCTATTATAAGACTTTTTACTCAGCCGATACGTAGTGTTAAAAAACTATTAAGATTAAATATGATCACAAGTTTATTGTTGAATTTGTATTTTTTAGACATGGTTTCCAGTTTCCACCAAATCTAGCTATAAATTTAGGAGATTCGAATGCAGTGTTATGCGCCAAATTTGTTCCATCTTGCATCCTGTACTGTACCCATACAAGCCAAAAGCAGACAGTTTTGCAAAGAAGCAGATCCTATATTTGGAGTGAAATAAACATAAAAACTTTACGGTGTTCGCGTCAGTGTGGTGTTAATAAAATGTGTTTTTTTATATTTAAATGTTTACAGAATGTCTAAACAATGTATGTTTAATAATAATAATAAATAAAAATTATTTTAAAATAATAAAGCGTGTTTCATTAGTTTGAAATATAAGTATAAATGATGTAACTAATAGAAATTCTTCATTATTTTAAATAAGAGTATTTGTTCTTCAAAACACGAATATGATTGAATTTAAACAAAAAGGTTTTCTTTCTATTGGAAGTTACATTAAATTAATTACTGTTGTAATTGAAACGATAATAGTTATTTTGCATCAAATGAGGTGCATATTCTTACAAATAAACTACTAGTGAAACCAATGATAGTTTGCATTGAATTTAGAACAGGGTATTACAGGCATCAAATAATTGTTATATTTGAACGATCTATTAGAAACCAATGAACCCTTATATTTCAAGCAATCTTATAACCTATTGGTTAACAATGATAAACTAATTATTGAAGTAAACCGAATTTGTATTGTGCAATACGGAATAGAGTGTGTCATTGAGTGAATGAGTATCCAATTCAATATACGATAGTGTTCTTTTCTGTGTTTGCACGGAAAAAATGAGATAGTACCTTATTTGTATTTGAAAATATATAAATGATAATATAACTCCTAACCGAAGAGCCATAGAAGAATATAATGTTATGTGCTTTGCTGTTTTATAAAAAGCATCAATAAGAGGTGAGGAAGATAGAATCCTCCTTACTCTTTGGCATCGGATCAATAAAAATATATAACAGGGGGTAAAAAAGTATATACCAAGTTTATAAAAAATTTAAATAATTTATTACTTAAGACCATCACAATAATTTAATATAACAAGACAACTCTGCGATAATTTCATTTAAAAAGTTCTATTTAGTGGCCTCCTTTTTTGATATGAGGTCCCATTCCTCTAATGTCATCGCCTCCATGGACATTGGGTGCGTAGTTGTTGAAGAAGCCGCCTCCGGGGGATGCGAATGATCCGCTGACTACGGCGCCACCCTGGATTTCTTCACCACCGGCACCGTCTCCGCCACCGCCACCACCACCACCACCACCATGACCTCCATGACCTCCAGGAGTAGCTAAGGCGAGAGCTACGAGAGCGAAAAGAACAATCTGAAATGAAAATTCTTTATTAGGCAATATCCAGAAAAAACTAAAAAAAAAACATAAACAAAAAACACGGCAATTTTTGACAACGAACGAAAAACTCAGCAAGTATTCGAAAAATAGACAGCGAAAAAGAAGGGCCAGAAGTAGGTAAAAAGTATAAATAATAAATATAAAATCGGTCAAGTGCAAGCTATACTTGCGCAATTAGTGTTTCGTAACCCCAATAATCAAAATTTAACTTTTTATACTTCACGTCTATAATTGGGCCACCATACTTTATCTCAGTGCCAAATTTCAAATTTTTAGGTCGAAAAGTTTCAGAGAAAATCGCCTGTGATACGGACGGACAGACGGACACCGAAGTTATTCCATGTTCCGTGTCACGGAACACTAAAACGAAATAATGTTGCTCTAGCTGGGATATTAGAGTAAAAGTTGGAACAGTAAGGTAAAAACTTTTTTTAATCAGCAGAAATCAGAAGTGGGATGCAGAAAATTTCAATCGGCATTTCTATCGTTAAACAGTTTAGAATTTTACTAGTTTCCTCAGCACGCCTCTGAATATAGGAATAAGAAGTAACTATAGGATAGATAAATCAGAAAAGGAAAATATAAAAGCAGGGTCGCCAACTACCCGTAATTTTGAGTAGTAAATCGCACTCGAGATAAGAAAAATATATTTTTTTTATCCAAGACAACTTACGTAGACTTCAAGCCTAAGCACGTAGGATAGACGTGGGCATCTGAAGAGAAGGGAAATGCCATCTATTGGACTTGGATAGGACTTATTTGGGTAACATAGAGAGTGCGTAAGTTGGAAGTGAAGAAGTATTTTCTGGCTTGAAAGAGAAAAACATGTTTTTTAGCTGCCGATTGAAGTAATATGTTTGTGCCAGCTGAGATCATGTTCGAAAGCGATGCCAATACGATAGAATGTATCATTGCACTGTAGAGCTTGGCCATTCATGTGGATAAGGTAAGTGTTGCCAGAATTCTTTGCGTGACGAAGAGTAAGACTGGGGTTTGGAGGCGTTAAACTGAACAAGGTTTTCTGCACTCCAGTATAACATTAATTGGATATCTTGGGAAAGGAATAGGTGCATGGATCTGCGTCTATTATCCAGCTCTTAATTCGAGACTTGTCTGGAAAAACTAATGTTGGACTGAAGAGTAGTATTAGCATATGGCATACTATAAAGAAGAAAGAGGGTTATATCAGGACATAATGGTTGTCTTATGCAGCGGATTAAAAATTTGTCGAAAAACAAATACATTTTTTAGAAAAAAATGTACATTCAAAAAAATTTACTATGTGAAAATATGTTTTTGAAAAAAATGTCTATTCAAAATAAGTGCGCTCAAAAAAAATCTCATTTCGCAGAGCCATAATTTTCGTAAAAACAGTGATCAAGTCCATTTTAGTATTTTAGGAAAATAATGTGGTTATTAATATTTATAAAGTTAAACAAAAATGGTACCTATAGAAAATGTTACTTTTAGAAAATGTTCAGACTTTCTTAACCAAACAAAAATATTGATCATATAAGTATCTCAACGTTTTAAAGATCATTAAAATTTTCTTTGATTCTCTTTATTTACAATAATATAAAAATATTTTTACTACTTACCAATACTTTCATGGTGGTTTTCGAAAACGGCTTGAAAGCACAGGAATGGGTAATTAGATGGTACTGGGTACTGTGATGATAAGGTGAGGTCCGAACCACCTTATATGCAAACCACTCCATGGTAGGGTGAAGAAATGGACCGTTTTTTTTGTCCTGTAAAATTTAGTTAGTTCCGGTGGTGAAAGATTGTACGGTACTTAGTGGTAAAACAAACGGATGATGCTTTAGTACGAGGCTATATGTTTCAACGTTGAATAATGTTGGTTGCTTCTAGCCATAAGACGTTAAAAAACATACAGTTGCAATTTTTCTTCATTTCTACCGCTTATTTTAGATACGGTACATCCCGACTGCTCTTAAGATGGGTAATGTTAAATTAGAGAGAAAAATTCTACTTGATATCCTACTTGATTATACTAGCTTTTGCCAATATTACTCCATTACAAACTTTGAACCCCCATTTTACCCCCTTAGGGGTTGATTTGTTAAAAACTGTAAAACACTTGTTTATTATTTTTTATGAAGTTTCCAGTTAATAGGACCATCTAATATTGTTTCTCCATACAAAGTTTGGACGCCTGTTGCACCTCCTTGGCAGTTGAATTTTGGAAAATCCTTCCTTAGTGCACGCCTACGTTATATAAGAAACATCTGTGCAAAATTTCAAGTTTCTAGGCCCAGCGGGTGGACTGTGCGTTGATACGTCAGTCAGTCAGTCAGTCAGTCAGTTTCTTCTTTTATACAGATTATAAATGCAAAAACCTGTTTGTTATTCTATCGCATCTCAACGGAACAGCGGACCGCAACGAATTTGGTATATTTCTACAAACACCTGTCAACGGATTAATATCACGAAGTAAGATGAGATGTAGAATACTTTATATTTAACCACGGTGGTTCGCGCGGGATATAATATAGTTTATGCAGATATCAATAGATAGCGCGGGAGTATTTTTACATCGCTGCATATCCATATTGTCCGCAGACCGTGTAATGTGTAATAGGGAATATGCATATTACCCAAACACATCTGAAAGATATTCTGTATATCCTCTACATAAATTAAATGTTTATGGCGGTTGCTGTTATACATTTATTTTAATCTTTATTAACAAAAAAAAAGGGTTTTCTATTGTACATTTTCGCGCGAATTTCGAAAACGTGATCCCATTGGCTGTGTCGTCAAAAGTCTTTGTATGACTATAGTGAGTACATGGCGAATTCCAGTATTGTAGGGTCATCGAAAAATCAATAAAAATGATATTTAATGCATAACTCATCCAATGAAATATCCTTGCACTTAAAGTAGAAGGTTCCTAAAATCTTATTCATGTATATTTCAAGCCGAAATCGGTCCAGGAACATTTAAATTTTGCAACAAAAACTGTTATTTTTGCGAAATTTTGACAAAATCATATCTTAATAATTTCGAGTAAATAAACTGCAATTCTTTGTTTTCAACTCGAAAATTCAAAAATGTTCAAATTTTGCATGTCCCCGATGCAAATAAACCTATTTATTTATCAGTTTAACGAAAAAATAAGCGATTTAAATTAGTGGGTTTGATTGGGTATTCTTAGATTTTAGAAGGGAGTTTTCTTGTGAGAACTGGGTCATTGGTGAGTCGAATGGCTCTCTTTTGGATAGAATCAAGGATGTTAAGTGTCAAAGGTGATGCCGCTCCCCAGATGTGAGAACAATACTCTAGGTTAGGTCTTATTTTTAAAACATAGAAAGTGTTGAAAGTGGAGAAGTATTTTCTGGCTCGAAAGAGAAAACCAAGCTTTTTAGCTGCTGATGTGGCTACTGAACTAATGTGTTTGTGCCAGCTGAGATCATGTTCGAAAGCGGTGCCAACAAGATCGAATGGTGGGCTTGGCCATTCATGAGGTTGGGGTAAGTGTTGCCAGATTTTTGCGTGACATGGAGCAAGACTGGGTTTTGGAGGCGTTGAACTCCAGGGCTTGCAATTCGAAATGAAACATAGCGCCTTCACCAAATGTTACCAAAATAGGTTTCGGATTTATTACTGAACAATTGGACAAGCACTAGACGAAATTAACTTTTTTTTATCAGATTGTGACAACTTCTTAACAGTATTTTATATACAGGATGTGCAATGATAAAGACTAGCCATAAATTTATGCGACAGGGGCGTAAAAATTACTGTTTGGCGAAAGTTTGTTCACTGCATGAAAATTGTAACCGTTTTCACTGTTTTTGTGTATCAGTCATATACAGGCGGTCTCACACGTACACGTGATGAACCTAAAATCATTAAATTGATTTGGATTTTTTCTTCACAAAAAGAAAGAGGCCACTTTTTCACGCCACAAATGTCAGTGTTTATTAACACTTATACGCAAGCAAAGCCGCGGATACAAGCTAGTTATACAATAAAGTACTTAGCATTACATGTATATTTAGTACTGTAAAAGTTCATGGATAAAAAAATTAGTTGGCAGAGAATTTTTAAACGAGATTTGTATACTAACCCCAGACTACGACTGTATTTGGTAAAAAATAAGTATATCGACTGCTTAAAATTAGGTACAAGCAAAGATTGGCAAAATAAAAAAGACTAAAACAGCAGACGACTTTTGCTTTGTTCACTGTTACCAATTTGATGTTGCGCCAAGCGTGACTATATTAGTCTCGTTTAAATGTTAGATCTTAAAATATAACTTATTTTCAATTAAAATAATATATATATATATATATATATATATATATATATATATATATATATATATATATATATAGTAGAAAAATGGAAGATTTCTTGGCCTATAGGTAATATAATAAATGTAAATGCGAAGGTTTACTTCTTCGCTAGTGCAGCGAAAAGGCCGTGAATGAAAAATAAAAATAATGAGGACTATCCTTGATTTCTGGGCCCTTACCCATCAGCGGGCAGGCTTACACCCAGGGTGGCTGAAGAACAGACCACGATTTGACCAGAATCAAAGAGAGTCCTTATATCCAAAATGTTCGGAAAGGATGGGTAAGATGTAGTGGCTCGCGCCAACTAGTCCATCCAGTGTTGCTCCAAAAATGTTTGGCTGCTAACACAATAATACTCGAAAGTATGTCGAATGTCGATTTTCTCGACGTCGACGGTACAAATGCACCATTGTACAACAATAGTAGAAAAATGGAAGATTTCTTGGCCTATAGGTAATATAATAAATGTAAATGCGAAGATTTACTTCTTCGCTAGTGCAGCGAAAAGGCCGTGAATGAAAAATAAAAATAATGAGGACTATCCTTGATTCTGGTCTGGGTGACCTCCTGCTATCGATTTCTGGGCCCTTACCCATCAGCGGGCAGGCTTACACCCAGGGTGGCTGAAGAACAGACCACGATTTGACCAGAATCAAAGAGAGTCCTTATATCCAAAAAGTTCGGAAAGGATGGGTAAGATGTAGTGGCTCGCGCCAACTAGTTCACCCCCATTGTCCTGGTGGAACCGAATTTTCTCCTATTATATTCTAAAAAGAATTGTTAGTCAATTCCAAATGGATGTTCAAGGGAGAAGGGCAGTCCATTTAACAACATCTTGCCAAAAAAGATAAATTTTATATTTAAGATAATGGAAAAAAGTGTCACAGGTAGAACTGAATCTTCCTATGAGATTTATCCCTTGCCTGATTATTATATAATACAGAACGAGAATTGTTTGGTGCCCAACCCTGAGCTTATGCAGGAGAGTCAAACTGTTGAAGTAATTAAATTAAGAACAAAAATTACACCAATAGTGAAGAAAGCCCAACCCCACTTATCACTACGCGTTCGGTGAAGTACAAGGAAAACTCACATCAAACCAAATGGGAGGATTCTCCCTAAGGCAATCCAACTCCCGAGTAATTTTAAACGGAAAGCTTTCGAAATTTACCATACAACATGCTCAGACTATTAACAAAATTCTTATTAATCCATCCATCAACTCCAAAGAGCAAGGATCAGTATATGTCACCCCTCTAGGAGGTTGAATAAATTACATAAAATAGTAGATATATTAAGATACACCTAAAATTTGGTGTCTCTCTCTTTATTAATACCAAAGATATTTGTCCATACAAAGACTTTTTGGACAGCCTGTATAATCCATAAAAGAACCTAAAATTGTGGCGCGGTATAAAAGGAGAAGTTCAAAATAAAACTTTGATTTCTTTAGTGAATTATGACTTATGTGGATGTGTTTAACTACACATCTAGATTCAGTGGCGTGCCGTGCCTTTAGAGACGGAGGGGCACAATTATTTGGGGGCGCCAAATTTTTTCCTTTTATTGGAGAATATGTGGTCATAGTAGGCAGTGAATCTCCAGGGGGCGCAGTAAATTATTTTCCTTTTATTGGAGAGTATGTGGTGATAGTAGGCAGTGAATCTCCGTATAGGGGCGCGAGGGCGCCGTTAAATCGAGGGCGGGGGGGGGGCTTGCGCCCCCCTAGCCCCCCGACGGTAAGCCACTGTCTATATTATATATTCAATAACTTGTTTAAATATATATTTTTACTTTCACAATATGCAGGCGGCATCTGTTATAAAAGATCATAGAAATGGAAAATGGTGGCAAAGAAACATGCATTCGAAGTACCACTCAGTACATAACGGTACCACTAGAGAGAGCCACCCAAATTAACGAAATAAAGTCTCATAAATAATTACATATATAAGGTAACGGACAAAAATATATAGACAAATCATTAAATACAATATTTTTCTCTAAATCAATAAATAGATACGAGTACTATATATGTATGCTCTGAAAAATGTTTGAACCCACAAAAGAAATACATTTCATATTTTCTTACGTCTTATTAATAGTGGGCAAAGGAATAAATTAAATAACTAAGTTTTTTATTGGGACAAAATTATATAGACACACGATATATTTAATATTTTAATAGACATGTTCACTTTAAATTTCATGTGGCAAGTATTAGGTTCTTCTAGGGGTTCCTCTAAACAAATTTGTCATCATGCCTCGCAGTCCCGAAATTACTTTAGCAATAAAAGAACAAGTAATTGGGTTATTTAAGAACCCAAGCAGTTTGAGTCATAATTAATAATTATAAACAAAAGATGTGGACGTCCCAAAAAACGTGCAAATCTATAGACGTTTTCAGATGGCTTTGGTCATGGTTACGGTTGACATTTAAACAATGGGTTAAACATCATTTGTCAACCACCCGGTTGACAAATGAAGTAGAACCCATTGTTTAAATGTCAACCGCAACCGTGACCAAAGCCATCTGAAAATTACATATGGATTATCGAATATCTCTACAAAGGCCATAAAAAGAAAACTGGATGAGCTAAATTTGCGTACGCGTCGACCCAGTAACAAGCCACTTCTTGCCAAGAAAAACAGGAAGGCCCGATTGGAGTTTGCACACAGTCACGTACACTGGACTTACATGGTTGGCGGAGAGTGTGTTTTAGTAATGTGATGAGTCCATGTTTGGTTCTGATGGGATTCGTTACGTGAGGCATCCTACTGGTACTATACAGACTGTTAAACATGGAGGTGGGAGTGTGATAGTTTGGAGTTGTTTCTCTGGATTTGGGATAGGGCCTCTTTATTGAATATATAATGGATAGATTTGTGCACCAGTGATGCTGCATTATATAGAAAGCAATATGCCCCTAAAATCTTGGTTTTAAAAAGACAACGACCTCCAACACACCTCCAAGTTAACAAGAAAAAATTTCTGTAATACCACTGCCCACCCAACCTAGATACACATACGAAAGAAATTATTCCAACAAAAATGAACTTTTTGATGCTTTACTAGAAAAATGGGCTAAACTCGATAATAACTACGTTAATAGTTCTATGCCAAGGAGATGCCAGGCAGTTATCGACAATAACGGATATGCCACAAAATATTAAATATTTTCTACTGAGAATAAAATTAATTTTGGTTATTTCATATAATATTTAAAAGATTTATTATTTGGGTTTTGCGCCACTCTACTGTTAAGAAAAATTAATATTTTAAAAAAATAATAAAAGTCACTGCGTTTAATACAAAAAACAAATCCTGAAAGAAATGTTCTGTACACTCTCAGTGACTTTTAATTATAAAAAGTATGCCTGACCCTAATCTATCTCTAGTATAGTATATATCCTGTCTAAATCCTAATCTGAATAAAATAATTTTTCTCACGTTTCAAGACCTAATACTAATATCTAGTCTCGTTATCAAAGAATCTAATAGATTTAAACTAACTACATTAAAAAGGAACTAAGTAATTATAAAAAATAATTAAAAAAGGATTCTTCTGATATTTTGAAAATATTTCTCCGGATAATCGTTTTTTGCTTTTCTATCAGCATGAGGTTTGACGTTAGTCAAAATGACAAGTCTTCAGGTAATGCAGGAACATGACTATATACTATTACCAGAGTAGGGTCTAATAATTCTACCGTGCTATTACCTGAAGACTTGTCATTTTGACTAACGTCAAACCTCATGCATGCAAAGCAAAAAACGATTATCCAGAGGAATATTTTCAAAAAATCAGAAGAATTCAATCAGAAAACTCTTGTATCCTTTTTTAATTATTTTTTATAATTACTTAGTTCATTTTTAATTTAGTTAGTTTGAATTTATTAGATTCTTTGATAACGAGACTAGATATTAGGTCTTGAAACGTGAGAAAAATTATTTTATTCAGATTAGGATTTAGCTAGACAGAATGTATACTACACTAGAGAAAGATTAGGGTCAGGTATACTTTTTATAATTAAAAGTCACTGACAGTGTACAGAACATTTCTTTTTTCAGGATTGGTTTTTTGTATTAAACGCAGTGACTTTTATTATTTTTTTAAAATATTAATTTTCCTTAACAGTAGAGTGGCGTAAAAACCAAATAATAAATCTTTTAAATATGAATCCGCCACAATCATACAGACATTATTTATTTCATATAATGTTTTATTAGTTTTAAGGTTTGGCTATATATTTTTGCCTATATATATATATATATATATATATATATATATATATATATATATATATATATATATATATATAAATATAGGCGTCGATTAAGCAGCAAACTTTTTAGCATATATTTCCCAAAAGTGGGATACGTGATACGTGGGAACTAAGCTAATACGAATTAAGACAACAAATGTTTCTCGTGGAAAACCCTATATTTCCTAAGATCATCACAACATAACATTATGTACAATCAACTACAGTAACCTTCTTCCTTTACCATCCATGTCCTAAAGTTCCTAACGCGATAGGAGCATGAGTCAAAATAGGAGCCGCCTTAAGAATAGTAGGCCCTTGCAAGATGGTCTTAGCTCCGAGGATGTGCGGTCCAATACCTCTAGTAATCAGAGGGCCAGTGACAATGGGCTGTGGTGCTACCAGAGAAAGTGGTGGAGGTTCGTAAACTTTAGTTACCACGGGCCCGGCGTGGATGATGGGAGTCGCTAGGCTCTTGGTGAGAATAGGACCTGCTTGTAGGAGTGCGGGGCCGTGGCTGAGTTCCAAAAGACCTCTTTTTTGTTTCACAGATTCCTCGGCAGTCGAGAGAGCCACAAGGGCAAGAACAAGGATCTGAAATTAAAATAAATCGATGTGAGACCTGGGAGATAAACACAAAACAGAAATTGTTAAGTCCCAAAATTCTCTCAGCATATGCACTAGATTTGAAGTAACGTGAAATCCAAATAACTTTTTGGTCCTCAACTTATTATTAGTTTTAGCTTTTTTAGAAGAGGCAAGTAAGATCTGGAATGTCGAAATAAGCAAAACAATTATGCATTGGATGAAACCAATTGGAATGGGTCCCTAAAGATGTCCAGATGAACTTATGAAACTCTTTATTAAAATATCTTGTTGCTAACTTTTTTTATTAACAATTTATCGCAAAAAAAAGGATTTTTTTTCGTTTATTTTTTCTGGTTTTCCGCCATATCTCAGTTATTTATTAAAATAGCGGAACGTCATTGACACCATTGGAAAGGTGAGAAAATTTTACACAATTTTGCTACCAATCACTTTTTCTATGTCCAATAGATTCGTCAGGATTTAATAAATAAAAAACCGCTCAAAACGTAAGCGCGCGAGCAGAACTTTTGATCAATTCAAGATATTTGGATAAAACAAAATAGCACGTATAAATAATCGCCAAGACAATCAATTAATCATAGTTTAAAAGTATTTCGAATGTTTGGATTTCCGGTATTCTTGTTTAAGTGTGACATAATATGAAAAACCACGTTTTTTTTTTTGAAAAAAGCAAATTTCTGAAAATATATGCAAAGATCATATACATGGTTAAATTTCATTAAAAGACATATTTATCTACAACTTTACCAAGTTTCAGATGATTATCTTTTTTCATTATCTTTTTATAACAATTTTTTATAGCGATATTTTCATATTTTTCCAGATAACTTCAAGTTTATGTCAATAAAACTCACTAAAAAATTAAGTTTTTGTAAAACCAATCACACCATCTCAAAGTAAATATTTTACCTCACTCATAACTACTGTATTATTTTTAAAATTTCAAAATTACAAAAAAATAATGATTGGTTTTCCTAAGCGGCGAACACCACGCGAAAATGCATTTTTCGTAAAACCGACATCTGAAAATTTGCCGTAACAAAAAAAAATAAGAAGCCTATGGATATACCCCTCACAGAATTCGTAGATAGAGGTCTCAGGAAGAGATTACAATACTTACTTTTTAGTTTTTTAAAATTTGTTTATAAATACAGAGCTTGAATTAACAAAGTGGAAAATTTCACATTTAAAGCAGAATACCGAAAATTCAAGCATTCGAAATACTTTCAAAATATGATTAACTGATTGTCTTGCCGATTATTTATACGTGCAATTTTGTTTTATTCAAATATTTTTAATTGATTAAAAGTTATAGCATTCGTTTACAGCGCGCGACGCCGACGCTTACGTTTTGAGCGGGTTTTGATTTAATAAATACTGACCAATCTATTGGTCGTAGACAAAAGTGCTCAGTAGCAAAATTGTGTAAAATTTTCTCACCTTTCCGATGGAAACTGAGGTATGACGGAAAACCCGAAAAAAGACATGAAAAAAAAACCTTTTCGCGATAAATTGTTAATAAAAAAAAATTAGCAACAAGATATTTCTATGAAGAGTTTCATATGTATATCTGGACATCTTTACGAACCCATTCCAATTGGTTTCATTCATTGCATATTTTTTTTGCTTCTTTAGACTCTTTAGATCTACATAACTTGCCTGCTCTATTTTTAAAGTTCCTAAACGTTTTTTAGGAAAAACAATAAGACTGTAAAAAATTGCTGCCATTTTAAACAGTAGACCTGTATTGAAATCGATTGAAGCGGTTTTATTTGAAATAGTACATCGTTCTCGTACTAGGAGGAAAAATCATTAAAGACATAAGATTTCTGTCCACCTTAAATATTTTTTTGAATTAAATCAAAGGCAATATATCCTTCTATAACGTAAGATTTCTTTCTTTGAGTGTATTTTTAAAACAGCAAATATCAAAGTTAATAGAAAATATATATCATATAATATTGAGAAATATAACGTGAAAAACGAGATAAGTAAATAGGTTTTAGATAGGCAAGAGTTGAAAACAGTTTATTAAAACTAGAACCAGATTGTGCAACGTTCTCGTGTGGGAACAGATATAAATCATGCCTGATTTTCTCGCAGTTAATAAATTACACGAAGTGGAAATATAGCTTTTCTGAAGCATAATTAGACCTATATCTACAGGGTTCAAAAATAAGTAGTGTTGAAATCACGAAATTGTGAAACAGATAATAACCTAAAGCAACTGAAGATTCTTGCGGGCAAGATAGAGAGACTGAGGAAAACAATACGTGGTAAAACGTTGCTGGTTAAGGAAGAAATTTAGCTGCCATTTGAAAAAGTTTTGTTTTCAGAACAGAGAAGGTTAAAGTTAAAAAAAATGTGGTAATTTTTCGAATTGTTGCCATATTCACCACGGATTCATAGCCACATTAGAAATATTACTTATCGAGGGATAAAAATAATAAATTAATCGTTTTAATAAATTGTATATTAGCACATTTGAATAATACAATGTAAATTAAATTGCATTTAAATGCAAAATTATGCAGAACCAGCAAACCGTGAAATAGCTATCCTATTCGGGCTAACAATACTTAACATTTTTGAAAAAAGCACAAATTCTAAGGATTTTAGCACAACATGATGAAATTTTCACAACTTCAGGTCTATTTCGCAAAAATACCGGGTGGTCCACGAAGTAGTTACCCCCTAATTTTTCCGTGATTTTTTAAATAAAAGTATAAAAATTTCAGGGTACTGAAACTGTCACTTTTTAGTCAAATCATTTTTATTATCTGAGACAGTCCACGCAGACTTCAAGCTTAAGTACTAACACACCGTGGGCATCTGAAGAGAAGGAAAATGTTCCCTATTAATACATTCTTTAAAGGATGGAAGGTTGGGAAGGGAAAACATCTGCGGGCAATTTGTACCATAATCTGGCGACCCTAGGTAAAGTAATGAGGTGTTCTAGGCTTTTGTAGCTGGACAGTAAAGGGATGCATACGTAACGCGCCTCCTGTTGTTCTGTTAGGAAGAGTCAAGGGGGTAATTACTAATAATTATAGAGACTGGTTCTTAGAGCAAAACCCACGAAAGTATCGGTAGAAGAGAGATAAATCCACAATAGGGCGGCGATGGGCGAGAAACTAGGTTATTGATGAGTCGAATGGCTCTCTTTTGGATAGAATCAAGGATGTTAAGTGTCGAAAACAATGCCGTTCCCCAGATGTGGGACAGTACTCTAGGTTAGGTCTTAGATCTTATTTGGGCAACATAGAGAGTGTGTAAGTTGACAGGGGGAGAAGTATTTTCTGGCTCGACAGAGAAACCAAGCTTTTTAGCTGCTGATGTGGCTATTGAAGGAATGTGATTGTGCCAGCTGAGATCGTGTTCGAAAGCGATGCCAACAAGATCAAACGTTTCATTGTTATGTAGAGCTTGGCCATTCATGTGGAGGGGCCAGGACTTGGTTTTGGAGGCGCTGAACTGAACAAGGTTTCTGACACTTGAAGATCTCGGGAAAGGGATAGATGCATAGATCTGCGGCTATTATCCAGCTCTTGATTCGAGACTTGCCTGGAAAAATCTATGTTGGAGTCTAAATTCTTCAGAAAATTTCCTTTTCAGCGGCATATTACAAATTAGCATTTGTTTTCAAAATGGTCTCCTAGCTAGATATCTAAACCGCGAAAACTGAACGGTTTGTAATCCTAACTTATCAATATTCTAGTATTTTTTTAATTACTGAAACCTTCTGTCCATTTCGACTGATGAAAATTTTTCGGAAACACATTTTTTCGAAAATGTATTTTCTCGAAAACAGAACTTTTTCAATAATACGGCAGATATTTGAACACTACAGGTTTTCAAACTTTTCTTTCTGAGGCCAACTTCGAATTTTTTAACCATTTTTTGAAACATGTTTTTAAAAAGAACATTTTTTAAACATTGTTTTAAAAAAGGCTTCGAATATGCATATTAAAAAACAACGCTTTTTAAAAAGTAATGGACTACAGAGTAACATAGCAAATACAAGGAAACGTAAACCTGACCAAACCCAAAAAAGGTTCGTTTAGGTTAGTTTAAGATCTTTTTGTCATTTTTTCATTGACATATCATTTATGCATTCATTTATAATTTAAATTAAAAAAAAAACTATGTTTTCTAAAAAATATATGTATATCCGGGAAATAAATTTTTAAAAGGATAAATTTTCGAAGAAGCTGTTTTTCGAAAAATTTACTTAATTTAACATCAAAAAAGATATGTGTTAAAAAAACAGCTAAAAGTGTTGGTCATCTTAGCTTACACGCGACAGGACAATCTGTTTGATTAATATTAAAGTGTAATATTGTAGCATTTTTTTTTTATTTATGTCTTCTGCTCTCGCTTCTGCTCATTTGGGGGGATATAAGAGTACTTACGAATGTACAATTTGTCTAAAAGCAATTTTTCATTTTTTTTAAAGCACTTTTCAAAAATACATTTTTTCAGAGAACACCTTTTTCCAAATTACATTTTTTTGGATATTATTAATTTTTTCAAGCAACGGCCTGAGAAACCTGATCAAATCCAAAAAAGGTTCGTTTGGGTTTGTTTAGGATCTTTTTTCGTCTTTTTTTCATTAACATTTTCCAAGCTACTAGAGTTCAAAATTTAATTTTCTAAATACTGTTTTCAAAAAAATATATTTTCGAAAAATGTACCTGTTTTAACAATTATTTGTTTGGACACATTTTTGAAAAAATGTAGTACTGTCGAAATACGGGTTTTTGGAGAAAATATTTTTAAGGCGCGCGTCCCATGCGCCCGCCCCCTCCCTAAATGCGCCACTGCGCACCATCGCAGCTCTCGACAATGTATGGCGGCGAACTTATGCAACCAATCATTCGCCAGACCTATCTTCCATACAATCTTGAACAAAAATTTGGAAATCTAGTAGGCGGCAGTTTTTTCAGCGGTCATAATTTGAGTCTCCTAGCAACCAATTTTATTTGTTTAATTATTAACGGCGTTACCTCACATGCCACCCAGAGAATCGACAAGCTTTAACTACATAGAATAAAAATGAAATTTCGTAAAAATAATGATAAAATGATCTGTAAAAATTTCAACGAAGATTATCTCGAATCTACTCCTCCAGGGATAGAAAAGGTCGCAGAAGTATCCCAAAATCTCCTGCCTTCGGTTTCAAGAGAAAGATTGTATATTATACGTAAAAATTTAACATCTGATGCAATACACAAAATATTATTGCTGAAGTTGCAGAAAAGTATAGTGTACAACAAGTTTGAAAGTACCTTTTCACACTCGTTCGACTTGTGGCCTTCGCCTTCAGCTAAAGCCTCCCACAAACCTCCTCCTCATGTGAAAAGAGTCATTTTCAAAACCTGTTGTACAATATACTATTGTATATACAATGTATGCATCCTAGACAAATCACGGAGATCATTAACAATAGTATTAATTTTCTACATAATGGCGAATGCGCTTATAAAAATTATAACCATAATCAATGCCTGAGAGACCACGGTATCATAGTAGCACTTCAAAAAATCTTCATAAAAATCAATGATGCAATACTTACCAATAATTTCATCGTAGCGGCCTCAAAAATACCAGCACACTTCACTAAATGGCACAAGACTAAAGTAGGAAAAAAACTAGTTACGACTATTGAAAAGATGAATTTGAAGTGTTGATTGTTGTCGATTCCGGGGGATTTTAAGGCCACTTTATATACCGTTTGGTGGTAGGGTACAGAATTAAAATGGTATTTTTTCTCTAAAATGCAGTTCTGCATCTAAAACTAGATTATCCGCAACGGGTATATGGGACAAAGAATTGATGAAGTGTTGGTCGCGTTTAGTAGGGAAGCAAAAGTAATTAAATCGGAAAATATTTCAGTTTTAACAATAAGGGATATGCATATAATCCAAATAAATCTGAACTATTTTGTTTATATTCTCTACATTAATTAAATGTTTATGGCGGTTGTTGTTATCCATTTATTTCAGTCTTTATTAACAAAAAACAGGATTTTCTACTGCAAATTTTCGCGCGAACTTCAAAACTTGTAAAACGTGATCCCACTGGCTGTATAGCCAACAGTGTTTTTATGACTCATAATGAGTACATGGCGAATTCCAGTGTAGTAGGGTCATCGAAAAATCCATAAAAATGGCATTTAACGCGCAACTCATCCAATAAAATATACCTGCACTTAAAGCAGAAGGTTTTTAAAATCTTATTCATGTATATTTCAAGCCGAAATCGGTCTAGGAACCTATCAATTTTGCAACAAAAACTTGCATTTTTGCGAAATTTTGGCACATCATATCTTAATAATTTCGAGTTAATAAAAACAGACTGCTCCGATGCTACATATTCTCCATCTTGTTATACGGGGTAGAGTCTTGGACCTTATAACTGAGGCAACAATAAAGAGACTGGAAGCATTCGAGATGTGGACATGTAGAAGAATCCTCAAAATATCATGGATGGACAAAATATCAAACACCCAAGTACTCCAAAAACTTAATAAAGAAAAATAAATAATGTACACAGTAAAGCGTAGAAAATTGGAATATTTGGGACACATTATGAGAAACGAAACCACATATAAATTACTGAAATGCATTCTGCAAGGAAGAGTTCAGGGTAAGAGAGGCATCGGCAGAAGAAGAATATCCTGGCTAAAGAACTTAAGAACATGGTTTGAAACATCCACCACAGGACTATTCAGAGCAGCAACAAATAAAATTATCATTGCTAGAATGATTGCCAACATTCGGTAACGGATAGGCACTGGAAGAAGAAATAAACTGCAATTCTTTGTTTTCATGGCAATTTTCGAAAATTCAAAAATTTTCAAATTTTGCATGTCCCCGATGCAATTAAACCTATTTATTTATAACTTTAACTAAAAAATAAGCAATTTAAATTAGTGGGAGGTATGCTTAGATAATTATCGAATAAAATAAACCCAAAAAGAATCACTAAATAAGGAAAATATTGTGGAATAATGTCGGTTAAAAATAGGATTTATCCGAAAAAAAATCAAGAAAAGTCGATTTTTACCCCTTAAATACGCTCCTAGATGACCCATTCGGTATCCATTTTAAAGAGGGATTATCCCTTTAACAGTGGGAAAAAATTAGATAGGAAAAAATACAGAGTGATTCAAATTTCAAATGTACCGATGTCAAGGTCAAAAAAAGTAAAAAAAATTGTAATTTAGTCGGCGATTGCTCCAGTCCTATAAAGAATGAAGAAACTAAAAAATATGGATATCATGTATT
Organism: Philopedon plagiatum; assembly: GCA_963971165.1. NCBI lineage: Eukaryota > Metazoa > Arthropoda > Insecta > Coleoptera > Curculionidae > Philopedon > Philopedon plagiatum. Next base: position 125,387,168 of record OZ020192.1, on the reverse strand, counting down.
TCGATGAGCTCTTTCCAATGATGTATATGGGATTTTAATTTAAACCATTTCGACACCACAAAAAATTAAATACCGTGAAATATTTTGGGTCAAAAGTCGAAATTTCTACTTTTTCCCAAATATATCCATTTTCCAGTGATTTTAGGTTTAGGTAAATGTATTGCAAAAATAAAGTATTTGAGATTTTAAAGTTTCACTTACAAATCCGTTTTTCTATCCGATAGTTATAGTTTTCTATAATCGACAGAAAGCTATCGTGTTGTTTTTGTCTGCCGATCATTTTACAGCGAGCGTAAAAAAGAGAAAAAAAATATCGCTTTGTCTATATACATAGAATTCTACGACCTCGCATGCAGAGTCCCACTGCTGACCTTTAACTTTCGTGTGTCTGAAATTGCATCTATCGCAAGTAGGGCATTTGGTTTTATCGTAGTATAGAGGCCATTAAGGTTCTGGATTTCGCATTTTCTTCGTACCCAACTGGAATACGCATCCAAATGTTCAAGCTGGTTTTTTCGAGGTGATTTTTTCCAGTAATAATAAAACAAAAATTTAAGCTTAACTCATTTAAATTCAAAATTACTCGATAAATAAAAAAATAAATTACATGGCTCCAAGAGATTACTATTGGATGGGGCCGATGGCGTAAATATCATAATACAATTCCTTACCCAGAGCCAACACCAGCCCCAGCCACAGCCTGGCTGCTTCCCTCTGGCAATTGTATAGAAATGTACGTATTGTCATGTAACTGTAAATATATTTAAGTAAATAGATGTAAGGAAGTATTATAAATATTAATGAGGAAGAAATAAATGATGTTCGAAACGAAAAGGAATACGCCTCCAAAGTATGGAGTCCGTACTATGAAACTCATAAGTCAGCTCTTCAAAGAGTACAACCAAAATTCTTAAAATTCTTGGCTCTAAGGACGGATGGATCAAACCCAACCTGAAAAAAATTAACATGCACCTAAAAACTGTGCTTTAATTTCTAAAACGTAAAGTTTTTTATTTTCCTAAAAACTTGGGGGGGGGGTTAATCCAATACCCCCCTTAGGTACGCGCCTGACTGAAAGGTATAGGTATTCTCTTAACAGCAGGGATAGGGTACAATTACGTAAATATGAGAAATTATATTGATATCATACAAGGAATACCATCATATTATTTGAACAATGAAAATAAATAAATGGCATGGATATGACATAAGACATTACACTAAAATCGTCCATGGTAGTATTGTATAAAAGTAATTAAAGTATTTTAATTTTGTCGTCTACTTTTACCTGTCTGTTTCAGAAAACTCCGATTGTATCAATAAATCTATATATTATTGTACACACCGGTACTGTTAGTACTTGTTTAGTACCCCATTATTAATAATCTTACGAGTAATGACAATAAATTAATATTCATTAATAAGACCTAACGTGGTTATCCAATTTACGTAGCAATTAAAAGTATAGGGTAATGCACAGCATCACTGAACTAAAAAAATCATAAAAATTAATGACAATGTATTTAGGATATTATTACAAAATCTATATAAGTAAAAAACGGTTGGGTACTTCATGCACTAATAGTTTGGTCAATTATTACTATTATCATAATACAATAACATAGTGGAATATGGCATAAATAAAGCGAGATTTGCATCAGCCTATACCTTTAGTTACCAAAGCCATTTTTGCTGCTAAAATGGTTTAAGAACATTTTCTTGTTAAACTGTGTTGAACCATATTTGACAACATTTCGGACTTGGGTTTGAAACACACTGTCCGTCCTTCTCTTGTAAGGATATTTGTTTTAACAGGGTAAAGGTAAATGTAGTTTATATTGTTATGGTGGAGGTTCCCAAATCAGCCAGGAGCGGATCCAGAATTTAGTTTTGGGAGGGGGGGTCATTCAGGGAACAGTAATATATTTTTAACTTTTATATTTATATTTTATTAGTTATATGTATTACTGATGATTTTGGAGGGGTCATGACCCCCCTCGATCCGCGCTTGTAATCAGCGTCCCGGCGCTGCTGTGTTTGAAATTTTTGGATTATTAAAAATCATTCCAGTTTTATTTAAAACTGAGGTATTCTGGAATGATCGACGGTATTGCCCACGTTCAAATTAACGATTTAGTAATATCCGTGGATTATGAAACAGGAAACAGGAAACAGTCACCCAACTGGAAAGTGGTAAGTTTAATTGTTAACATCACTTTTTTTGGACCTACGAAAAGGACGAGATCCATATGGAAACTAACTTTTTGATGCCTTCATTTATCAAGTGGTATAAATCCAAAATATCATGTCTTAAGCTTTAAAAAATTTTTTCTTCCGTAGAATTTTCCTCTGGCCTTGGACCCGTCGTAGAAGAAAACTGTAAATAAGGCCCTTTGGACTAACAAAACAATGGATTAAATTTCTTTAGAACCTTCATAATATAACTTATGTTACAAAAAAAATTGGCTCAAGACAGCGATCATTTTATACTTTTTTTAACCTGTTACACATAAGGAAAATTTATATAAAAAGAACTGCATTTTTTAATTTTGTTCACTAATAAAAAAATAGCCTGGCTGTTTTCAAAAGATTACTATCCGATACACGGGCAAATGGACAAACCTTCACTTTTAACAAAGATCAAATAATTTCATTCGCTATTTTGTCAAGAACCTAACAATTAAGAATACAACGTGATATTTACTTCTTGGCAGGGATCGAAAATCGACTTTATTACTGCCAAGAAGTTCATGGTGGTCATTTTGAACATTTTAAAGTAATAAGAGAAATAAAGGTACTAAAATTTTTATTTTTTTTCACGATTTTTAATTTTTATAGGTTTGACATTTAAAAACAAATTAAAATAAGGACCTTGGGTTTGCGGTAAAATGTTTCTTTTTTGAAGACCTTTCAAAGGAGGCACCACCACACGGCATAGAGTTGCATTTAGAATTTTTGACAACTCCCTAGCGTTACCCCTCAAGGGGGTTGAAAAAGTTATATTACATAAAAAAAATAGATATGTTAATCAAAAAGCGCGGCCCGTGAAATTTTAAAGTTGTGTATATATCTGTTGCTACTTATGGAACCCATGCCAAGTTAAGGTTTTTTTAACAGTGAGCCCACTAGGAATGTTTTGGTACAGAAAAATATTTTGTAGTTTGCGAAAAAAAGTTGAATTTTTGAATTGATCCACCTGGGAAAGAAATTAACACGCTAAGGTGTTTTATTTATTATTTTTTCTAAACAAATTTTACATTATTGTGTCGACAATTCTTAAATTTTAAGAGAAAAAAATGCGTTTGTAGAAAGTTCTAAATAGTCATTTGAATTTTTTAAAATTATATTTTAGGTTTCAAAAAATTCAAATGACTGACTTAAATTTAAGAATTGTCGACAAAATGATGTAAAACTTGTTTATAAAACATAATAAATAAAATATCTAAGCGAGTTAATTTTTTACCCAGGTGGGTCAATTCAAAAAATCAACTTTTTTTCGCAAATTGCAAAATATTTTTTTTCTTTACCAAAACATTCCTAGTAGGCTCATTATTACGAAATCTGAACTTTGCATGGGTCCCATAAGTAGCAAAAGAGATATACAACTTTAAAATTTCACGGGCGCCCCATAGACGGTTCTAGACTCCTATTTTGGGGGGGCTTAAGCCCCTGGTTTATATATAGGCAGCTAGGCCACTAAGTTGAATTTGGGAGGGCTAATTCGAGATTTGGGGGGCTTAGCCCCCCATTAACCAATAAGATACACCTAAATTTTGGTGTCTCTATCTTTACTTACAGCAAAGATATTTGCAAATACTAAGAGTTTTCGGACAACCCTATATAAAAAATCGGCCAAGTGCAAGCTATACTTGCACAATTAGTGTTCCGTGCCATAAACCCCCCACTTAACATGAGCAAACCTCGGCCGCCCGATTTCCGTCTATCTGCCGCGCTACTCGCAGCTGATGGTACTAACGCCGTATCACATCGTGTATGCGCGGAGCTGAGTTAGAGTTAAAAATTTTGAAAAATGTGTAAGGACAAAAGTTGTTCCTTGCATCGTGAGAAATATTTTTTGTCGAAAAACTTTTTCTCTATAACCAATGGTTTGGCCAATATTAGGGGTCGCGGCCGCCTGCCGACCCCCTTTTGCAAAAGTGTTATTTTAACTGATCGACCGTGAAAACGGAATAGGGATTAATAAAAATGATTTCGTTAAAAATGAACTCCAAGAAATATCCAGCGGCGGGCGGCCAATACCCTAGGATCGCCCCTGTCAGCCGTTATAAGGAAATAAACAATTAAATTGACCAATTGAACAATTGACAGCGCTAGAATTTTTTAATCCTGATAAAATCCTGAGGATTTCTTCCTCGACCGAGGTGGTACCACCCCACACATCCACTTAAAGGGCTGGTGAAGTCCGTACGGATGTGTCCAGCCCTGGATGTGTGAGTCGGATTTCCCCAGTACACCCACGGTACATAGTACTTAGCCTTCGGTCTTCGTGGGTTGTTAGAACATAAAAAAAAATCGCTCAATCTATATACACCTAATTCCCAATGTTCATGATATTTTTTCAGATTTTTCTGAGCGATCCTTCTGGTGATAAGGGGGACTCAGTAATTTTCAAGCGTTTTTCCGAAAAATGTTTTAAAACATGCAATAAAAAATATATATCAAATACAGGGTGTTACAAAAATATGTTAAGAAATTTTAGGGGCAGATTCTACATCTAAAAATATGAAAATAAGTTTATATAAACATGGATCCCCAAACGCTTCTTTTCTGTAATACAGGGTATTTAATATTTTCAAACCTCAAGTATTCCGAAGAGTTAGGAGAAATATGCGAAGACGATTTAGAGCATGTATTGAAGCACGGAGAAGCCATTTTCAGCATCTACTGTAAACTTAAATCAAAAAGCCCCGTTTTCTTAACAAAAAATATTTAAAAAAATTATAAACTTAAATCAAAAAGCACTGTTCCCTGAAGAAAAGATATGTAAAAAAATTCATTTTCTTTATTTGTTTTTATTGTAAGAAATAAATTAATTTTTATCTCGAAAACGGTGCGACAGAACGAAAAAGCTCAAGAGACACTTTTTACGCAGAATTAATTGGGCTTTAAGAAAAATGCGTACCATTTTTCTCTAAAAATAAAGACGCCACTGATGCAAGTACATTAGAAAATACATTTTTACACGTAAAGATACCCTTTCATTACATACTGCATTTTCGAGAAATTAAAAAGAAACATTTAAAAAAGAAAATATTAAACACCATGTATCTCGGAAAAGAAGCATTTGAGGATCCATATTTAAATATACTTATTTTCATATTTTCAGATGTAGAATCTGCCCTTAAAATTTCTTAACATCTTTTTGTAACACCATGTATATCGTTGAATTCGTGCTTCAATACGCTTTTATTTGACGCCATACACGATGTCCTTGAATTTTTTTTTCCATTGCCCTATTTACCCATCACAGTCTTTCTCTGTGCTAAATTTCAAATTTTTACGTCGAAGAGTTCCAAAGAAGATCGCCTGTGACAAACACACGGGCGGACACCGAAGTGATTCTATAAGTAGATATTCCGTTTCATGGAACAGTAAAAATGACGAAAATTCTTAAGATACAAAAAATAATATAAAAAAATTGTTCACCCTCTGTCTCTCCCTTTTAGAACAACACTCTTTATAAAAAAGGGATACATACATAATTTTTAAACAATATTTAGAGCCAGCCAGTTTTATGAAGAAGACTGATTTTAACCAGTTCATATGTGTTTTTGTTTTGCAATGAAGAAATGCGTTTGTGAATCTCGAGATTACAGCACGATATTTTATAAATTTAATATTTCACAAATATTGACCAAACCCACAAACATTTTTTTTAATTAGAGCTTTTTATCTCTTTAATACTCGGCTTATACATAACGTTTTCAGAGTTTAATTACTTCATTTTTATTAATTACATATTGATCTATTCAGTTTAAGATCCCTATCTAAATTTACACTTATTCACGTCAAAACCTACAGCACAGCGAATGTTGTTAATCTTTTGTTGAAATCTGTACTGGCATTTGAATATGCGGCGCGGCGCGGCATAACTCAAAATAATATTGATGTGGATTAAAATTAATTTTTGCGATTATATTGATTTATTTGTTTATTCCTAAGTAGGTTATGTAATTTACTGCCAACAGAGCTGCAATAATTAAAATCGTATAAAATCGTCCTTAACCTATTCCTAATATCATCGTTTTATAGGTTTTTTGTTGTTCAAATCGCAACACCTGCGATAACCGATCAAGTGCAGATTTATATATGTATGTATGTAAATATATAACAGAACTATATAAGAATACGTATATTTATTTTACTATATCACTAAACAAATATCAACGTTATATCACAATTATTTACAAAAATCAGTAATCTACCACGCTTTACCACTGCTCAATCCCAAGCTCAAAGGAGCCTGACTGTAGCTCAACGAAGACTGACTGTAGCTCAAAGGAAGCTGGCCATAGCTGATAGCTGGGGCAGCCTTGATGATTGGAGCCGAAGCAGCGTAGCTGATGGCTGGAGCAGCATATTTAGCAACGCTTAAAGATGGGGCAGAATAGCTCAAGGCTGGGGCAGCGTAACTCAAAGCGGGAGCTGCGATGGTCTTGGCGTATACTGGAGCTGGGGCGGCGTAGCTTACAGCTGGAGCGGCGTAGCTAACAGCTGGAGTGGCGTAGCTCACAGCTGGAGCGGAGTAACTGAGAGCGGGGGAGGCATAGCTTAAAGCGGGAGCTGCGATAGCCTTGGCATACACTGGGGCCGAAGCAGCATAGCTTACAGCTGGTGCGGAGTAACTGACAGCGGGGGAAGCATAGCTTAAAGCAGGGGCTGCGATTGTCTTGGCGTACACTGGGGCTGGAGCGGCGTAGCTTACAGCTGGAGCGGCGTATCTTACGGCTGGAGCGGCGTAGCTTAAGGCTGGAGCGGCGTAGCTTACAGATGGAGCGGCGTAGCTGAGAGCTTGAGCTGGAGCAGCATAGCTGATAGCTGGAGCAGAATAGCTGACAGCTGGAGCGGCTGAATAACTAATAGCTGGAGCAGCAGCGATGGACTTAGTAAGTACAGGTGCTGAAGCAGCGTAGCTGATTGCAGGTGAAGGTGCAGCGATTGCGATAGAGTCACCGAGGGAGAGTCCTGGCTCTGAGATGATGGTATCATGGGAGGGAAGTCCGTAGCCGAAGTCGACAAGACCACGTTTGTTCTGTTTCTTTTCTTCTTCTTTTTTGGCGGCGGTAAGGGCCAGGACGGCGACGAACACGACCTGAGAATAAAGAAATATACGAAATAAAGACAAATTTAAGATTATGAAGAAAATATAAAAATATTTTTTAAGCTCACAAGCATTAATTATAAAAACATTTTCTTTTACTGAAAACAAAAACTTTGATAAAAATAAAAGGAAATGCCAAAGACCCCTTAAGAAACATAAAATAGATATAAATGATAAAATGATGAAAAAAATTACTAATGAAATTAGAAAAAATGTCAATAAAAGAAATGGATGTTAAAAATTTTCAGCTTGTAATGATGGGGATGAATATTATTATAAATTTTATTTACAATTTTACTAAATACTTACCAAGAATTTCATTTTTAATAAGTTATTTTTGTGGTACTTGTCTAGATTACCGAAAAAACTTTGTGATGCCTAAAACCCCGCATTCCCGACTATTTATAATTATTAAATACAAATAGTGGTGGTAAAGCACCTCTTAATTCTTTCTTTTCTTCTCTGTTGACATGACACACGCTGAATTTCTTAACGCGATCACGAAAAAATCGTCAAAACTCGAATATCAGTACATGGTCAGTGGCGTGGCCATGAATTTGTTAATTGGCGAAAATAAATCGTTTTCAAATAATTTATTTTATCGTCTGAATAGGTGATAATTGGATGGGTTATGTTATATCCTATGAATAACAGTCAAATTAGTTAGTTAAGTATCCAATCGGTTCAAGTTTGTAAAAGATGCACAGGATATCACCAATTCATTAATAAACCATATTAATCTGAAATTACACTATTTTTTTCCGTATTGTTTATTGCAATATTAAAAAGAAATGCCAAGGATCATTTGAATTAAAATGATTTATTTAAAATTTTATTATTACCGTATTTTAATTTATCATAAAAAAATTAAATAGGTGTGTTCAGGTTTCAGCACTTAAAACTTTTTCAAATTATTAAAGGAATATATCGAATATTGCTGCTTTAAAAAAGCACCTCTGTAAATTCGGGATCCAAGGAAGACAATTTTTCGATTTTTTTTGGAAAAATTAATTTTCGGGAGTATGTTGATAAATAAAATTTCTTTGAGAAAAAATATTGTTCACTGAAGGCTGCATAACGTTTTCTGATATATCTATATACACTTCCGCTGTAAATCTGCCATTAATGCGTTAACAAAGTCCAAGTCCTCTTGAGGTCATGTATCCCCATGCAGTATTTGAAAATCTACCACTTGTTTTAACCCTTTGTGTGTGTTTTTCTTCAAATCTGGTATTTTCAGGTCGGTAAACTCTAACGTGCCCACTGTAATAGGATTGAAACGTCTTTTTATTCGTGAAAACAATATTTTCCCAATACCCCAGCCCTTTCTGTAAATATTGCAAAGCAAATCCCACCATCTGCTCTTTGTTGTCAGTAGTTTGAAATGGTTTCTTAACAGCAGCACGATTTTTTAAATTATATCGTTCTTTCCCGAAAGAATTTTAAGAAATCTGAGGAGACTTTGTAGTCTTAGTAGCCATAGTAAATTTTCTTGTATTCTTCTAATCACATTTTTCTGTCTTTTCATTTCATTGTAGGTTGCAGTCTTTAACAGGTAACTCAGATATGTTAAACTGTGATGGGATTTTGCAGGCGCGTCTATAAGGTCATTTAGTCAATGGCCCACCTAAAATTTTCAATGATCTACGTAATAATTTATTTTTTAATTTTTTGAAACCAAAAAAGAATCTTTTGTTTCAAAAAAGTGCAAGTTCGATGAGAAAACTCCCCAAAAAAGAATCAAGCCAAGCCATCGTCAAAAGATATCCAAGCTTGCTCCGGGCTGGGTCGTATTTTAAATTGATCTTACAGGTTTATATGGTCGATATAAATTCACTAAAACTAAGAGAGAAACAGACATACGCGTTTTAGGAAGTTAAAAAGAAACACAATTGGTTGACGGCCCACCAATAATATCGCGCCACTCCCACTATGGAAATATACTCAAACCGCCCCGTAAAATATACATTTGGTTTGGAAAAAGAAAAGTTAATTAGGTAGCTAATATGCGAATTGTATTAATGTATTATTAATTAGAGGTTAAAGATAAAAATTTATAAATACGATCACAGCCACGCCAGCGCTAGTCGCCAAATATAACGGCGTCGGACCCGTTTTCTTACATTATTACCAGGGTAGTCCAGGGGTGGGGTCTCAGCGAGTTGATCAAGAGGTCGAGGGCTCGAGGCTGTGCTAGGGTAGACTTTTTTTAAAATTTTTGTTATTCAAAAAATTAGATCGTTTCCAAAAGGTGTATTGGCAACAAGTTAGCATTTATTCCTCGATAAAATATTTTAAAAATTATTGGCAATCTCATATTTACTACAGCTGGCAACCTGCACGTGCGTAGACAAAGATCGTATTGCTATGTCTACTCGCCAGAATTGTATTTGTTAAAGAAAACTGAGTTTCGGCAGCGTTCCCAACTTTATTTTACGAATAATCATACTTTCAGCTCATAATAAACTTCACCATCTATTGAGGAGACACTAAAAGTATCACAAACAACACATAGAAAAAAGGCATAAACATCTAGAGTAGCGTTCAATATACTACAGTACCTATTTTATGATTTTTGTGGTGTTTATTTGTAGGTAAATAATTTCTTGGCAAAACTAGGCACATTAAAAAACCTTTCTTAATTCAAAAAGTGTGTTTTGTCTTCGTGTTATCAGCATTTAAAAAAGTATTAAACTTTATGTACATGTATTAAAAAAACAGTCAAATTTATTATACACTCTATAATACATTTTAAAAGATATAAATTCGAATTATTTAAACAGGAAAAACTGATGATACGCCCTTGCTTGAGGGGCGTTGGCCAAATGAATGAAGAGTGCCCGATCTGATTGTCCCACATTTAAGACTCTTAAGTTACTTAATTTAAATTTTTGTTGATGGATATGTTACCGAATTGTGCATTCTAAAAAGAATAATTACTTTTTTTCGGCTATAATTCATTAATTGTTACAGTACTAGGTGTGTAGTGTAAGGTTAATCGCATTTTTATGGATTAGGAAAAGATGTAGGATGTTACATAAAATGTAAAACGAAGGCCACGATGATCTTGGTAATATATATCGCCTACAAAAAGGTTACGCGCATATTATGGAAAACTGGTTCAGTTAGTAATTTTTGAACTTTACGATAGTGAAAAGTTGATTGGGAATTAAATAATTGTATCAGTGAAGATTAAACTATTATGTCATGCCCTAAAAATCAGCGCTTAAAAAATTATAAAGGTGTCATACATTGGCGGATTCCATTAGGGACACTAGCGGCCTCCCAGAGGCCCCAAAGAGGCCTCATGGATTATTATTTAAATTTCATGCCGTAATGATTTTATCTGTGACACTGTCATGTTTTTATATCTCTTTTTATTCAAAACTAAACAGTTAAAGATATTTTTTATTACGTTTGCACTGCAAGCGAGTGTATTGGCCCCGGATCCTACAGTTTAACGTGGGCTCCGAACCACGGTCTTCGGTAACCCGACAGCCAGATCATGCACCCCCCAATTGAGAATGAGTTGTTACAGACAATTACAATGACTCAGCCACCAGCCCCCGAAAATTTGCTGAAAATGATCTTATGTTCGTGTAAGACCGGATGTGGACCAGCTTGTGGATGCAGGAAAAGTGGTTTGCATTGCTTTCCAGCTTGTTCACAATACAAAGGCAATTAGCTGCTTGAATGCAGCACCAGTGATATCAATGAATGAAATAGAGAACAAGGACAATAAATAAAGATATTATTTATAAGAATTGTTTGTTTATAATATTTTCCAAAATAAATATTTTACTAGGCTCGAAATTTCATATTGTTTCATTTGGATACTTCTTTGAACTTAATGACTGCTTATATACATATTTTGTGACGTTATGTTCGCCATTTTGTATGAGCCATTTTGAATTTTGATTTTTTGAACATAGATTCATTCTATTTTTATCCTATTTTTTAACGATCACATTGGAATAGTAATTGTGAAAGATATTACATTTCAACATTTTTTTTTTCATTTTATCACTTTATTCTAAAAATTTTTGGATTTTTTTGTGAAAGTATGTGTCTTCTGTTTGTATGACTAATTAAGAAAGAAAAACTAAAAATAAACAATTTTATTGCGAAAAACATGAAGATTCATTCGATAAATTAGAAATTATCGTCCAGATTCACTAAGAAAGTTTAATATTTAGTACTGGTTTAAATTAAGATCTTATAGTTGATCAGTTATGTTTTGACAGGTTTTTGTCCAGTCCTTGTCATTAAAATCTTATGAATTATTGTGATATTTCAGCGATTTACTTGGTTTCCAAATGACTTTCATCTTGGAACGAGTTGCTGTAATGAATTTAGTTCTATTATTGTTGAAAGTACGTAATAAAATTGTCCTTTTCCTGGTAAATTTGCGAAAAAGCTCAGAAATAAGTTCATAGAATAAAACTTAGTTGTCTTATTCTTACACTTGTCAGTTTAAAACTTTTGATTGTCAAATTAGACCGGACTAGCATTGGAGAATCTGGCTGTATTTGTTTAAATAATTGAATAATTATTAGCCATAATTTTTTAATGTAACAGATTGAAGTTCTTATCATTAGAAACTCAATAAAACAAGTCCTATAAAAATCCATTTACTATAGACCCAGATTTTAGACTTTTCACGGCTAATTGCACTGGATTATAAAATATGCAAAACTTTACAACAAACTCGTCCGAACAAACTAAAACTCGCGGAAGGCGGCAGAAAGATCGCTTCCCCGGTTATTGAATTTGCTCGGTTTCTCTCCTTAACGCGTCCTGTTGCCTGTAAGCGGGGTCAATAACATATAATGAGATATCATGGATTACGTTGTGCAAGTTTTGCATTTTGTATGAAAATTTGTAATAGAAAATATTTTTATTTCTTAATAAAAATCAAAATAAATAGATTAAAGCAACTGTCATAAATATTAAATTTATCTAGAGAATTAAAAAAAATATATTTCAGATTCACAGAAAAAACTGCTATGCTATTTTAAATGTTTTTGACCACTGTCACATTAGTTATATATTAAAGTTAATATTGTCTCAACAAAACGTCATTGAACTACGGTTTAAATAAAAAAGTAAAAATTAAGTCAATAATCCTTATACCATTTCAATTAAAATAAACACTCCTTTAAAACATATAAGGTATTGGAGAAATAATAAAAAATATGAATTCAATGGGTCCTATTGTTGGCTGAAATATTAGTTTTATTGCTCGCGGACACCCTTGGAGAGGTTAGAATTTTTCTTTGTACGTTGAATAGTCGTAGGCCAAAAATAACAGATCTTTTGCAAGACTGGAGACGGGAGCAACTTATTTCAGTGTTTTATGGTAAGTAAAACAAATCTAAAAAGCCTTGCTGTACCTACTAAGTGTGTTTTTTATTTGTAAATCTCTCTTGGTTAGCCTATTTTATAGACTGTTTACTCAGCCAGTGGCGGTCCCAGGGGGAGGGCGGTGGGGGCGATCGCCCCCCCCCCTTACCCAAGACACTATTTTTAACGAAAGAAGAAATAATTAATAAATGATCGATGCGGGTAAAACAAAAAATTTAAAACCGTTGGTGCAGGCAGTACACGTCTCTAGAATAGACTGTGGCCTAGATAAAATTGCATGCATGCTTTTTTAATAGAAATTTTGACACAACTAACACACTAACCCGACGATTGGGCCAACCCAACACCTACTAAACCGCCAACCACCCCCCCCCCCCCCCCCATTGAAAAAAGCTGCGACCGCCACTGACTCAGCCGATACGTATTGTTAAAAAACTATTAACATTAAATATGATCGCAAGTTTATTGTGGAATTTGTATTTTTTAGACATAGTTTCCACCAAATCTAGCTGTAAATTTAGGAGAATCGAACGCAGTGTCAAATTTCTTTCATATAGCATCCTGTACCTAAATAAGCCAAAGGAGACAGTTTTACAAAGAAGCAGATCCAATATTTGGAGTGAAATAAATATAAAAAGTTTACGGTGTTCGCGTCAGTGTGGTGTTAATAAAATGTGTTTTTTTTATATTTAAATGTTTACAGAATGTCTAAACAATGTATGTTTAATAATACTAAATAAAAATTATTTTAAAATAATAAAGCGTGTTTCATTTGTTTGAAATATAAGTATAATTGATGTAATAGGAATTCTTCATTATATTAAATAAGAATAATTATTCTTCAAAACACGAATATGATTGAATTTAAACAAAAATGCTTTATTTCTATTGGAAGTTACATTAAATTAATTACTGTTGTAACTGAAACAATAATAGCTATTTTGCATCAAATGAGGTGCATATTCTTACAAATAAACTTCTAGTGAAACCAATAGTAGTTTGCTTTGAATTTAGAACAGGGTATTACTCGCATAAAATAATTTTTATATTTGAACGATCCATTAAAATCCAATGAAACCTTTTATTTCAAGCAATCTTATAACCTTTTGATTAGCAATGAAAAACTAGTCATTGAAATAAACCGAATTTGTATTGTGCAATACGGAATAGAGTGTGTCATTGAGTGAATGGGTATCCAATTCAATATACGATAGTATTTTTTCTGTGTTTATTTGAATTATGTGTAATTGTCTACTTTAAGAATTCATCCTTAAGAAATGAACAGTCGGTAAAGGCAGTAACCCTCTTATTGTTTGGGTTACAGGTTGTAATGTTGGTTTCAGTGGCGCACCCAGGGGGGGCTGCAGACACACAAAAATTAAAAAATGCACTCTAAATTGAAAAAATTAATCCAACTGTGATACCTCACCTCACGTTGCAGACTGTCAGCCCATCCCCCACCGCCCAAGACGAAATAGCCCCCCTGGACAAAATCCTGGGTGCGCCACTGGTTGGTTTAGAATAGTTTAGATACAAGCAAACAGACCGTATGGTTGAAATAATTAATATATGAACGAATAGAAAAGGTATACTTCTAGATAAGATAATTTTGCTACAAGTTGAATTTTAGTTTTACATTTCTGTAAAGAAGAAAAACAACTTTTGGTTCTTGTATATTTCAATCACCATCGGCTTACAAAATAAGAAGGCAGTCTTTTTGACACTAGAAATAGTTTTGCGAACATTGAAAAATCGAATTTACTTTCAGTGTTATCGGGCCTTGAACTAAGTAGCATATTATTCGAACTTGTAACAAATAAAAACTAGGATATGATAAAAAAAATCATCATAATGAATCCATTTCTATACATCTTATTTAATTGTTCACTAACAATTATAAATTTGCAGTTTTTTCGCAAAAATACATTTATTATACAAGAAATTACCATAAAAAGAAACAATGAATATGTATGACAGCGATAAAAAAACATATTGTTAATTCGTGATTAATTTTAATCATATTACACGGATACAAAATGTTTATAAGGAATGTCATCAATGTGACTATATCAAAGAGGTCATTTTTATACGAATTATTAATGGAATATTGGTACGAGGGAGTATTGATAAGTACTTAGCCTACAATATAAAACGCCACAAAGTGCGATGGCGAGACTTGTAAACTTTATTTTGTAAGTAACCTCACAAAAAAAAGCCAAGGACGGAAAGATCGGGTGATCGTGGTGGCCATCTTACAGGTCCCTTGGTTCCTATCGATTTTTCAGGAAAATAATTTTTTAAAAAAGGTCGTATTCTAGCATTATGGGCAGGCGCCCCATCCTGTTGGAAATATATGTACAGTCGGGATATAAATTATTCGTCCACTTATAAAATTTAAAAAAAATTGGGATACTCGTAACCGTTTTGTCCGTCGGGCAATCCTGGCAAAAAAGGACGATGTCTGTGGACTCTGTGGGGACCTTTACACCGACTAATGAATCGTTTAATAAGACGTTTAAACCTAAGAGTTCAGTTAACCATAACTTGTAAAAGTGGCCCTAAATCAATTTTGATTAAAACCATTTGCGTTTAGCCCAACATATAATAAATTGACTAGTGGTAGTTTTAAAAAGAATAGTTTTAATTCATATGAGGTATCAATGTAAGAAATGGGATTTAGTTCCTCACATTCATAAAACAGAACATTCTGGACAACAAGATCACTGAACTTGCTAAATTTGGGAATATCCTGTCCATTTCTAGCCCCATTTCATTATAGTTAGTCATCTATAACGCAGATACAAATAAAAGAAGATATGACACCGCACAGGTAGGCGTGGCTATGAACGTCACGCTGTGAGTAATTCCGCCATATTTCATAAACAAGACACGTCTTTGTTAAGATCGCGTTGTTTTAAAGATATTTTTTGGTGTTTTTATATCACTTTTAAGAGTTTAAAAGTGAAAGTGAGGTGTGTTGTGTATGGTTGTAATGTGGACAATCAATGCAAAGGCTTTATGTCCGATATTAAAGTTTTTAGCTCCCCCAAAGACAAAGAAGCACAAAGTGTTTTTAAGCGTCTGTGCAAACGTGAAGATAAGTTTAATGTGAAAAATACTAGAATCTGTTGTAGACATTTTAACGAAAGTGATTATTTTTTTTTATCTTCTGACAGTCGACGAAGACCGAAGTCTATGTACTATGTACTGGGGGATCGACTCACACATCCAGAGCTGGAAACATCCCTAGGGATTTCACCAGCCCTTTAAGAAGATGTGTGGGGTGGTACCACCTCGGTCGAGGAAGAATTCCTCTACCACCTTCTTATGAAGGTAATTCAAAGCATAAATTGTGTCATGTCACGAATGTCAAATGGGTTTAATGCTTCTCAAACCCGCTTCAATAAAAAAGTTTACTGTGACAAACAATAAAACTGCTAAAAATCTCCACCGTAACGAATCAACAGACTTTAATCGAGAAAATACGACAAAGAGACTGAAAATAAGGCTATTTTGTTAAAAATTATTTTCGTGTTTTACCTAATTTCATGAACTTAGATATTTTTGTCTTGTTTAGAATAATTTTTGGCATTTTAAGATTTTTTTAAATTTGAAAAATCAAAGAATACAAAAATACAATAATTTTTAATAATGTACTATTTAAAGTGTAAAAACCCCAAAAAAAACTATCCTAAAAAACATGTTTCCGTCGCAAACATACAGATGTTATTCACCGCAAAAAATATTTGACAAATTATAGGAAAAAACAAAATTCTTATTTATAACATATTTTCGGAAGACTCTGTAGGTATATATTTTAATAAGAATATTCCTCTAAATAAAAATTATTATCTTAATTACTAGGCATAGTTTTATTTTATAAAATTATTTACATTGCATATTATTTTCTTTTCACGTAAATAAATACTTACATACATAGAACGCAATTGGCAGGCAATTTACCAATATCTATTATTTTAAATTAATTTATCCCCAAATTTACATTATTTTAAGTTATATCCTTTAAAATTTGTATTATGAATAGGAGGAAAGTATATTTATTGCCAATAGAATTTATATAAAATCGCCTATAACTAACTTAAACTCTATATTGCGCGTTATAAATTTCAAAAATAACTCACAGCGTGACGCCATGCGCGAATGTCGCTGCGCGAACCCGGATGGGATGAATTTGACACCTTTTGGTATCATATCTTCCTTTTATTGTATCATGTAACGCAGTATAATTTTTTTAATTAACATTATTCTTTAAAAAAATCAAAAACATCAGTTATACAAAAAAACGTGTATTTATTTTATTTAATATCACAAAAACAAATAAATAACAACTATGCATGGCAATCCTTCAACATAAGCTACAAAAAATCTACCACAATTTGCCGCTGCTCAATCCCAAGCTCAAAGGGGCCTGATGACCATAACTCAAAATGGGACCAGCAGATAGAGACTTTGTAATGAGTGGAGTGGGAGCAGCATAGCTGATTGCGGTTTTAGCGAGGCCCAAAGAAGGAGCAGAATATAAGGATGGAGAGGAGTACAAAGCTGGGGCAGCGTAGCTCAAAGCGGGAGCTGAGATGCTCTTGATGACAGAGGGAGCGGCGTAGCTTAGAGAAGGCGCGGCGTAGCTTAGAGAGGGAGCGGCGTAGCTTAGAGAGGGAGCGGCATAACTTAGAGATGGAGATGCGTAGCTTATAGCGGGAGCGGCGTAGCTTAGGGCGGGGGCGGCATAACTCAAAGCTGGAGCTGCTTTAGCAATGATTGGCGCGTGAGCGGAGGCGTAACTGATCGATGGAGAGGCTGCGTAGCTGAGTGCTGGAGCAGCAGCGTAGCTGATTGCAGGAGCAGCGATGGAGTGTCCTAGAGAGTGTCCTAGAGATGGTCCTAGAGAATGTCCTAGGGAATGTCCTAGAGAAATTGTTGGTTCTGAGATGATGGTATTGTGGGAAGAAAGTCCGTAGCCCAGATCAAGAACACCGCGTTTATTTTGTTTCTTTTCTTCTTCTTTGGCTGCACTAAGGGCCAGGATGGCAACGAAAATAATCTGGAGGCAAAGAATAAAAAATAATATTCAGGCATAAGTCTAACATGTGTATTCAAGAGGGCAACAATATTTTTAACTTTTAAATGTACACTAAAAGTATACAATTTACAATAAGTTAAAAAAAGGTAAAAAAGGTTAAATGTAAAAAATTAGTAAAACAGATTCAAAATATTATTAAAAAGTATGTAGTTAGTAAAGAAAAGAATAAGTAAAAAATATATGTTACTGTGAAATCTAAAAATCCACAAGAATAAAATTAATGAGCTCAAATTCACAAAAGAGGTTTAAGATTTACAACAGTTCTCACTCACTCACGCCACCTGTTTTATTTTTGTACGATAACTATGTGTAACTCAAGTTCTTTGGTTTCACTAACCAGAAAAAGCAATATGTTATTGCTCTTTATTATTAATAGTACATAGGAAGATCTTTAAAGAAAATTAAAGGGAGTGGGGATGAAAAGGAGTGACTAGGAATTTCTTCAAAAATGTTAACTAACATGTCAATTTCGGAGCTAGCGAGGTCAGAATATCAAATCTTTTCTACCAAATGTTAAAAGAAAAGTTACGGGGGGGGGGGGGGCGTATAAAAGGAGCAGCTGAGAATTTCTTCAAAAATGTTAACTAACATGTCAATTTCGGAGCTAGCGAGGTCAGAATATCAAATCTTTTCTACCAAATGTTAAAAGAAAAGTTACGGGGGGGGGGGGGGCGTATAAAAGGAGCAGCTGAGAATTTCTACAAAAATGTTAACTAATATATTATTTTCGAGGTTACTGAGGTCAGAAAATCTAATTTTGTCTAACCGATGTTAAAAAAATTAAAGGGGGCGGGGGGAGTTAAAAAGGAGATGTTGGCAATTTTTCCAATTTTTCCATTATTAACATGTCATTTTCCGGGTTAAGTATTGAGGTCAGAAAAGCTAAATTCATGGAACGGAGGTAAAAAAAATTAGAGCGGGAAGGGGGACGAAAGAAGCGGGTGGAAAATTCTTTAAAAATATTAACTTTATCGTTTTCGGGGTTACTGAGGTCTGAAAATCCAATATTACATGGACATTACAAATTTAAAGGGGGATGTAGAATAGGTGCACTAAAAATAAGGAAATAATTTTTTAAAAAATGAACCAACTTCCCAAAAGAAAAAGCACTAAAAAGGATGAAATAAAATTTTTACGTATTTATAACTGTGGTTAATGGTAAACTTAATTTTGTTTAAAGTTAGGAAACTTGTACAACGAAATAGGCGCAATTTCACAGTATAAAGATTCGTAATGATAAATAATACACAATTAATAAGAAGTTGCGCTTACTTTAAAGTTCCGAACTTTTGTGTACAAATTATTAAGAGTCGAACGCAATTAGGCTGACCATTAGGCTCAGTAATTAATAACTTAAAATATTACTCTTTATTAACAATAATCTATTAATGTATTATAATTTTTTTTCTGAAGTTGGTTCATTAGAAAAATATTTTAAATTTTTGAACAGTAAACAAATGGTCGATCTTTTTTCACAAGATAACAAGGACAAGAAGTTCCCACAATGATTTGTTATCAGTCCACAGAGATTAGAACTTTACTACCCGGCACACTGTATTAACCCATACCGAAACTTGTATACTTTTTTGTTGCTTACCAGAAATTTCATTTTGAAAATGTCGCGCAACTTTATTCGTTTACCAAAAAAACCGCTGTGATGCCGATTCCCTCAGTTTCTGACTATTTATAATTAGAAATGTCCAAAAGTGGTGGCAACGAGTTTCGGGTCCTTTCCTTCACTACTTGTACTTATTCACATGTATAATTTAATTCATCGGTAACATTAACCGTAATATCCCTCCTTTTTCTTTTTCTGTTTGTGTTATTCAACTTATCGATACTATCAGACCAATTATCATTTATCATAATTCTTAAAGATCAAAAGGTGTCCAATGATAAAATCGCCATTGGTGGTAAACTAATAAGCACGGCCTCGTGTGCTGTTACAAATACGGCGGAGATCTGTAATTAGGGTGGTCATTAACTAATTGCTGTCGTCTAGTTTCTTAATTTTTTTTAGTCAATAAAACAAATTTGGTATAATTTAAGATGAATATTAAGAGCAGTATTTAGTATTATTTTGTTGCGAATTATAGCAAAGCAAAATCCGTGGAAATATAGGTAGAAACGGGACAGATTCCCAACAGCGCGGTGATGAGCTAGAGAAGGAAGTTTTCTTGTGAGGACTGGATCATTGATGAGCCGAATGGCTCTTTTTTGGATAGAATCAAGGACGTTAAGTGCCGAAGGTGATGCCGCTCTCCAGATGTGGGAATTTAACTCTAGGTTAGGCCTTATTTGGGAAACATAGAGAGTGTAGGTTGAAAGGGAATTCTGGCTGGAAAGAAAAAACTAAGCTTTTTGAAGTTTTTTTTATCTTCTGAGAGCCCACGAAGACCAAGCCGAAGTACTATGTACCGTGGGTGTACTGGGGAATTTATATCAATATTCTTTGTTTTCATCTACAAAATGATTGTAAAATGGCGCTATTCGCTGATGATACATCTTTCATCAGCTCTAGTGCCAACATTGACGACCTCGCAGTCCGGACAAGTGATCTGATGGCTAAGGCCGAGGTGTCGTTTTCTGCAAATTCTCTGCAAATGTACCATGGAAAGTGTCAAAGTATTCAATTCTCCAGTCACACTTCCTTGACGAGGGGTAAGACCTCCAAACTGCTTGATGTGTTTATCGATGATTCCCTCTCTAGGTCAAAGTATTTAGGGGAACTTGCAAAGAGACTTCCCAGTACTATATTCTTAATACGTAAGTTATCGAAAATTACTGGTCCGGAAATGCTGAGAACACTACACATTTTCTATAAATGTATCAATAACTAGGTACTAAACTTGCCATAACTAGATAAAACAATATAAGCAAACAAACCCACCTCTTCAATTTCACGTGCTCACTACTAGTTCACTAAAAACGGCATAGAACAGACCGCAATTAAATGAAATCGTTCCTTTCAAAACGGATGTAAACAGAACGGATCAGAGTTAATTTCGGAGCCGTTCGCTTGCCTTGGAATACAGTTTAAATATATGCCGAACGGATCCAATTTAAAAACGGGTACAAACGGATTCTAAGAATGCGTAGCTTTAGGGAGGAAGCTACCGATTCAGATACATAGTATGGGAGGAAACCCGTAAGAAGGTAGTTTGTTTAAGAGTGCGGCATGCCATACTTGGTTATTTAAAGGTCTAGGAAATATCAAGAGCAACACTTTGGGATTCGACATGAAATTCAAAAGACTTGTTCCACTTATGTGTGACGAAGGTAACGAGATCAGCTGTGGATCTTTGGTGACGAAACCCGTATTGTCTGTCATGGATAAATCTGTGTTTTTCTAGATATTTTAGAATTTGCAAGTTGATCGTTTTCTCCATAACTTTGCTGACAACAGAGATGAGAGAGATGGGTCTATAATTGGATGGACGGGACTTGACCTTTCTTTGGGACAGGCTGCACACGAGCAGTCTTCCAGCTGTCTGGGAATATACCCTTGTCATGGAGTCTGGAGAAGGTCAGCTACGATGGGTGCGAGCTCTGGAGAGCATTTTTTTAAGGATAATTGCTGGTATGCCAGCCAGACCGGAGGACTTTTTGGTGTAAAGGGTCAGAAAATATTTTCAATTTGTTTGACCTTAAGCATTATGTCGGACATTTTGTGGTGTACAGACGTAGCGGTTGGAAGAGCGAAATTGTCAGGAGTAATCAGGGTGGAATTGGTAGCGAACTGTTTGGCAAATAGTTCAGCTTTTCCTTTAGATGTGGATATAATTTCGTTGTCAGAGGTCAGGGGAGGAAAAGTGCTTCTACAGAAGTTTTGACTAATGATTCTGGCAAGTGACCAAAAAGATTTGCTATCGTTGGAACAGGAAAGCACTTTATCTTTTATGCGGTTGTTAAAAGCATTTTTGGACTCAATGATAGTTTTATTGTATTGATGTCTTGTCTCGGTGAAAATTTGACGATTTTCGGGTGTATAATTTTGAAGAAACCTTTTGTGAGCTTTGACTTTTTTGAGTCTGGCTTTATCACAAACCTTGGAGAACCAAAACTTTTGATGGCGGAGTTTAAGTTTCTTGTGGGTATGTGGAATTAAACTTTCAATACCTACTTTAATGATATATGTGATATGAGAGCAAATTTCGGAGGGATCGGGAGTGGAAAAACAAACAGGGTTCCAAGGGAAAGCAGAGAAGAAGTTTAGAAGACCATCTCAGTCGGCAGAACTGTAGTGCCAGATCGTGCATTCCGGCATGATTTCAACGAGCTCGGGATGTGTAGGACAAGAGACGGTAATGAGGCTGTGATCTGAACAACCAAGGGGAGCGCATACAAATGTTAAGTATGGCTCAGGATGGGTGGTAAGGGATATATCTAGTGGGTTTGGATTGTGCGTAAGACCGCGGGGAAAGTATGTTGGCTCCTTGATTAAAGGTGAGCGAGTTGGTTATTGCGAAGTTTTCCGCCGCTCTGCCTTCTGGGTCGGTTTTTGTGGATCCTAGCCATGTTTTTGACAATTTTACGCAAAAAATGGTCATCGATTAAATCAGCCGAGGGGGACATTCGGGGAATATTATTTTTAAAACATAACTGCCACATCTCTCCTGGTTTGTTGGTTGTTTTTAAAAAGCAAATCCGGGAGCTAGTAAATAAATAATTGTTACTTCACTAGGTCTCTAGTATTAAAGTAGCACATAAATTTGTATTAATTCCGCCTATCGACACACCAAATAGGAATTCCTTGTTTAGATTAAAATATCCTAGTATGATTTTCATGCATAATCTTATTGCCAAATACAGTCATCAAAGCTCATAACTCATAACCATTTCTAAACAAGCAATCTCCCAAAGTCAATTTGAATAATATCAAAATTACCGAATGCCTTTGGCAGCACGCCGTCTACCTACATATCGAACTATATTATTTTTCTTTTCATAATTATCGATATTCAATCAAAATCCGATGATCTAGTTTAGTGTATTCATTTTATTTGCCTTTAAATATATAAAGTTATGTAAATGTGTTGCAGTAATATGACATAAACATTCTTGTACATGTCTTGCAAGATATGTGCGATGCTCGTTTCAAAACAACAAGTTTTTTGACGACGCGACTATGACGAGCGTACCTGATCCAATACACGAAGAAAAATGTTTTTCAAGCAGAGTATTCGAAAAGTCAGGGCTGGAAACTTTCTCTCCCATCCTTGTACTTTTACTCCATTTAAGTAAGAACCTTTGATAATATAACATACTACATTTAAATATACAGGGTGTTCCAGACGTTTTAGTATGGTCAAATTTCTTTGCTTTTATAGTAAAGATAGAGACACCAAATTTTAGGTGTATCTTATTGGTTAATATATGTACTTTTTTATGTAGTTCAACGGGGTGACGCTAGAGAGTTGAGGTCAAAAATTTGAAATGCAAGCCTGTGCCGTGTAGTACCTCATTTTAAAGGTCTTAAAAAACATTTTACCACAAACCCGAAGTCCGTAGATATATTAATTCGTTTTTAAATGTCAAGCGTTTAAAAATTAAAAATCGTAAAAAAATATAAAATTTAAGTACATTTATTTGCCTTATTACTTTAAAAGTTGTTCAAAATGACCACCATGAACTTCTTGGCAGTAATAAAGTCGATTTTGGAACTCACTTCCCCATTTTCGAAAATGGCAGATGTTGTTTCTTGGCAGAGTTCCAAAATCGACTGTATTACTGCCAAGAACTTCATGGTAGTCATTTTGAACAACTTTTAAAGTAATAAGAGAAATAAAGGTCCTTAAATTTTTAATTTTTTTTACGATTTCTTATTTTAATAGGATTGCCATTTAAAAACGAATTAAGATACGGACCTCGGGTTTGCGGTAAAATGTTTCTTTTTTGAAGACTCTTAAAATGAGGTAGGTACCACACGGCACAGGGTTGCATTTAAAATTTTTGACCTCAATTTCTTAGCTTCACCCTTCAAGGGGGTTGAAAAAGTTTAGTTACATAAAAAGTAAATTTAATTACCAATAAGATACACCTAAAATTTCGTGTCTCTATCTTTACTAATAGCAAAGATATTTGCTCATACTAAGACTTTTCGGACCCCCTGTATATCTATTTGAGCACACTGAGCGAGTAATATTGATTTTAAACAAGTAGTTTCAATTTAATTTGGTTTTGTTGATGAATTTTTAGTTTTTTTCGGAAATTCATACCGGAAAGAATGTTTTGTAGACTTCACCGTGTAATGTCTAAACTGGTTGCGTTATTCTGACCCAGAAATTGAACTAGAGCAATTTAGTTATTTTTTAGCAACAAAAACTTGTCCCAAAGTTTAATCGTAATTGGCTAAAAAGATATTTCGCTAACCACTATTTACGTGTGCTTTTAATTAATAAAAATTAGTAAAAATCACTATAAAGTTCTTGTAGACGTAGACCCTATTTTATCAGAAAAAAAATTGTAGTTAAGGCAAACATCTATCTTCTATTAACAAAAAATAGCCAACAATCACGGTTGGTATAAGAAAAAAGCCAAGAAACCATTGACACCTCGAATTTCGTAAAGCTCGATGAAAAACCATTACTCAATATGAGTTACTGCTTATTTCATATTCAGCACAAAATCGAAGCCCTATACAAAAACAACAATAAATACCAATAATGGGTTAGCTAATAGCTGTCTGTTAAAACGTTGTTAAAATTAAAACATAACCCCGATTACGGCGATTACGCTAGTTTTAATCTATTGTCTCTAGGAAGCACGTGCAAAAAACAAGTTTTCAACATAAACGCTAGAAATGATCAAAAAGCAGGCACATTGTAGTACATCGTGTTTTTTTAGTATTCTCTGTCTTAACTTTCGCTATCTACGATCGCGTTTTGCTTTATTTAAACATCTGTGGGGTTCTAGGACACACCCAGAATGCGATGTGTAATAGTTTCAATAGTTTTCGCGATAATATGTAGGCATGCCTGTAATTAGCGGAACGACACTTTTAGTTTTTTATTGCTTTTTAACCCTATCCTAATTTTTTTTTAATTCTTTATTCCCAACCAACTTAAAATTTATTACATAACAATAAAATATATAATATTAAAAAATATAACAGTATTAAGAAAAACTAATAAAATTCTAAAGAAAAACTATTAAAACACTCAATTTTTTTAAATACTTTTTAAGGTGTATTTTAAAAGTCCTTAAAAACTGTTAAAAACAATCAAATTCTTAAATAATGCTTCTTCAAGTGTATTTTAATTAAATAAGTGTAATTTCTTGATTTTCTTTATGTTTTTTGGAAGGTCATTATAAATTTTTATGCCATTATGTAATAAAGACTGCATGCCAAAATTGCTTTTTACAGGTGCTGTTTGCAATAATTTAGTTTGCCTCGTGTTATGATTATGTATTATTAATTTAACTATTTTAAATTCTGCGTTATACATTTTCTAAATCTTCAGAAAACTTACTACCGGAGAAGGCAATATTCGCGAGAAATTATTGCTTTAGATTGGCAGATGCAGTTTATCAATTAAAGCCACTATCGATAGGCTGTTTGGACTGAGCCCTTAAAACCTTGTAATCCTGCTTTAATTCAGGATTCTTGGAATATTTTCACTTTATGTATGCTTTACTTTTTTAATAGATTAGCTCAACTGTTTTGAGTGAGTAATATGAAGAAAACTTCAAAGTGCCGTTTGGTTTCTTAGATTTTGATTAGAAGAGATATAATATAATCTATCTATAATATAATCTCCAGAAAATTTGCTCTCGGATAACATTATATTTTCAGGAATTCGTTTTAGATGAGAAGATACAGTGGGTTGAATGAAAGTTAATAAAAAGTGGGTCATGTAAATTTAAATTTTCTACCGTTTTGATTATTTTTTTTAAATAGGATCAAGAATGCGAAATGTCAAGAGTGCTCAGGGACTTACCGAGGGCCCTAACTGAAGCAGGGAAGTGAGAATGAAGGGACAAAATTTCGACCTTTTTTGCAAATGTGCACTATTTTTTGTTTTGTTAAATATGCCCCTAAACGATATTTACTGTAACTATTGCGAAAACACAATAACAATAATTACCCACATTACATAATAAGCGCTAAGCTAGGTCTAGGTATATCACGACACACCTGTTTGTAAAATAATGTACTTAACGTGGTACCAGTTTGGCCGCTTTTTCGAAATGAGCCGCTGTAAATGCCGAACTTTACGGAATACGGAAAAGAGCAATGGACTTAGATTTTTGATATATTATAGTTTACATAAAATATGTCATCTGCTGTTGTATAAGTATTGATTCCTATTAATTTTAAATACATATACAGGGTGTCCAAAAAGTTCTCGTATGGGCAAATATCTTTGCTATTAGTAAAGATAGAGACACCAAATTTTAGGTGTATCTTATTGGTTATTAAATCTACTTTTTTATGTAATTTGCTCAGTCCCCTTGAGGGGTCACGATAGGGAGTTGAGGGCAAAAATTTTAGAGGCAACCATATACCGTGTGGTACCTCATTTTAAAGGTATCCAAAAAATTTTTTTAACGCAAACCCGAGGTTCGTATCTTAATTCGTTTTTAAATGGCAAATCGGCAAAATCGGTTTTGGAATTGACTTCTCACATTTTCGAGAATGGCAAGTCTTACTTCTTGGCAGACGTCAATTTTTTCTATTACTGAAAAGAAGTATTCATGGTGGTCATTTTGAACAACTTTTAAAGTAATAAGAATAATAAAGGCAATTAATTTTTTTACGATTTTTAATTTTTAAAGGCTTACCATTTCAAAACGAATTAAGATACGGATCTCCGATTTGCGGTAAAATGTTTCATTTTTGAGAATACCTTTAAAATGAGGTACCACACGGCATAGGGTTGTATTTAAAATTGTTGACCTCAACTCCCTAGCGTCACCCCTCAAGAGGGTTAAAAAAGTTAAATTACATAAAAAAGTAGATTTATTAACCAGTAAGATACACCTAAAATTTGGTGTCTCTATCTTTATTAATAGCAAAGATATTTCCCCATATTAAGACTTTTCGGACCTTTATAGTGTATATATCATATTTATAATACTCTTTGTAAAACACATACCAAAAATGCACCTATCTTAATGAATCCAATCAAATTTTCTGGAGATCACAAAAGCCAAGTAACACAAGCCAAGAACCTTGTTCAGTTCAACGCCTTCAAAACCCAGTCTTGCTTCCTCTCACGCAAAAAATCTGGCAACGCTTACCCCACCACATGAATGGCCAAGCCCTACAGAATTACAGAACAACGAAACATTCGATCTCGTTGGCGTCGCTTTCGAACAGCCCTCACGAGAAAACTTCCTTCTCTCGCTCATCGCCGCGCTGTAGGGGATTTATCCCTTTTCTACCGCTACTTCCACGGATTTTGCTCTGAAGAACTAGCCGGTATTATTCCTCCCTTGAATGTCCCTAACCCTAACAGAACAACAAGAGGCGCGTTACGTATGCATCCCTTTACTGTCCAGCTACAAAAGCCAAGAACAGACCTTCTCTCGCTCATTCATACCTAGGGTCTCCAGATTATGGAACAAATTGCCTGCAGATGTTTTCCCTTCCCGTCCCAACCTCCAATCCTTCAAATCCCATGTCAATAGACTACATTTCCCTTCTCTTCAGACACCCACGGTACGTTAGTACTTAGGCTTGAAGTCTACGTGGGATGTCGTAGATAAAAAAAAATGTATACAATGTTCGTTCAAGATTCTATCCAGAAATTCATAACAACTGAACTAAGGCAAAAACTGAAATTTGTATGACCCCATTTTTTTTTTAAAGTTTGTCATTAAAGCGAATTTCTGCGAATATTAGTTTACCCGAGCAAATTATTAAGGTTTCATTAAAGATTCTGTCCATAAATTCATGAAAACTGAATTATTGCAAAAAAAATCAATTTGTACGACCTCCTTCTCAAAACGTTTTTCATTAATCAGCTGTATCTTCTAATCGAAAGTGACTTCCCCCGAATATTGCTTTGTCCGATAGAAAATTTTCTGGAGATTCTAAAAATGTATAACTTGTTGAGGTTTTGTTAACGATTCTGGCTGAAAATTCATAAAAACTGATATAATGCAACAAAAATCAAGACCGTCTTTTCAAAAAGTGTTTCATTGATCAGCTGTATCTTCTAATCTAAAGCGACTTCCCGGGAATATTACTTTATCTGATAGCAAATTTTCTGGAAATTCTAAAAATGTATAACTTGTTGAAGTTTCGTTAAAGATTCTGTCCATACATTCATAAAAATTGAATTAATGCAAAAACAATTTGTATGGCCCCCTTTTCAAAAAGCTCTTCATTAATTAGCTGTATCTTCTAATCGAAAGCGACTGCCCGCGAATATTGCTTTGTCCGATAGAAAATTTTCTGGAGATTCTAAAAATGTATAACTTGTTGAGGTTTTGTTAATGATTCTGGCCGAAAATTCATAAAAACTGATATAATGCAACAAAAATCAAGACCCTCTTTTCAAAAACTGTTTCATTGATCAGCTGTATCTTCTAATCTAAAGCGACTTCCCGGGAATATTACTTTATCTGATAGCAAATTTTCTGGAAATTCTAAAAATATATAACTTGTTGAAGTTTCGTTAAAGATTCTGTCCATAAATTCATAAAAATTGAATTAATGCAAAAACAATTTGTATGGCCCCCTTTTCAAAAAGCTCTTCATTAATTAGCTGTATCTTCTAATCCAAAGCGACTGCCCGCGAATATTGCTTTGTCCGATAGCAAATTTTCTGGAAATTCTAGAAATGGATAACTTGTTGAGGTTTCGTTAAAGATTCTGTCCGGAAATTCATAAAAACTGAATTAATGCAAAAAAATCAATTTGTATGATCCGCTTTTCAAAATATTTTTCATTAATCCGCTGTATCTTCTAATCTAAAGCGACTTCCCGCGAATAGTGCTTTATCCGATAGCAAAGTGTCTGGAGATTCTAAAAATGTATAACTTGTTGAGGTTTAGTTAAAGATTCTGTTCGGAAATTCATAAAAACTAAATTAATGCAAAAAATTTCAATTTGTACGACTCCCTTTTCAAAAAGTTGTTCATTAATCAGCTGTATCTTCTAATCTAAAGCGACTTCCCGCAAATATTACTTTATCCGATAGCAAATTTTTTGTATATTCTAAAAATGTATAACTTGTTGACGTTTTGTTAAAGATTCTGTCCCGAAATTCATAAAAACTGAATTAATGCAACAAAAATGAAGACCACTTTTTCAAAAAGGTTTTCATTGATCAGCAGTATTTTCTTTTCTAATCTAAAGCGACTTCCCGGGAATATTGCTTTATCCGATAGCAAATTTTATGGAGATTCTAAAAATTTATAACTTGTTAGGGTTTCGTTAAAGATTCTATCCATAAATTCATAAAAACTGAATTAATGCAAAAAAACTCAATTTGTATGACCCGATTTTCAAAAAGTTTTTCTGTAATCAACTGTATCCTCTAATCTAAATCGACTTCTCGCGAATAGTGCTTTATCCGATAGCAAATTTTCTGGAGATTCTAAAAATGTATAACTTGTTGCAGTTTTGTTAAAGATTATGTCTGGAAATTCATAAAAACTGAATTAATGCAACAAAAATCAATTTGTATGAGCCAAGTTTTTCATTAAGCAGCTGTATCTTGTACTCTAAAGCGATTTCCAGTGAATATTGCTCCATTCGATAGAAAATTGTCTGGAGGTTCCAAAAATGTATAACTTGTTAAGGTTTTATTAAAGATTCTGTCCAGAAATTCATAAAAACTAAATTAATGCAAAAAATTTCAATTTGTACGCCTCCCTTTTCAAAAAGTTGTTCATTAATCAGCTGCATCTTCTAATCTAAAGCGACTTCCCGAGGATATTATTTTATCCGATACCCAATTTTCTTGAATTTCTTAAAATGTATAACTTGTTAAGGTTTCTTTAAAGATTCTAAAAAATATTTCAATTCGTATGACCACCTTTTCAAAAAGTTTTTCAATAATCAGCTTCTATCTTCTAGTCTAAAGCATTTTCCATTCATATTGCTTTATCCGACCGTAAATTTTCTGAAGATTCCAAAAGTATATATAATACCGGGTCTCCGGTGGCCGAGTTGGAACTGCGCCAGCTTTGCAACCGAGAGGCGCGGGTTCGAATCCCGCTTCGACCATGGATATTTTGTGATTGTTGTTGGAAGGTGGTAGAGGAATTCTTCCTCCACCGAGGTGGTACCACCCCACACATCCTCTTAAAGGGCTGGTGAAATCCCTACGGATGTTTCCAGCTCTGGATGTGTGAGTCGATTTCCCAGTACACCCACGGTACATAGTACTTATTTCGGTCTTCGTGGGCTGTCAGAAGATAAAAAAAAATAATAGCAAAATTTTCTACATCCATACTAAAGCGGGATATTGTCTATTTTCATGAACTAGATTATACTTACACGCACCACACTTGCCAAGGTTACAAAATTACTCTCTATTTCGTAATAATTAAATGTGCATATTACATCTATTCATATCTATAGTAAATACCAATAATTATTCGATTATTCCTAATACCGTAGCAATTTCCAATTTTTTAATTTCCTTCTCAAACACCTATTAAAAATATCATTAACAATAATAAATTACGATGTTGCTCTTGATCTACATTAAACGCTCACTTTAACGTAACATTATTTTTTTTAGGAAAAAAATCTTTGAAATTGCGTTGTTTTTATCTTTAAGCAGCGGCTTATCTACATAAAATGATCGACATTTGCCGTTGGGCATCATTTTGAGTTGAATGAAACAGCAAATATGGTTACAGCTCTATTAAAATATTCAGTTTGTTGAGATCTGACACATTACGTTGATGTATTATATCTTAAATTATACAGGATGTTAAGTAATGGCATTAAAAAATCCATGGGTATATGAATCGTCCAAAATACGAATAAATGTTCGATGAAAATGGGTCTGCAAATCTTTCTAGGGGAGCTACAGTTTCTTTAATTAGCTGTTTATTCTAATCTAAAGCGAATTCCCGCGAATATTGCTTTATTCAACAGCAAATTTTCTGGAGATTCCAAAAATGTATAACTTGTTAGGTTTTAGCAGAGACTCAAGAATATAGACAGACACTCCAAAACACCGAAAAGCCGGTCTCCCTTGAGACATTTCGTGGGTTTACTGGTTTATGTTTTAAAAGTTTGTTTGTCCACCATTATACATATACAGGGGGTTTTCTAATTGAATGTCAATATTAAGGGGGGCGATTTTTGGGTCCATTTTAAAAAGAAAACTTCATATGAACGTATGTCCTAAACGTCTTAACTTTTGAGATACAGGATGGAAAGTTTTCAAAAACAAATGGTTTTTTATTAATATCTGTAATACCACTTTACATATTTTAATTAAATTTGGCATACATGTACTATGTATCAAGAGGCATTGTTTAGTGTACCACAATTTTTTTTTATTTCCATCAGTGACGTTCGTACGGAATTTCACCTGCTTATTTTGGCAGACATTGATGGTACGCCACTGATTTCTCGTAAAATTAAAATTATTCCTGATATCCTCAATCATTTCTAAACAAATTTGATCTCTTGAATTTTTTCAATCCGATGCACGGTTTTCGCTTAAAAAATAAAAACCTTTTCTCTGCATGATCATAACAATATCCTTAATATGACAATATCACATGCAGAGAAATAGATTTTATTTTTTAGATCAAATTTGCTTAGAAATGAATAAGGATCTCAAAAATTAACTTCCTTATTCATTTCTAAGCAAATTTGATCTAAAAAATAAAATCTATTTCTCTGCATGGTGATATTGTCATATTAACGATATTGTTATGATCATGCAGAGAAAAGGTTTTTATTTTTTTAAGCGAAAACCGCGCATCGGATTGAAAAAATTCAAGAGATCAAATTTGCTTAGAAATGATTGAGGATATCAGGAATAATTTTAATTTTACGAGAAATCAGTGGCGTACCAACAATGTCTGCCAAAATAGGCAGGTGAAATTCCGTACGAACGTCACTGGTGGAAATAAAAAAAATTGTGGTACACTAAATAATGCCTCTTGATACATAGTACATGTATGCCAAATTTAATTAAAATATCTAAAGTGGTATTACAGATATTAATAGAAAACGATTTATTTTTGAAAACTTTACCACCCTGTATCTCAAAAGTTAAGACATTCAGGACATACGTTCATATGAAGTTTTCTTTTTAAAATGGGCCCAAAAATCGCCCCCTTAAATATTGACATTCAATTAGAAAACACCCTATATACATGTAAATACATAGTAGGTATACATATTTATATAATGGTAGACAAACAAACTTTTAAACCATAAACCAGTAAACCCACCGAATGTCTCAAGGGCGACCCGCTTTTCGTTGCACGGCAGTGTTCGACTAGGTATTATTTAGTCTATGGTTTTAGTTAAGGATTCTGCCCAGAAATTAATAAAAACTGAATTAACTAAAAACTGTCTGTTGTCTGATGTAATAAAACCAATCATGCATTTGCATCATCAGTACATCCATTAGACCATAAAAAAACATACTAAAAACCCTATAATTTACTGTAGGAGGAAGTTAATCCAAAGTTGACATAATGCATATTAGATACTGACGAGCAAAAACACATATATTTAACAGTTTAAAAGGAAAATTATACGCTTGACAGCCAAATTGTATAGTTTAAAAATTTTCACTTATAGAATAAAAGAAATGGAACTTTTACAAACCCAAACAATAGGTTTTAGGTTCGTGTAGAACACGGTCATTTAGTTCTTATGTTTACCTGATGTGATACGAGAATTTTTCTGTTAAAGTGTTTGTGATTTTAAAAATGAAAATTCTCGTGAGTATCTACGCCTAAACAGTACTTAAATAATTACATATTTCTTTTTGAAATTTTGTTAAAGTGGTGTGGTCTAAGTAATTTAAGCCCAAAATGAAAATCATAGGTCCTAGATCATTAGTTTGAAAAGAAAACTTGATTTTACTAATTTTTCTTTAGGTTAAGCGACTTTATTTTATAAAAAAAGAGTAGTATCAAAATGTTTTAGGGCGTATAATCTTTTTTCAAGTCTAACTTGGATAATCTTGAAAAAAGCCGGTCTCCCTTGAGACATTTGGTGGGTTTACTGGTTTATGGTTTAAAAGTTTATTTGTCCACCATTATATATACATGAACATACATAGTATACATATTTATATAATGGTAGACAAACAAACTTTTAAACCATAAACCAGTAAACCCACCAAATGTCTCAAGGGAGACGCGCTTTTCGTTGCACGACAGTGTTCGTCTAGGTATTACTTAGTCTATGGTATTATCAAGCAAGGAAAAGTATGTATTAAAAGCATATACAACTGCGGGTATTTTTTTCAAAAAAGTTCGATTTTTCAGTAAGTGTTTTATTTTGATCATTACACTTTAATTACTAAAACAATTAATTAAACTATCATTTTGTACATTAGTTGTGAACAGTGACGAAGCCGAGAAATCAAATCAAGAAGAAAATCAATACTTTGTGTGCTTGTTTTGTCTTGGAAAAACCAAAATAATGCATCCTATAGAAGGTGCATCACAGACTTTAGTAAAACAGAAGTTCGACTATAATAAAAACGATTCTCGTTTTCCGCTTGTCCTGTCCGGTACCCGTAACGTGAGCTTTACAAAGACGATCCTACAAGAAAATTACTCCACCTGATTTCACCCTCTGATAATTTTTAGCAAAAGTTACTAGAAAAAGTTTTAGTAGTGTTTGTGAATGCGACTTGTGCGAGTTAGCTCGAGATCACAAGAGATCGAACAATTGTACTAAAGATGTTTCGGTAATTCGAAAAACTCTTAATGTTACTTTTTTTCTTACCTTCTAGATCCTCATCGTTATCTTCACCATGTCTTCGGCGACAATACACCGACTCTTCAAACCTAGCAGACTCTACAAGAAACTAGTCAAACCGTTTGTCGGTTTCGCACTAAAACATTCTTCATCACACGGCGATTTTGACGACATTGAACCCCTAGGTCATTTCGAGGAAGACCACAGCGGCCAAAAATCAAAACACCATCACAACCATCATAAAAAACACAAAGAAATAGTAATCTATCATCACGTACCGCATTACCAGCACATGGAACCATTTATCCACGGACAACCGTTTCATTCCAGTCATCAACCATTTCATTACGGTTTTCAATCATTTCCTTCTGGACATCATCATGGTCACGGTCATGTTCATGTCCATTCGACGCCTCACGAACCGGTTTTCGAAGGAGCTCTTTATGGAGGGACTATTGGTTTTCATGATGAGGTAGTTGGTCATGAAGGGGAACCGTTTTATCATCATGGGGGAGGATCGTTTGGTTTCGATAAAAGTTTGCATCATAAGGGTGAATTTTATGGCAGCTTTTAATAGCAAATAACTAAGCAATAATTCTGTTAAAAAACCGAAATGTACAGAATTATTTTATTAATGGTTTTATCGAAATGGGCGCTGAATACGCCTCTGTAAAAAGTTCATTACAAAATTAGAGGAACTACTTAAGATCTGGAGGGTCGACATAAACAAATCTATTCTATGGATGAGACCAGTTGGAATGGGTATAATAATTAATAATAATATTTACTGATTTCTTTTTCTTATTTTTTTAAAAAATTGTAATGTACTGAATCTTCTTTAGGTTGCCGAGAAAACACTGGCACAATTTACAAATAAAAATGTGTTTAATTTATAAAAAAATGCTTAGTACTTACCTATAGGTAGTAAATATTATTTTTAAAATTTTTAAACCTAAATCTGCTTACACAAACATTGCAGTGACACGGTGACAAGACCTTTTTCAAAAGGTCATGCATTTTCTTCACGTTTCACAGATGTTACCTCTCATATTAGGGTTAATAATGTATTCTTTCTTATTAATTGCATGTAAATATCTTTGTTAACATTATTTATGTAATATTTTAAACGCAAGAGCAGGTGTAGCCATATGGCCGACCTATTTTCAATTTTTATTGGGTTTTTGTTAAATATTAAATAAGTAATAAAAAATATACAGAGCCAGAAGAAGTTAATATTTTACTGAGAGCAAACGCACTAGTAAAAGATCGATAAAACACCCTGTATAAAATTTAAGGTATGTTGTTAATTAAAAAATAAATATTTTAAAACTTACCAAACGCCTACTATATTGTTCTTGTCTTAAATATTGTTGCAAGAGTACTATACAAACCGACAGATTGGAATCTGTCTCCTAGAATTAAAAATAGATATAAATTAAAAGTACTATATAAAATAGTTCAAAATTTCTAAAAGTTTTAATAAAACATCTTTCAGTGAGCCCCCCACCCTTGAGCTTTGTTCACAAATAGCGAATTTTATAAAAATAATAGTTATTGTAAAATTTAAAAATGTTAACCACTCATACATATTAATCATATTATACAAAATATTATAAATAATAACAAATATTTGTTTTCTAGGTATGTCAGTTTTGTGAAATAAATTATGCCACAGAAATATAAATATGAGATCCATAGTACTAATATGTATGTAAAAATTGAAATTTTTTTTTGGCATTTCTGTTTTGCTTGTTCTTAGATTGTTAGATTGTTACATTTTACGAAAATATATTTTTTCGTAAACAGTAAAATTCGCAAAATATTAGTGAAAAAAAGACAGAAAAAGATCCTGAACAAACCTAAACGACCCTCTTTGGGTTTGATCAGGTTTCTTTAGGTTTTCTAAGTCACTCTGTTGTGAAGTAGTGTTATTTGGTTATCCGTCATTTTGTGAAAGATTTGATAATAATATTGCACCTATTTATACGTATGTACATACGTAATACGCTGTGGAAAAACCCCTATTTCTAAAAAAGAGGTAGCCTATCAATTTTTTTTAAATTAATAAATTAGGCAGCAAAATTATTTATAATAAATAAACATACCGGGAGACGGAGGAGAGATTCGGGTCATACTATCGAAAATTTTGCAGCATACGGTTTTAATATATAGTTCCCGGTACGTCAGTATGTTAGAGGAAGAAATGAACTTTAAGAAACTTCCTAAAGACAAATTGAATTTAAAGTTTTACTGATCAGCAAGTGTCGGATAGCGGAATGTTCTCCTTTTGGTGAGAACGACCCATATACAGGGTGTTACAAAAGATGTTAAGAAATTTTAAGGGCAGATTCTACATCTAAAAATATGAAAATAAGTTTATATAAACATGGTTCCTCAAACGCTTCTTTTTCGAGATACAGGGTGTTTAATATTTTTCTTTTTTAAAAGTTTCTTTTTAATTTCTCCAAAATGCGTTAAGATATTGACAAGAATTTTGGTACCTGCCAGTATGTAATCAAGCAAAGGGTACTTTTACGTGCAAAAAATTATTTCCTAAAGTACTTGCATCAGTGGCGTGCGTGCTGGTGAGTCTTTATTTTTAGCGAAAAAAATGGCACGCCACTGATTTGGAATTGACATTGTTTTCTTTAAGCCCAATTAATTCTGCGTGAAAAGTGTCTCTTGAGCTTTTTTGTTCTGACGCACCGTTTTCGAGATGAAAATTAATTTATTTCTTACAATAAAAAAAATTAAAATGATTTTTTTTACAGGAAACGGTGCTTTTTGATTTCAGTTTATAGTAGATGCTGGAAATGGCTTTTCCGTGCTTCAATACATGCTCTAAATCGTCTTCGCATATTTCTCCTAACTCTTCGGAATACTGGAGGTGTGAAAATATTAAACACCCTTTATCCCGAAAAACAAGCATTTGAGGATCCATGTTTATATAAACTTATTTTTATATTTTCAGATGTAGAATCGTCTGTTAAAATTTCTTAACATCTTTTTGTAACACCCTGTATAAATGGATAAATAAATAATTTTTTGGTCTACGATTTTGTGTAGCCCGAATTGACGTTACTCCCCCCCCCCCTCCTCCACGAAATTCTAAATCTGTCCCTGAACTACCTACATGCAGAATTTCTGTAAAATAATAAAATATGGCTACCACTTTTAAATTAATGAAGAAAATTGGTAAAATAGAAGTGGTGAAAATAGTAAGCACAAATTTCTATCTCTACTTAAATCAAAAACTACATCTCTCTTACTACTTAACGAATAAGTTCTTACTTTTAATTTTTCTTGTAAAACCCACAACTTTTCTTCGATAGTGGCCGCCATCGTGCAACAAGAAGGGAAATAGGACGAAAATAACAAGGGGTGCAATAAACTGTCGCGTGTCAACATGAGCCAGAATTTAGAAAACTATCGACTAATCCATAAATTAGATTCATAACCGGGAAGTATATAGGCATGCAATCCGGGGGTTTTTCCGGACTGATGGATAGTCGATTCTGGCTGCACGATAAGACAGTGTGAAGACTGTCAAGATAAAGGTTACATGGTAATTTTAACCTTTAAATTTAGGCCCAACCCAACCCCCCCCCCCCCCCCCCCCTTGGCCTTATGTAACGACGCTCATGTGTACAACACGTTTGAACACGTTTCTCTCGTGTCATTTTCAAAACTTGTACAATATACTATTGTTGGCATAGTCTTAACTATAGGCCTGAGGAGGGCTTGGGGCTAAGCCCCCCCCCCCCCCCCCCGAAATATTGATGAGCCCCCAAAAATATGTACCAGCCCCCGAGTAGACCCCCCCCCTGAAAGACCGAAGCTAGTTACGCTTATGATTGTTGGCCATTAAAATCAAAAACAACCCCTAAAAATAGACTATCAAAATTCTTATACCAATCTGCGTAAAAAATTTGAGCACTCTGCAGTAGATGCTTTGGCCATAAATAAATCCAATTAACTGTATCTATCTTACCTTATACCTTACCTTGTAACAAAAATACTGATTTAATGGGTTGAATTAGATTAGGTTAGACTCGACCCTGTATGCTATTTTGACGATGATTTTAGAAAACAATTCTAAACTACATGACACTTACCCAGTTTTTTCTTTCCAAAGAACGCAAATTTCACTTTAGAACAATATTTTTAAAACGCTAATTGAAAAATACGGTAAACAAATATCAAATAGCCGCCATATGAACAAGTTTCTACAGATTCACGATTAACCAGGAGACATCTATTGAGAAGGAATAAAACTATTTTAGTGTGTTCTTTAATTGAAAGATGACACTGGACCCATAAATGATCATAGTATTATTGAGATTATTTAAAATATTTAAGCATTTTCTGCTGTATTTAGTTGGGTTTACAATTTTTTTTTTATTTAAAGAATCTGAAATTTAAATGGCTTTCATTCTGGCGGATGCGCATAACAATAGGTATTTATAGTTGCCTAGATATTAGAAGTACGACGAGAGTGAATAGTCAATTTTAGGCGAACGGCATTGTCCCAATTTAACCGGACAATTCCTTTGAATTTAAGCGAAAGTTTCTTACTGAACAGCTGAAAATTTGACAGACATGACGTTATGAATCATCGGCTGTCATTCCGTCTTTGACTTCGGGCGTTGTTGTTTGTTAGTTTGGGTGGGTTTCAAGGCTGATTTTTGAAAAAATAACGAAATACTCGTTACAGGAACAAATTTAAGAAAGCCTTTGATTACAAAATATTCTCATTAATCTTTAGAACTATCGCTTCAACTATTAAATCTCAAAAATACAGGTTGTGTTTTATTCTTAGTTTTATGTGTCTAACCAAAACAAACATTTCTTTGTATTGGTAGTGTTTTAGAAATAGGTTTTCAACATTTCTGAGGAAAAGGAGGAAGAAATGGCTCCCGTAGAAGTGGAAAATCAGTCGGTAAGAATTTTTTTTTAATAATTATAGTGCATATTTTGTATTTCTCTAGCCCGATACCTTTTATGGTACCCACTGATCTAGAAAAACTAAATTGCTTTGTTGAATAAGGTAGTAGACTAAATACCACGGTAGTACCTGAATTTGGAGTTAATTTGTTTGTGTATGCGGGCGTGTACTACATACCTAGGTAGAAATTTTAGGGTCAAAATATTTTTGCTTTACCGATAAGGTCACTGCTAAATACTAAGTTCAAAAGCAAAAATATATATAATATTGCTAAGGTCCCTACCTACTGCATTGTAAATCTTCACAAATTTCAAAGGAAAAATGACTGATATTAAAATATGTTATAGTTTGTTTGCTGGTGCTTTTCAAAACAATATTTAACTCCACTATAAGTAGCTAAAGTTAGTTTAAAATATAGAAGAAAAATTACATATGTTTTTAATTATTTTCATGTCCAACACATGTGTTATAAAATTGTGTATTCTTCTGTGAATATTATATAATATAATTGCAACTATTTATTGTATTCTACCCTTGGATTAACATAACATAATAGTCAAAACAAAAATCTTTAATTAAAAGCCCTAAATTTAAATTATACATCGATAGCTTAGTTTTAAGACGTCGTATCCCACAATTTTTAATAATTAGTTTTACTGCATATTTCAAAAGGTAAATATGTTCCGCAACTAATTCTAAAAGAACGCATTCCTCAGACTAATAGAAATATTTTATTTATGAAATTCAAATATTGGCATATCATCATTACCTTTTTCTATAAAGCCAACAAATCATAACCCTTACATTAGTCTTGAAATCATATTAGTAGTATATGCTGTTTTGTGAACCTCTGTGTATTGTAGGAAAAATACTTACCGGTAAACAGTACCTATCTGCGGTACCCATTTAAAACAGTAACAGAGATGTACAAGGTCTCAAAGTCAAAATGCCAGACTTATCTACCTTTATCAATGTTTATTTTTACCAACGTCTTTAAAGATGAAAATTTGGCAATATATCAACCTCGAAAACACCAGTGTAATCTTTACTGTCAGTATAAAATTAACCAATTAAGTGAGAATAAATATCAGAATCATTTAGAGAAAAAGAAGCTCATGCTGAAAAAGAAAGATACAAAAATGAGTCATTAAATGGGAATAATTACATTTTCACTTGCAGGTAGTAAAACTTTGTCCTGTAATCGAAGCAAGTTGTGTGTATGACAAGGCGTGGTTGTAAATTAACATATTTACCATATATAATAAAATATAGAAAACTACGAATGTACCCATTACCTTTGGAATAAGACAGAAAGTGACCTGGAAACCTCATTATGTTTGCGTGGGTTTGCTTGGATGATTGCACATTGCCTACATGAAAAAAATATTATTTTTTCCATATAGATGTGGATACCAAAACCGGAATTCAACTCTGGCTAATGCTCTTACCTATTTTGCCACCAAAAATAATCTGTGTATTGTACAAAAGTATTTAGAGAAGAGTCACACTGAAATGGAGTTTGGCACACTTTAAAGTTAATTTACAAAAAATGTTATAAAAATAATTTTCGGGAATTTCCATGGAATTACCACACCTAAAAAAATTATCCAGATGTTATTTTTGTCAAAAATTGTCTTATGGTAACTTCTAATAGATTTTTAATTCCCCCTGAACATTTTTTTATTTTTGGGATACAATATCTTAGAACTAAGCTATCGACATTTTAATGCTCATCATTCACTAAGCATTAAAAAAAATTTTAGGTAGAAGAACAGATCAGAAATTTAATTCTTTCTGGTCATGTAGGATTTGACAGTTTGCCTGACCAACTAGTCTCAAAGAGTGTCCAAAATGGTTTTATTTTTAATATTATGTGTATTGGTAAGAACTTATTTTCTACAGAGCTGCAACAGCTATATCTAGACTGTCATAAAAAGTAATTTTCAGTAACGAAAATTGACAATAGTAAATGAACTGACTTCAACTCTAAAACCTCTCTTTTTAGTATATTTTCAAGTTATTTTTGTCTAAGGATTGACTCATGACTTATTGATTTAATATTTTTTGTGACTTTGAATAGTACTTAACATAAGGCTCTTGAAATTTTTGTATTTATTGCATGCTTTTTAGGTGAAACCGGATTGGGTAAGTCCACTCTTATGGACTCCCTATTCAATACAAATTTTGAATCTAGCCCCAGTCCCCACACCTTACCCACCGTCAAATTAAAGGGACATACTTATGAACTTCAAGAAAGCAATGTACGCCTTAAGGTAATGAGATATGTTCAGTCCAAAGTCCACTTTATCTTAAAATCACCATAAGTAATTTTTTGGCGACTTTGTTTTATTCTTTTTTGCTTAAATTTTGTTAGTTGTATTTAAATTTACTGTATTTTTAAGTTTCATTTTTTTTAGCTGACTATAGTAGATACAGTTGGTTATGGAGACCAAATTAATAAAGATGACAGTTTCAAAGCTATAGTCAACTATATTGATGATCAGTTTGAGAACTACCTACAAGAGGAACTCAAAATTAAAAGGTCTCTATCTACCTATCACGATTCTAGAATCCACGTCTGTCTCTATTTTATTTGTCCAACAGGTAAAAACAATTTTTCTCTCAATACTTCTAAAAATAAGTACATCTGTCTTTATTTCACTTTAATTTTTTTATTAGGACATGGTTTAAAATCAATCGATTTGGTCTGTATGAAAAAACTCGACCAAAAAGTAAACATTATCCCAATTATTGCAAAAGCTGACACAATCTCCAAAACAGAGTTGCAAAAATTCAAATCGAAAATTATGGCCGAACTGCAGAATAATGGTGTACACATTTATGAGTTCCCTGTGGATGACGAGTCAGTCTCTGAAATAAACTCTACTATGAATTCTCATATTCCTTTTGCTGTTATTGGCAGTACTGATTTTGTTAAAGTTGGTAGTAAGGTAAGTACT
Source organism: Philopedon plagiatum (assembly GCA_963971165.1). Taxonomy (NCBI): domain Eukaryota; kingdom Metazoa; phylum Arthropoda; class Insecta; order Coleoptera; family Curculionidae; genus Philopedon; species Philopedon plagiatum. The sequence continues at coordinate 125,345,588 of OZ020192.1, read as the reverse complement.
AAGGACTAACAACCAAATTCAAAATAATAAAGTTGTCTTTGGAGCAATAAAACGCCAAAGTATTGTAAAAAATATTTTAAATAATTTATTTTTTTAGCTTGTGAGAGCAAGACAGTACCCATGGGGTACTGTGCAAGTTGAAAATGAAACTCATTGCGATTTTGTAAAGTTAAGAGAGATGTTGATAAGGACAAACATGGAGGATATGCGTGAAAAAACTCATAATAAGCACTATGAACTATACAGGTACTAGTTGGAGGTTGATAGTTTTAATAATATGCATAAAAATGTGAAAAGGTTTTGTCATTTTCATGCAAATTTTTCTATTTTTGACATTTTTTTTGGCTCTATTTGTTTACAATGTTGTGTAACTAAAAAATAAGTTCACGAATATTTTTTTAGGAAAAGACGCCTTGAACAAATGGGATTCTCAGATGTGGACGCCAACAATAAGCCAATCAGTTTCCAAGAAACCTTTGAAGTGAAACGATCCAATCATTTGCAGGAGTTACAGCAGAAGGAAGATGAAATGAGACAGATGTTTGTGGTTAGAGTGAAAGAGAAGGAAGCTGAACTTAAAGAGGCTGAAAAAGAGGTAAAGAACTTTATAATGTTTTTAATAACGATTTATTTTACTATTTATTTTTTTACATCAGTTACATGCAAAATTCGATAAGCTGAAGAAAGATCACACGGAAGAAAAGAAAAGAAACGAAGAATCTAGAAAAAAATTGGAGGATGAGATTGTGGAATTCAACAGGAGGAAATCGCAGTACCAGCAGATGGGTTCCAGCAGTCACCATACCCTGACTCTCGGAAAAAGTAAGAAGAAGTAAAAAATTGTATTTTTCTTTTGGATGGGGGGTGAAGTGGTGGGAAAACTCTTTTCTTTCCTTGAGAAATATGCCAAAATTTTTTTTTTAATTTGAACTTTACTTTTTTTATACTTTTCCAGCTTTTGCAACTTAGCTGCTCTTATTTTTTTTTGTCTTTATAGGCAATAAAGAAAAAAATACATATTATACAGTGTGTTTCTAAATCTCGGTTAAATTTTTTAGGGCGTGATTCCCGGAAAAAATATTACTCTGTATATTGTTAGTCAAGATTTTTATATATTTTTTAGAAATTGGCTAATAATAACCCTACACAAATTTTAATATCATCTCAAAAAGTACTTATTTAAGATAAATTGAAAAAAACAAAAAAAAAATCAAACTAACTTGGAACTAAAACTTGAAAATGAATGTTTATATAAACCTTTTTTTTATCTAAAACCAGCCCCTAAAATGCTTACTAGGGATTTAGGAACACGCTGTATATTATTACCATGATCCATAAATAAAACCACTTTTATACTGGCATACAAATCTATATTTCTTTTTTTTTTCACTGTGTTCATCAGCACCATTCAAGGAGTGTGACCTTATTTTCTTTAATAATTTTCACCCCTTTTTATTAACAAAAAATCTTTTCTGTTAATAAACATTTATACAAAGTGATTTCGTTCAAGTTGATGCTTCATTTTACAACTTTCTTTAAATGCAAACATATCAATTTTTACAATTGATTAAAAGGAAATTTTAATTCTGTGTAAGGCACCAACTGCGAGAACACCCTGTATAATCCTCTTGTGCGGTTTCAAAACGGCATTCTCTAGACCAAAAAACTTTTAATAAGCTAAAAGTATGGTAGAAAATAGCGTTAGGACATTTGCAGATATATGACAATGAAATATCTATTTATGTGTAGCTTTTTTTAAACACCCTATATATTGATATGTAGCAAGATCCGGACGTTTTCAATCTACTGGGACTATTTCAGTGATAGAGTGAATAATTTCAGTGACATAGTAAGGGAGATTGTTTCAGTCTGCTTTACGGCAATTTTTATTATATTATATCACAAAACTAGGCAAAATTTGGCTTAGTGTTGACGGTACAAATGTCGCAACAACAGCTTTATCCTGTGTAAAATTTATAGCCCACAAATCTGGTTTAATATCAAAAGTAAATTAAAAGTCACTAGACACTAGGTCTGGATTGCAACAAGGCTATATTTCCATTAGGAATGCTGACATCTACCAAATACAGACTGTATTATTTCTTTTTAACTGAGAAGTGACATTTTCACACCTTTTTCTTCTGATCTAAGTGTGTGTGATTATATTTTTATTGCATTCTTCAATTTCCGAATTCTGGCAGTATTGATTTTCTTGATCGTGCTTTTCTCATGGTTTTTTTAAATTCTACCAAAGTAAGTAAAGATCGAAGTTGTCAGTTGAAAATTTTCGGACCTATCTACATATCAAAAATTTTTAGATAAAAAATACTAAATAATTAGTATTGCTATCAATTTTACTTTACATCATGACAAAGAATAGCGAAAAACATGATATCTTAACTATCCTGCTCTAAATGTTTTTATAATCTCATGCATTCTAGAACTTTATTTTTGTACATTTTTTATTTTTTTATATTTTAACCTTTTTATGCATTTTTTACTTGCTAGTTAGTCAGATAGCACAAAGTACTCCAATTATTACAATTTGACAGCACCAAACTGTCAAATTCTATAATTATTACAAATTTGACGGTAGTCAGCTGTCAGATTGCATAATTATTACAATTTGACAGCAGCTAGCTGTCAAAGTCCATAATTATTACAATTTGACAGTTGACAGCTGTCAAATTTCAATCATACGGATGTTTTGACTATAGTCACTTGTAGAGCTAGTAAGAAAATATTAGTGTAGAAGTATCTAAAATGCATTTATTTGAACGTAAACGTAAAAATAAATTTTATTATATTAAGAGAAACATTTTTTTAATTATCTTATCCCATTTTTTTTCGTTTATACGCAAGTTTCACCTGGCCGAACTAATTTTGCAAATCTTTTGTAATACGTGAATTTTTTCGATAAGTTTTGTACTTTTTCGTATTTCGGATATCTTGGAGTTGGTCTTGGTTTGATTTCTTTTTCGTGTTCCTGTAACATAAAAAACTTTAAATATAGGGTGTTTTCTAAATATAAAAAATAAGGGTTTTTTTGGCGGAGCTACGAAAAACTTTAAAAAATTAATTTTCAATAACAACTTTTTGAAAAATACAATTTTTAGAAAAATTTTGATTTCTATAATTCAATAACTGCTCCCCGTTAATTTTTTATACCTGTTTGGAAAGCATCTTTTATTTCATTTCAGTTAAATAACAGTTTTTTAACAGCATGGAAATTTTTCAAAAAAACTTTACTAAAGATTGCACTTGTAAAAAAAAGGCACTTAAAACAAATCTCAGAGTAAAAATTGAATCAGTTTTTGAATCTTTTTAGGTTTTTGCTGCTTTTTGAGTTTCTTCATTCTGACCTTCACCAGAAACTATATGCGTCATATTTAAGGCTAATTTTTCCACCTTAGAATATCTGGCAATCTGATTGTTATCATAAGGTGAACAGATTAGCCTTAAAACATTTTTTTTGCAACGTGTTTGCTACTTCGTATCATTTTCCTTGGTAAAGCGCGTGCTTTTGCACTACAGGCATTATCACCTAATTTTTTGCTAAGCATTGCAATACAAACTATACTTTACAGCTTTTTTCTAAAACTAAAACTCTTTTTAATAGTTATTTATTTGCGGAAAAAAATCCAAAGGTTGAATTCAGGATCTTACGTTTTAAACTAACTAAAATTTTTATTAAAATTATTTCCAACGATGACCAGTGTTCTTATCAACTTCATAGGAACATTCATAGTACCAGTCCGAATGACCTTTTGCGGCGATTTTTAAGACTTCTTTGTAGGTTTAGAAAACGTAGCAAATAACATTAAAAAATAGTAAATGTCATTAGTTTCGCTTTTATAGGACTCTTCAGTCTGCTTCTACTAAAAAAAACATTACTAAAGCTTTTGTGATTGGCGATCCTGCGCTTTTTCAAAAAAAAAAAACTGAACACGGACATTTTTTCTTTTATTTTCAGAGGTCATGCATAGGTTTATCTAAAACGCGAGCTCTTCTGTCTTCTAGATAAAGATATACCTCGGCTTATCTGAGAGGTAAAATAAGGTATTTTTTATAGATTATAGAAATAAGATTTGTCAAAAGTATTTAGCAGTATTTAAAGTTGAATAAGGCCAAGTTTTTAGTAAGGAACCTGACCTTAAGGAGGATTTATGCAGCATTTTTTGTTATAGCTTAAATTATTTTATATCTTGTAATAGGGTAGTTCAATCCGATCAGATAGGTTATTTCTGCGTCGTCGGCGTCGGCCTTTATCTCTTCTATCTTCTCATAATTAAATAAGTGAAAAAATGTAAGGCTTATCAAATTTTTTTGGGAACTATTGCCTTACTAAAAAATTTCGTGCAAAATATCAAGTTTCTGGGATCATGGTCCTGAAATCTTTCAAGACACTCTCTTTTGTAATCATTTATTTGCGAAAAAAAAACAAAAATGTTGAATTCAGTGTCCTACGTTTTAGGCTGAAGATATTTAATTAAGATTATTTTCCACCCTTTTTGGTGACCAATGTTCTTATCAAGTTTATAGGAACATTCATAGCAGCAGTCCAAATGACTTTTTGCGACGATTTTTAAGAATTCTTTGTAGGTTCATAAAACGTAACATTAAAAAATAGTAAACGTCGTTAGTTTCGATTTTTTACGACTCTTCAGTCAGCTTCTACTAAAAAAACATAACTAAAGTTTTTGTGATTGGTGGTCGTGCGCTTTTTCAAAAAAACAAAAAAAAACTGAACACGGACATTTTTTTCTTTTATTTTCAGAGATCATGCATAGGTTTAGCTAAAACGCGAGCTCTTCTGTCTTCTAGATAAAGATATACCTCGGCTTATCTGAGAGGTAAAATAAGGTATTTTTTATAGATTGTAGAAATAAGATTTGTCAAAAGTATTTAGCAGTATTTAAAGTTTAGTAAGGTCAAGTTTCTAGTAAGGAATCTGACCTTAAGGATGGTTGATGCAGCAATTTTTGTTATAGCTTAGTGTCCAAATGTATTTTTTAAATTATTTTATGCCTTGTAATAGGGCAGTCCAATCCGATCAAATGTGTTATTTCTGCATGAGTCAGCCTTTCTATCTCTTCTATTTTCTCATCATAACATCAATACAAATTGTAAGGCTTATACAATCTCTTTTGTGAACTGTTGCCTTACTAAAAGATTTCGTGCAAAATATCAAGTTTCTAGGACTAGGGTTATGAAATCTTCCTTAAGACACTCTCTTTGGTAATTATTTATTTTCGAAAAAATGACAAAATTGTTGAATTCAGGATCCTATGCTTCAAACTAAACAATTTTATTAAGATTATTTCCTGCCCTTTTTGATGACCAATGTTCTTATCAACTTTATAGGAACATTCATATCAGCAGTCCTAATGACTTTTGCGACGACTTTTAAGATTTCTCTGTAGGTTTAGAAAACGTAGTGAATAACATTAAAAAATAGTAAATGGCGTTAATTATGATTTTATAGGACCCTTCAGTCTGCTTCTACTAAAAAAAATTACTAAAGCTTTTGTGATTGGTGATCGTGCGCTTAAAAAAAAACAAAAAACTGAACACACATATTTTTTCTTTTATTTTCAGAGATCATGCATAAGCTTATCTAAAACGCGAGCTCTTCTGTCTTCTAGATAAAGATACATCTCGGCTTATCCGAGAGGTAAAAGGTATTTTTTTATAGATTATAGCAAGAAGATTTTTCAAAAATATTTAGCGGTATTTAAGGTTTAGTAAGGCCAAGTTTTTAGTAAGGAATCTGACCTTAAGGATGGTTGCTGCAGCAATTTTTGTTATAGCTTAGTGTCCAAATGTATTTTTTAAATTATTTAATAATTTGTAATAGGGAAGTCCAATCCAATCAAATATGTTATTTCTGCACGAGTCAGGCTTTATCTCTTCTATTTTCTTATCATAAAATCAGTAAAAATATGTAAAGCTTATACAATTTCTTTTGTGAACTATTGCTTTACTAAAATATTTCGTGCAAAATATCGAGCTTCTAGGACCAGGATCCTGAAATCTTCTACGAGAGTCTCTTTAGTAATTATTCATTTGCAAAACAAAGCCAAAAATGTTGAATTCATAATCCTATCTATCGAACTAAAGACATCTTTATTAGGATTATTTCCTACCCTCTTTAATGACCAATGTTTTTATCAACTTCATAGGAACATTCGTAGCAGCAGTCCGAATGACCAGGGTCCTGACTCTGGGTAAAAGATATTGTGTGCAAAATATCAAGACCAGAGTCTTGAAATCTTTCAGAACTCTGATAACTTGATATTTTGCACGAAATCTTTTACCAAGGCATCAATTTTCAAAAGTTTTTATGATATAAGGATAAATCTAAAATTAGTGTTTTTACGTCTTCTCAAAACTGATGAGAAAGTAGTGTTATCTCTCACCTTGGCAGCTCTCTTTTAATTTTTATACGTATAAGTACAAAATATGCATTACCAAACACGTTAAGAATAGTATTTATTTTTATATTTATTAACGTATAGACCTATATTATGTTAAAAATATTTATAAAAGTTTATTAATAAGGAATATATTATACATTAAATATACTCTAGAGAGAACTAACTTAATAATTTATTTATGTTTAGGATGTTGGGAAATAAAACGTTTTTCACTATACTTATCGGGCGTTTTTAATCGTAGAAAAATATGTACAAAAAACTTAAACAACTACAAAACTCTTAAAGTTAAAAGAAAAAATAACGTGTTTTTCTACAAACTACACTACCATAGTGTATTACGAGTTGTGTTTAACAATACTTAAACCTAGGAAATTATTTTTGTTATTTCCACTCCTTGTTAAGTCCCGGTTAAGCGTAACGAGGACTTCTTCAGAAGTGGGATATCATAACCTGTATTTATACAGAGTGTTTCTTTTTTGCTCAATTGTACTTGTTTTGATTTAGAATCCGGCAGTATTTGCCTACAACAACAATGGAGTAGAATAAAGATAAAGCTGTTATATGCAAAAGTTTTCGCCAAGTTTTAGCACCATCTAATATTTAACAGTCTAATCAGAGTTATTATTGAAACACCCTGTATCAACTTTGCACTATAAGGTATTATAACGATAAAATTTGGGGATTATCGAGAGAGGGTTATTAAAAACCACGTTATCCTCCAGTTAGTTAACCGGATATAATTAAAAATGTCTACAAGTGTGTAAGTTTACTACCTTCGGATATCTTCAGAATAACTTCCGTTTATTTAGTTCAGAAAGGAAGTTAACTTGCTGTGGAATATTATATACAGGGTATCCGAAAAGTCTTAGTTTGGACAAATATCTTTGCTATTAGCATTAAATTTGGATATAGGTATATTAGTAAAGATAAACACCAAATTTTATTTTTACTGCCAAGAAGTGCATGGTGATCAATTTGAACTACTTTAAAAGTAATTAGAGGAATAAAGGTTTTTAATATTTATTTTCGCGGTTTTTAATTTTTAAAGGCTTGTCATTTAACAACGAAATAAGATGCGGACCTCGGGATTGCGGTAAAATGTTTCTTTTGTGAAGACCTTTAAAATGAGATACCACACGGCATAGGGTTGAATTTAAAATTTTTGTTTTCAATTCCCTAGGATCACCCCGCAAGGGGGCTGAAAAAGTTAAATTATATAAAAAAGTAGAATTTATTAACCAATAAGATACACCTAAAATTTGGTGTCTCTATCTTTACTAATGGCAAAGATATGTGCCCATAATAAGGCTTTTCGGACACCCTGTATATATTATACTAATGGTAAGTTTTTCAACTGTAGATTAAGTTAACTGCTAGTTAACACTAACACTACAAAATTTGCACACGACAACGAGGAAAATTACCTTTTTTTATTTTTTTAATTGTGTGCCTTAAAAATTACTTTATGTGGATGGAATTATTATTGCGTGACGTGATTGGTGATTCATCGCAGACTAAATGTAAATATGTACTATGTATGTATACTGATATACATATAAATATGTAAAAAAAATTGACCGTGAAGTGATGTGTTACGTGGTAAAACAATTTAGTTCTAATATAAAATATACTACAAATTACGCATATGAACTTAGCCTCTTAATATCAGTACTTTTGGCAGTTTTAGGCCTTTCGTGTAACATATTTTCAGATATGTTTTCGTGCTTAAAATGTGACAGAAAAATCACTAAGATTATTTCACTTTACTTTAGACGATAAAAAAGGAGAAAATATCGTATATACTATACCGGTAGGTTTCTGAACTAGATTTTAATACTTTAACTATTTAGACACCCTGTATAATCCATATGAAGTACTGGGATTTAGCAATAGATAATCAAAAGTTTTAATGAACTTTAAACGACATAGTTAGTTTTTTTAATTGGATCAATCCCTTGGATTATAATGTACAGTTATGGCCAAAAAGAAGTTGCATTTTCCATTAGAAAAAGGTTTTAAAACAATAGTTAATCTTGGCCGCGACTGTACGTCTGTCTGTCTGTTTTATGATGCGTGCCAGGAACCTACCAGTGGCGTACAAACTTTAACGTATCATAAATAAAAAAATATTTAAAATATTTTTGGCAAGAACTTTCAAGGAAGACACACGGATCCCAGTTTGTGTCTAAAGTAAGGAACGATTGTTAAAACGAGGTTTTTGGGTCTCCCAATTCGGTTTACGGATGAGGATAGCTGGTATTATTGCGATGCCAAATTATTTTTTAAAAATATACGGGGTTATTCACTATCAGGGTCCTATTAGAAGATCCCAGGATCTAATACAGATGGGCAGAGGCGTACGTGATTGTAATCTAGCTCTCAACATTTTCTTTAAATGAAACTTTGCCAACTCGACCACTAACTGGCAGTAACTTCTAAATTTTAGCTAAAATACTTTGTATATTATTTATTTCTTGAATTTTACCAAAAATTTCGGACACGTTTTGTTTAACACATTGCATATTTACACTCAATATTTTTCGACATATTGTCATTTGCAAAATGACAGTTTTTGTAATTTGACAGGCTGTAGCTTAGTAAATGGCCCATTAGAGAAAAAAGCTTGCGTGTCTTAGTTTTTCACTCCTACTTAAAAACGTCAAGTTCCGGTTTACCAGGAAGTAAAGAAAAATAATATATTAAGACTATTTTCCACCTTTTTTGATGACTAATGTTCTTATCAACTTCATAAGAACATTCATAGCAGTAGTCCGAATGCCTTTTTTGCGACGATTTTTAAGACTTCTTTGTAAGTTTAGAAAATTACAGAGACATTTTGTTTAACACATAGCCTAAACTCACTATTTTTCGACATATTGTCATTTGAAAAATGACGGTTTTTGTAATTTGACAGGCTTTAGGCTAGGTTAATAATGGCCCATAAGAGAAAAAGCATGCATTTCTTAGTTTTTCATTCCTATTCAAAAACTTCAACTTCCGGTTTACCAGGAAGTAAAGAAAAATAATCTATTAAGACTATTTCCTACCTTTTTTGATGATTAATGTTCTTATCAACTTCGTAAGAACATTCATAGCAGCAGTCCGAATGCCTTTTGCGACGATTTTTGAGACTTCTACGTAAGTTTAGAAAATTACGGACACATTTTGTTTAACACATAGCCTAAACTCAATTTTTTCGGCATATTGTCATTTGAAAATTGACAGTTTTTGTAATTTGACAGGCTCTAGCTTAGTAATGGCCCATAAGAGAAAAAAGCTTGCATTTCTTAGTTTTTCACTTCTATTCAAAAACGTCAACTTCCGGTTTATCAGGAAGTAAAGAAAAATAATGTGCACCAACTTTCGGTTTAACTGGAGTTGTCATTTTTTAATAGAGAACCAAAAACTACGACAGGGACATGTAAGCCATTATACTCCAAAAGGCATCATCAGTAAGCAACAGCATTTTCCTGGGCAAAGCGCGTGCTTGTGCACTAGAAGCATTATCACCTAATTTTTTGCTAAGCATTTTTAAGATCAGTGCAACCTATACGCTACAGCTATTCTTTTTTATAATACTCTAGTGATAATTTATTTGCGAAAAAGGACCAAAAATGTTGAATTCTGGCTAAAGACATTTTTATAAGCTTATTTTCTACCCTTTTTGATGACCAATGTTCTTATCAACTTCATAGGAACATTCATAGCAGTCTAAATGTCTTTTCGACAGTTTTTAAGACTACTTTGTAGGTTTAGAAAATTACAGACACAGTTTGTTTAACACATTGCATATCTAAATTCAATATTTTTCGACACATTGTCGTTTTTGAAAAATGACAGTTTTTGTAATTTGACGGCCTCTCGCTTAGTAATGGCCCATTAGAGAAAAAAGCTCACATGTCTTAGTTTTTCACTTCTGTTCAAAAATGTCAACTTCCTGTTAAACTGAAAATTGGCATTTTTGAATAGAGAACCAAAAACCCGGACAGGGGCATGTAAGCCATTCTACTCCTAGATGCAACATCCGTAAGCAACATAGCATTTTCCTTGGCAAAGCGCGTGCTTTTGCACTAGAAGCATTAGCACCTAATTTTTTTCTAAGCATTTTTAAGATGCAATGCAAACTATACGTTACAGCGTTTTTTTCTAAAACTCTTTAGTAAGTATTTGCGAAAAAAAATCAAATTGCTGTATTCAGGGTCCTACGTTTCAAACTAAACACATTTTTATTAAGACTATTTCCTACCTTTGTTGATGACTAATGTTCTTATCAACTTCATAGGAACATTCATAGCAGCAGTCCGAATGCCTTTTTGCGACGATTTTTAAGACTTCTTTGTAAGTTTAAAAAATTACGGACACATTTTGTTTAACATATTGCATCTCTAAATGATATTTTTCGACATATTGTCACAACGGGCTAACGAATTGCAAAAAATGCTATTTTTCAAATGTCAATATCTCGAAAATTATTAAATTTAGACATGCAGTGCCCTATACGAAATATGTTCGGAATTTTGGGTCGAATTCACAAATTCAATAATATACAGGGTGTTCTATTTAAAATTCAAAAGTTGCTGTCACTTAATGGCAGAACTGGCAACGTTGCATCTTTAAGAATATTTGTAAAGGCTAGATTACAATCTCCTGATCAAAATTCAAAAAAATAATTGTACGAGTTCCTAAGATCCTCTAATAGGGTACTTATCATGAGTAACCCTGTATATGTGGCGTTATACCTAAGCAGAAAAATTAGGTATCAAGCAAAAACAATATGTTAAAAATTGAGTTAAGTGCGTTTTTATTGTCTACCTCTGCCCCCCAACAAAAATAAACCCATCATGGTGGCATATCCATTGGGTAGACATTTTTGGAACGCTACTAAAAATTAGGGCGGGGCGATTATCGAAAAAGATAATCGATTTTTGATTATTCTAAATAATCGATTATTTCCGATTAATCGAAAAATCGATTAATCGGACTAAATCAATTATTGAACTAGTCGAAATTGTCATTACTAGTGACATTAATCGAAAAAATCGATTAATCGAAAAATCGATTAATCGAAAAGTCGATTAAGCGAAAAACCGATTAATCGATTTTAAATATTTTTGTAATCGTTCAGTCGATTAATAATCGATTATTTTGCCCACCCCTACTAACAATATGTGCAGCCGTCGCCAAAATTTAGTTTTTAATGAAAAATTAAATTTTAGCCGCGACTGTACACGTTTATTTACGACGTTTGTGACCTAAACCTTAAATGGACACAGGGAGAGTATCCGACTAAAACCAAAAGCAGACCCAAAAACCACCCCTGAAAAACAAACATAATCGGCATAAAACAACGGTGCAATAGCAACTCTTAGCTGGCGTGATTTCTACGGGACTCAACGCGTGACCGACTCCCTATTCTCCCTAGGCGGAGGGCTGCGGTACTTGGCCCTTATGTGCAAGTACTTGGAAGCGTCCGTGGATATTCTATCGGGACTATCTCTCGAGACGATTTTCACCTGACAGGGGTCGTGACGCAGCAGGAAGTGGTCCAGGGTATCCCAGCCGCCGCCCACTCGGACCATCATGTGACGTCCTTTCAATAACTAAAACATTGTTGAAAGTGCTTAAAATATAATTAATTCACGGGCATTTTTATATGTGGCAACACTGTATGTTTATTTGTCAACGGGCATTTCAAGAGGGCAAACTTCACCCTTGGGATGTTTTCGTCTTGTTGGTACCTATACAGTATGTCCACAGATGGGGTAGGCAAGAGGACAAAAGGACCAAAAAGTGAGAGACACGAAAAAACGTCATTTTTTGTAAAAAAAAATTGCTGCCTTTAAATATAGAATCCACGATGTCAAAAATTTGTTTTTTGTACAGTAGGCCAAGCAATAGAGCGATTTGTCGTCACATTAATACTATTAGAAAACCGTCTGTGCCATCATCTGAAAGACGATCCGTAGATGATTCCTGTTATATTTCTAACTCTGAAATTTTTTCCATTAATTTGTTATAAACATTTTTAAGCAAAAAAACGCGATTTTTTTAGTTTTTTGCTTATAAAATGGAAAGTAATGAAGCAATCTTAATGGTGTAAATGGACGGTTTGTAGAGAATAAAAGTACAAACAAAATGAGAGGTCGGGCGTACCGATAGAATAAGTAGCAACGGAGAAAATCCGGAAAAACCGGAAAATTAAGAGTTTTTTTTTAAAATTCATAAATCGGCCATTTTTAAACGTAGAGGGCTCAAACTTTGGGAAAAAGTAGTAATTTATAGCTACTTTATGAGTGCAAAACCCCGACGCTGTGCGACTATTAGTTTTGCCACAATCGTCATTTTAATTTTTCAACACACTATTTTGCAACAGGTCTGGATGCTCTATGGATCGTCCGACTTTAATTATTGAAACGGATTTGAAAAGTACAAATTTAATTGACCAAAATGTATATCTTACTTTTTCCATAAACTGCTACGAAACCGGTTGAAAATGCAAGTAAAGATGCGTGAAAATGGCCGAGCGCGCGAATGTTGGCTCCCCTTCGCTCCGCTTCTCTCCCGCTACTCGATCGATTTCGCGCGTTCAGTCATTTTCACGCATCTTTACGTGCATTTTCAACCGGTTTCGTAGCATTTTATGGAAAAATTAAAATATACATATTGTTCAATTAAACTTGTACTTTTCAAATCCGTTTCAATAATTAAAATCGGACGATCCATAGAGCATCCAGACCTGTTGCAAAATAGTGTGTTGAAAAATTAAAATGACGATTGTGGCAAAACTAATCGTCGGACAGTGTCGGGGTTTTGCACACATAAAGTAGCTCTAAATTACTACTGTTTCTCAAAGTTTGAACCCTCTACTTTTAAAAATGGTCCATTTATGAATTTAAAAAAAACTCTTAATTTTCCGGTTTTTCCGGATTTTCTCCGTTGCTACTTATCCTATCGGGACGTTCGGCCTCTCATTTTGTTCTTTTTTTTATTCTCTACAAATCGTCCATTTACACCATTAAGATTGCTTCATTACTTTTCATTTTATAAGCAAAAAATTTTAAAAATCGCGTTTTTTTGCTTAAAAATGTTTATAACAAATTAATGGAAAAAATTTCAGAGTTGGAAATATAACAAGAATCATCTACGGATCGTCTTTCAGATGATGCCACAGGCGGTTTTCTAATAGTATTAATGTCAAAAAATCGCTAATATTTTGCTCTGTTGCTTGGCCTACAGGGTATGCAAAAATACAAAAACGTAAAATTTGGTTAAGAGTAGGGATGCGCATCGAACATCGATATTTTTGAAACATCGATGTTTTTTTAAAAAAACATCGACGAACTTTTATAAAGAATGACCTTTTTTCGTATCTTTCACTCTTTGGTCCATTTGTCCTCTTGTCCAGTCCATCCGTAGACACTGTATAATTACTATTTTTTTAATGAATGAAATGAAATAAAAATGCTTACCCTAATAAAAACATTCTTCCCAGCGATATTGTACTTCCCCTCGCCGACCTTCCTCACTTTTAACTTGTCACACTTGCCGCTGGCGCAGTTGCAATTCCTCTGCATCAGCCTCGCTGCCAATTGTACCTTTCTGTCCAGTTCTGTGGTCAAACTTGGGGTTGGCGTATCACCCCCACCTAAAAAAAAACACACCAATTGGAGAATATTTTGTAGCTGTAGTACATAAAGAATTATTACACTAATATGTAAAAAACAAAAATCCGGAAAAAAATGCCTGGTTACCTTTACTATCTACACTTCTCCTGCTGGTATCTACAACGTCCAAATCCGGATCCTCCGGACTACCCCTGGACCATTCTTCGTCTTCCGTATTGTCGCTCGGTACACCGTCACTAGCGCCGCTTGGTTTTATCGCTGGAAGCGAGTTTAAAACACCGTTATCTCCTGAAAAGAGAAACAAAATCATTACCAATTTACTAAGAAAAGAAAGACTACCTTCAACAGTCAAAATTTGCCAGAAATCCTCATTGAGTCTTCTGAGGATAACACAATATAAGCTGAAACGTCGTTAGCATAGTAATCTTCAGATATATTTACCTGAAGCTCTGGTATCGCGTGGATCTTGGATAAGAATGACATGTGGACCAGTGTTCCATCGCTCCGCATAGTGAGATATAGCTGAGGTAGATCTATAAAAAAAAAACATGTCTCTAGAGTAAATAATATTCCAGTCAAATCATAGAAAACACCAAACCATCGTCCATATATTCCAACAAGTCGGCTCACTTGAGCAATTTTCCCATGTCATCGCCTTATTGTCCCCACCCTGTCGACCGTAGCGATGCATGTACCTGGCCACACCGGGCACTCGCCCATGTTTGTTCAGGTATACCTGTCGCCACCCTGCCACGTGCCCAGGTTTGCTTGAGTATATCTGTCCCCACCCTGTGTTTAGGTTTTGTGTGATTTACGACTAGAAATAAAAAACGCCGGCATTTTCAGCAAGAATCAAGCGAGTCAGCCAACTTGCTCGAAAGGGATCCGTAAACCTGAATCAAACCTACCGACTATGACTCATCTTCAGCTCTGAACTATCCAGCCTGGGAGGAGTGGCCTGGAACTGCCAAGACAACAGCGAACTGAGTCCAGAATCTCCCGAGTTATTTCTCTCCTCTTCTGCTATTTCTTTTTCTAGCTGCACCAGACCTGGTGGTTCTATGCCGTATTTCGTTGCTAATCTAGCTACTTCCAAGAGACATAGAATGACGCTGCGCGGGTGATTGTGTAAAACTGCAAAATTTAACAAGTTTTTTTAGAAACTTTGACTTTACCATATTAGCCCCAACCATATTAAAAATAATATTAATTTTTTTTAAACATTTTTTCTGTTTTATCAAATAATTGTTTAAATAAGATCGTCCCAACTTTTGTCAAAAAAAAATGTCATACCTAAATCGTCACTTTCGAAAAGTAGATTCTCGTGCACACCCAACGATCTGCAAAATTTAATAAAATTCGCCACGTTATCTCTCGAAAAAAAACTTCTTCGCATGGCTTTTTCGAAACACTTGCCCCTCACACTTGGTAAATTCTAAAATAATAAATAAAAGCAATGTTATAATAATCAAAACTACGAAAAGAAAATAGAAAATTAACAAGAAGTAAGAAATGTACAATCGGTTGAGAAAACAAGAACCTACGAAAGAGATCAAAACAAAATTTATGCAAAATTAAATTAATAGTTCTTTGCTCACCCCTTTTACCAATCCGGCACTGGCAGCCCTTCTGGCAGTTTCGCAGATAACTTGAGCTAAGTGACATATAACTACGCCGTTATCCAATTCTGCAAGGAAGTTGTCCCTATTTATGTAGTCAATTACTGAAACAAAAAAAAAGCTATTAAACAAGAGTAACTTTTTGATTGCCTCTAGTTATACTTTCATTTCTAATATATGTTCTCGATTTTCTTAATGAACGCATTTTTTTTATAAAACTTTTTATACTTTGGTAGCTTTACCCTTTGAGCGAAAAAAAATTCATATAATAAAGGCGTTAGAAGCCGAAAATTGCAATACATAATTTTGTCCAGCTAGCTTGATCTGATCGACACACTGCGAGTTGTGGCAAAAAAAGTACTTTTAAATCACAGTCTAAACTCTAAACGTTTCTTAAAGGACTTTTGTTTTAGTAGTAACCGACACTTAGACTGTGATGTGCGATTTTTTGTCCACGGGTGTACCTTAAAACGATTTGTTTTAAATATCAATATAATTTGCATGGTGTAATCCTTTTCCTTTTGAAACAGAATTAATTCGGCTTTATTAAACTGATTAAAATTGAGGTTAATCTTATTTATTTAACAGTGCGTTAAGTGTGCTCATTGTTTTTGTTTTGCGTCCTAATTAAAGGCTCGTGATTTTTTAAATTAAATTAAAAACAACACATGTTTGTAATTTGATAAAATCTATCAATTTGTTCTTATTAATTTTAATTTTGGAAGTTTGAAGTATGATTTTCTTCGAAAGTAACGACAGTCAGTGTGAAATGAAGGCTTTCCGAACCTACTTTTTTCTTGGTTTTGGCCAATGAATCGCCTGTAAAATCTTATCGGTAAGATTTTGCGCACACCCTGTATTGCGAAAAAGGCTATTCTATTTTCAGTGTGGGTGGTTAGAAGAAAACATCAAAGAATTCAAGTACGAGCATGCATAAAAGTAAATGCACAAGGCTATAAATAAAATGCATAATAGTTACCACACCGGGTACGTGTGTTCGGTGTCACACTGCTATGCGACGATAATGAAATTGTATAAAATATGACCTTAAAGTAAAAGGAAATTTGTATTTCCATCTTCTAATTTGCATGTACATTGTACTACAGTATGGGTGTGGTCAAAAAGTCATGGTCAGAGGGACATCAGACAAAAGACGAACAATTGATAACTACCAAGTCATAAATTCACTCAGTTTTTAATATTTATGTTTGCTCTTAATAAGTTTTTGGCGGTCCAGTTTTATACCTTCCGCGGTCCGGATCCGGACCGCTGTCCGCCAGCTGCCGACCGCCGGCCTAGAACAACCATAGACAATATAGAACAACCCACTTCTCTCGCTCACTCATACCTAAGGTCTCCAGATTATGTAACAAATTGCCTGCAGATGTTTTCCCTTCCCGTGCTAACCCCCAATCCTTTAAATCCCTTCTCTTCAGACGCCCACGGCACGTTAGTACTTAGGCTTGAAGTCTAGATGGGCTGTCTCGGATAAAAAAAACAACAACAATCAAAGCAGTAGACAGCGAGGAATAAACCGACTCCAAAGAAAGCAATTCAATCCGCCGGAAGAGTTAGGGTTAGGGCGACCGTTTTCTGGAAGGCATTATTCCCATAGGTTACCTTGAAAAGGTGAAAACGATAAATTCAGAGTACCATGCGAGCCAAAACATTCGCGAGAACAGCCAAGAAGAATATTATGTTCCATCACGACACTGCTTATTGTCACAAATCAGTAATTGCCACGGCAAAAAATCATCAGCTAGGCTTCCAACTGGTTCCCCATGTCCATTTTTCGCCAGATTTGGCCCCATCGGATTCCAATTTGCTTCCGAACTTAAAAAAATTTCTTGCTAGCAAAACTTTCGCATCGAATTCAGAAGTCTAAACGTCTATTTGGACGAGTTGGACAAATCAGACTATATAAACGCCTTGTGAACATCGCTGGAATAAATGTATTGAGCTACGCGGACTCTATGTCGAAATATAAAATATTTTTTAAGGCGGCAATTTCCACGTTGGCCAACCCAATTTCATTTTGACATGGTTTTTCGGCTTTAAAATTTTTAACAATAACATTATAAGTATATTAAGTATAGATTCATATCCTGCAAGTAATTTTCAGTCAATTGTTTAAAGTTTCAACGTGTATAATGATTTCATTCAGAAGATTAATATATTAAAAGATCCATAGTGACATTTTCTCTGTCACTAGGACCTCGATATTCTTTTTACATAGTATTATTTTCCTAAAATAAATCATAAAATATCTTGAAACTTTTATTAATACGCAAAAATACCTAAAGAATATGAATCTACGGTTAATATTATCACAATATTCATACAAAAGAAAAATAAAGCAAAAAGTTGTACTAAAATGTAATTAAGTTGGCCAACATGGACGTCCCTTGGAGAATGTCGCCTTAAGCAATATTTTTCTGTTTTCATTCCATCCTGGAAGAATTGGTTAATTATTTTATGTTTTTAAAAAAATAAATATGTAAGAAAACTTAAAACTGACGCCCAAGTAGTACTTGTCTAAAGTTCTGGTCTGAGTAAAGTAGATCAATTGTCTTAGAGTTAACGACATCTCGTTAACTTGTCACTACTTAAATTGAATAAAAGCTGTTAAATGTAATTGAATTAGTGAGTGACAGCAGTTGTATGACCCCAAAGTCCCCAAACAATCGTTATTCATTGAGTAAATTACAAACATAACTTTTAAGAAACGTAAACTACTCAACTTCTGAAGTGGATAGTATTATTTTTACCTAATTTAGAGATTGAATGAATACAATGAGTGTGAAAAATTAATGTTTGTCAAATAATTTTTGGTAATTTTTTGAAATTTTTTAGCATAGTTGGTAAATTAATATAATCTTAAGACTCTGAAATTTACCTATGCCAAGTTTTATCTCTAGACTTGTGATAGGACAGGGCCTAACATGGGGTTAAAAGTTTAACATGTAAAACCCTATGGCCTATCCTAGATCAATAGTCTAAAAAGAAAACTTGATTTTACTAATTTTTTTAGGTTAAGCGGTTTTATTTTATAAAAAAAGAGTAGGTAGTATCCAATTTTTTAAAGGCGTATAATCTTCTTTCAAGTCCTGCAAACGATATCTTCTTAATGGAAATATTTAATATTTTTAAATAGCTTTAATAATCCTGAAATAGATGTAAAAATGAGTTTTTCGTCAGTTTTCGGTACCTATCTCTTAAATGGTACGTTAAAATACGATAGTTTATGAATCCATTTTAAAGATAATGCAATTATCTACAAATAAAAAAATTGCCTCGCTATCTGTTTTTTATGTTCTGACAGCCCACGAAGACCGTCTAAGTACTATGTACCGTGGGTGTACTGGGGAAATCCGACTCACACATCCAGAGCTGGAAACATCCGTAGGGACTTCACCAGCCCTTTAAGAGGATGTGTGGGGTGGTACCACCTCGGTCGAGGAAGAAATCCTCTACCACCTTCCATGTTTAAAAGATATAGGTTGAAAAATTCGAACAAAAAAATGATGGAATCAGAATGTTGTTATAATTTGTTGTCAATAATTGTTGTAATAAGTTGTGGTTAAAACTGTTCATCATTTTCAAAAAGTTGCCACAATTTTAAGCAAAGAAAAAAATGCATCTTTTACTGGGATAAACAAAAAGATAGGATCCGGAACTGTCTAAGTCATGTGACATAATGTACCATGGAATATCATAAATACAAATATTCGAATACCCTGAACTATCTCATTGCAGTACAAATTGTACTGTAATTTTTTCGATTGTACTTACAATTGAAAAAATTACGATTTATGTCAATAACTTATCATAATCCATAAAATTAATGGGCTGCCGAGCAAGAATCCGAATCCTTCGTTAAGATACCAAATATGGCGCTTTGAAATATAACGTAATATCGAAGAATTTTATTGCATTATTTATTAGATTTTATTTATGAGTGTGTGTGTGTCTATTCTTGCGTGTGCTCGCCAGGATTGTATAATGCGAAAGCATAAATTGTAGAAGATTTATTTCGTTTATTTGGTGCAATTTTACATAAAGTAACAGAACGGACACAAGATCATTGTTGTTTAGTATACCTAAAGCAAAATTTAGAAGCACTATCAAGAGCTGGGCAAAACATTGGGTAAAGGAGCTTTAAGCCCCAAACTCTGAGCCCTTACCCATAGATTTAACAAGAGGAAGGAGACACCACTTTTTACATTTTAGAGCAATCAGAGATTCCAGGCTTACTGCTTATCTGGCCAACTATATGGTTCTCCGCCTACTGTCTTTCTACAGGTTTGCTCCAAGAAATACCGACGGCCCGGATAGCTATAGCGAGGGCGCGCGAAGTCGAATGTTTAGCGTTCTCTCTCTCTCTCTTCTCTTTCTTTGGCCTATACACGCACAATGTATAAAGCAAAACTAGAGGCCCGTAATAAACGAATAGTCTCCTTCTTGATTCTAAGTCTATGCAATAAACAAATACATATTTGTCGCATCAACACTCCTAACATCCGCATAATTTTTAGATTGAACTAGATAATTCAAAAGTACTTGATAATTTCAACCGTAAAAAAGATATTCTATAATTCCTTTTCAAAAAATTGTGCTTTTGAAAAAATGTATGTTCTAAAATTAAGAAAATTACTTGAGTGTCTAAACAATTTTCTTGTAAATAAAAAAATATATTTGTAGCCCAGCCCAGCCCGTACTCTGCAAAAAAACTTATTTAGACAAATAAAATGCAGTTATCAATGACTGTATTTTTACAGAAATATCGCTTAGAATTATGAAGAACAGTTAGAAAAACAGTACGCCAAAAAATACCGGCGTGCTTTAAATTAGCAGCAGCTGTATTGCTAGAAAAAAGCACACTCTTACACTCTTATTAGCCTCATTGTATGTAAAACTTGTTACAACGATTTCAGTAAAAGATTTATAGATTTTTCACCGTGTTATGACTTTTACACTCGATGCATCTCGTGTAGTAGTTGTCGAGATATTTGCATTCGCGGATAGACATCGCGCGGCCGTTCCTGCGAGACCGTTTACCTTTGCTGCAATTAACATCTTATAGTAGCAGTTACAGCAATTACATATACTCTTTATTGCATAATTATTTACAGGTCTATAGGAAAATGAATAATTTCTTGTTTTATTTTAGAAATTATAAAGCAATATTACCCGGAACAAATTTTTCTTAAACTTTGAAAAAATTTCTTGATCCAAGAAAATTATTGTTTTGTTAGAAGTCCAAAGTTCTTTCCACTTAAGAATATTGCTTTTTTCAATTTAAACACTCTTATTTTGATCTGAGATATTACTTCTTGGTGTAATTAATCATACATATGTGCATCATTTGGAATGGGAACAGCGCATTCACTAAAGTTAACAGGTTTTAAAAATATTTTTTCTTGAAACAAGAATATTTTTTCTCGTGTAGGAAGATACTTTTTTATTTGATTTTGGCAATTAATTATTAATATTTTTATTATTGTCTCCGTCGCGCATAAAACTCGTGAAATTCTCATTTAATCAGATTTGCACGCGTATCCGACTTTAATTTGAAAAGGAAATAAGTTCAACGTCTGCAGGAAATGTGATATAATTCGGCAGGAAATCGTTTTAATTACTTTTCTATTTTTTTGCAGGAGAAATTAATCTAAATCAGTTTTTGGGATATATGGGTCTCTTTATAAGGAAATGACAATCTCACTTATATAAAGCTTTTAGTCAATAAACAATGCTTGTTTGGTAATTTTTGTAAAAAAAACTGCTTTTTAGAAAACGGATTTATGAAATATTTTGAAAATATTTTCTTCGTATTTCGAAAGTACATTTTTTCAAATATATTTACAAACAAATAATTTTTAAAACAGGCACATTTTTCGAAAATATATTTTTTCGAAAACAATATTTAGAAAATTAAATTATGAACTCTAGTAGCTTGGAAAACGATAATGAAAAAAAGGCGGAAACAAAAATCCTGAACAAACCCAAACGAACCTTTTTTTGGGTTTGATCGGGTTTCCTTAGGTTTGGTACGTTACTTTCTCTTAAATTACTTTTTCAAAAAGCCGTTGCTTGAAAAAATGAATACTATCCGAAAAAACTTAATTTGGAAAAAGATGTTCTCTGAAAAAATGTATTTTTAAAAAGTGCTCAAAAAACAATTTGAAAAATTAGTTTTAGACAAATTGTAATTTTGTAAGTTCTCGTATATCCTCCCAAATGAGCAGAAGGCATAAAAAAAATGCTAATCAAACAATTTGTCCTGTCGCGTGTAAGCTAAGATGACCAACTCTTCTGTTTCTTTTTTCAACAAATAGCTTTTTTGATGTTAAATTAAGTAAATTGATTCGAAAATACATTTTTTTAAAAAAGAACCTTCTAAAAATACATTTCCCGGAAATATATTTTTTAACATGGATTTTATAAGTTTAAAATATGAACTCTACTGACTGCCAATGCGAAAATGCCAATGAAAAAATGACAAAAAGATGCTAAACTAACCTAAACGAGCCTTTTTTGTGATTGGTCAGGTTTAAGTTTCCTTGTATTTGCTATAATAATATTAGTCAGTAGTAAATTACTTTCAAAAAAGTGTTGTTTTTTAATATGAATATTCGAAGTCTTTATCGAAACAATATTTAAAAAATGTTCTTTCTAAAAACATGTTTTCTTGAAAAACTTTAGTTTCAAAAAGAGGTTTAAACATCCCTAGTTTTCGAATATCTGTATTATTGAAAAAGTTCTGTTTTCGAGAACATATAGTCATACCCAACCGGATCAAACCCAAGTAAATCAAAAAAATGTTAGAATAGTGGTAAGTTAGTTCTGTTTTCGCAAGAACAGGTTTAGATTTTTCGTCCATTGTGAAATAGTGTACATTTCTTAGAATCCTAAACAATAAATAAAGTAATGCACACACAAATTCATAAAAGAATTCATCGTGCACTTAAAAACTGTACAAAGATTGTAATATGTATTACTGTAAGTTCAATGTATGTTGACTGTTTTATATGATGAATAAAGTACATTTTCAATTAAAAAAAAAAAAAAATGTCGCACTCGAGCTTACCCATTTTTTTTTGGTGTGTAATTTTGTGTAGCTCGATGTCTTTCCTATGTGTCTACACTAGAAAGTCAATTGGTTCTATTTACAAAACCAAAATAGTGGTAATCACAATCAATTTTTTGCAAAGGATCCAACAAAAAGGGGTTATCTGGTTGTCGCTTATACTGTGATCGATTCTAAAACAGTCCGAAGCGACGATTAATTAACCAAAAAGCAATTAACCCGAACGTGAAAACACTTTCTTCCCGTAAATTCGCATTAAGACCGTTTAGGCGCGAATCACGATCAGTTCGTTCCAATTTTTTATGGGCGATTTTCGCCGGCAAGAAAGTGGTTCGTTACTATATTAAAATGTGTGCCTGTGTGCAGGATTTATCGTTAATGGTCGTACTGGCACGTAATCGTGACTAGGGACGAGAATTTTTCTTCTGTTAACCGATATAGTAGATATTAATTTTTATGACACAAAGTTTTATTTAATTAATTGCATCTTTGAGTCTAGAGTTAAATTTTCTCGCAAATATTGCTTTATCCGATAGCAAATTTCCTGGAGATTCCAAAAATATACAACTCTTTAGGGTTTCATTAAAGATTCTGGCCAGAAGTTCATAAAAACTGAATCAAGATGCAAAATTTAAAATTTTAAGACCTTTTCTTCAAAAAGTTCTTATTTAATCAACTGCATCTTCTAATCTAAAGCGAATTCCCGCGAATATTACTTTATCCGCTAGCAAATTTTCTGGAGATTCAAAAGATATATAAATTGTTGAGGCTTCATTAAAAATTCTGTCCAAACATTCATCAAAAGTGAATCATAGTAGAATACTTAAATTTTTAGGACCCTCTTTTTAAAAAGTTTTTATTTAATCGACTGTATCTCCTTATTTACAGCAAATTCCCGCGACTGTTACAGAAATAAATTGGAAGTGAGTCCGCTGTTGGCGCCGGTTCCCAAAATATTGATGCATGGATACCGGCGCCGGCACCCGAGTACAAACTTTCTCGGGTGCCGGCAGTTCTAACCTAAAATAAAAATAGTTACGCCTTTTAAATGATATTTAAACATTGTGTTGTTTTAATTTTGCGTAAAAACTATAAAACATGTGATCAATTTTCTTCATATGAAAATTTTAATTGCGTTTTGATGGACTACAAGAAAGCCACAAACAATTAGTTTTGGTTGCGTAATAGCAGAACAATTGACAATCAAAGACAACAAAATCCTAATACTGTGGTGGATATTAATCCGGCTCTGAAATACTATTATCTGCGGTTAGCCTCTGTTAAAGGTGGAAGACGATTCAAGACAAAAAATGAAAAGTCAAGGAAGTGTTCCATGTATAAGCAAGGCTGCCAGGCTAGCATTTTCTTGAAAGTAAGTGAACATAAACAATTTCTATGCATCACGAAGCTTGAACAAAATCACGATCATACTTCATTCAAAGCTTATTTCAATTTTCTAGCAAAACAAAAACTAAATTTGCCAGAAAATGTCAAACTTTACTACTCAAGAAGCCTTGAAGGCTGGGGCAAATAAAAAAATCATTTTAGATAACTTAATTAGAGAAACAGGTTGTAAAATGACATTGAAGGACCTCACTAATCTTGGAAATCGTAGCAAGACTGAGGCAAAGAATTTTGAAGAATGCATGCATATTTTAAGGAATTCATACCATTGTATTGATATCGAGATTTTAGTTGATTAAAATGGGCTTTTCAAAGGTAAATAAACCTTTGAAAAGCCCATTTTAATCCAAGATGACGGAATGAAAAAATAAATAGAATGTTCTCCAAAGATTATTTTTGTTGATGGTACTATCCTTATAGTCTCTGATGGTACCTATTGCCTGGTAAATCTAAGGTTTGCGACTTACATAATAATGGTAGAAGATGAAAGCGGCCTGAGTGAGATTGTAGCTATTTGTTTGTTGACGAACGAGGATGAAGATTATTATATTATTCGCAGAATAATAATTGTTATATTTTTGAAGCAAGATTTATTAAGTTTCGTTGAAGTTTACACTATCATAAATTATTGTATTTTGATTGAATTAAGGTATTTTGACATTAATGTTCTAATGTTGCCGGCACCCAGCTCGGCTGCCGGCGCCGGCATCCATGATGTCTGCCGACGCCGGCAGCGCAGTCACTTCCAAATCAATTTATAGTAAAATACTTAGTTGTTCTATTCTTATACTTGTTCATTCAAACCCTTAATAGCCAAATTAGACAATGAATCTGCCCGATTATGTTACTCTGTTGAAGCAAGTTCATAATTGACATAATCTATATGATTTTCATTATAAAGGAGTGCCGAAAAAGCTTCCATTTTCTAAAAACCGACGACGGACCAAAGGTCTCGCTCCGTGTCAGAGATCGACAGCATACGGGGTTATCTGAGGCACGAAATCGTTATAGTCGTGATGTGCTTGTAATACGAATGGCCAACGCCTGTCTAGCTCATTCTAACCGAGATTTCTGTATATTATTTTAGATTTTTTTGGTTTTGGCCGATAGTGAACGGATTTACAAATAAAGGGGTATACAGGGTGGCGACTATACTATTTAGAGTGTTTTACTAAGGCCTTGAAAGCAGTAAAATCCGTTTATTGCTTAGTAACATTTCAACGGAGCTACCGATCGCGATGAAACTTTGCACAGAGGAAGCTTAAGACAAGGAGAAGCACATAGGCTTCTTTTAATTCCGATAAATAGTACACAAGGAGTGTCACGAAAGTGAGCCGTGGATTATTACTCAGAAACTGGACAATCAATAGACGGAATTTAATGTTTTTATTATTATTAAGTTAAATCAAGAGAAATTGAGGCAAAGAAGAAAGAAACGGTATTGGGTGAGACCATATTTAAGGCGAAGAGGAAAGTACACTAGTGACCAACTGATTAATGACTTACGAAACGATGATTTGGGAATTAATGGAGAATTAAGATCCTCATTTCAAAATTTTACTAGCTAGTAACTACTTTGAACTTTTAACAAACCTAATACCCCTGAATTTGACTGCCTAACTACGCCTATGCTGCTGTATCAGGTTTCACGTTTCACCCTGTAACTGTAACAGAATAATATCCAAATACATGTATGTAATAGATGTTGCCCATAATATGTTTTTATCTATATCGGCTTGGTATACATATGCAGCAGTATAGAATTACTTTATGTACAGCATGGCATGGAAGTATGCAACAATTTAGACCATCAAACCTTGTTGAAAGGGCTTATCCAGCATTTATCTAATGAAGTCAACGCTAAATTTTAATACCATCCTGTATAAGATTTCATGCATTATTCTTTTATATTGATGATGCAGCAATGCGTCCCTTCTTGAATGATACTTATGTAGAGATCGTTTACATTAAATAATCAGTAGGTTTTTCGTATTAACGTCTGCTGTGCTGGTAATACCTACACTTATTTTCTTAAAAGGGGACTAAGATAGTTATTTATTTTGTACCCCTAAAAAGAGAGCTTAATGCTGCGCCACACAAAAATCTGAAAGTTTTCTGAAAAGGCTGGAAAATGTCAAGAAAAATTTAAACGAACTGCACATTTTTTCCTTTTGATTTATTAAATTTAAAAAAAATTGCCAGAATATGTGTAGCCCAAACAGTAAGGACTATGCAGAACCAGAGTTTTAAAACTTCTTTTACTGTAGTTGAAATTACTATCCATCGTTATGTTCGAAAAAGAAGTTCCAAAAAATCACTTCGTACACTCTTCTACAAGGAGCAATTTTTTTATTTCATAATACAAAACTACTACATTCTAAAAACCTTATCCCCAAAAAACTATAATTTTGTTTGATGATTACATTTACCCTCAAAATAGCGATCAAACATCGCAAACCCAAGCAAACCCAACCGCGATGAGCGACCCAAATTTAAGAAATAAATTAAGCATTGGCACCGCTGCAAAAATTTTGCGGGTTGGTCATCAAGGTTATGTTATCAAACTAAATTATATAAAAAATGAAATATTCGAAATTTATGCCGAACTATTACATAGAAATATTAAGAGAATTGGGAAAACACTAGAAACAGTTAACGAATAATATTTTATATCCTAAACAGGATATTTGCGCACGGATATCAAAGAAATATCAACCATTATTCACCAAATGATAGGACCAAAAAGTATTACAAGCCGACGTTTGGTTTTTACTATTTTTCTGCTGTAGTTCATCGTTATATTCAAATACATTTAAGCACTTCGAAAAAAGTTTCAAAATAAAATTAAATTCGAAGATTAAAAAATGCTACAAAAGTAACGCAAAATATAAACATTCCCTGCTCCCTGGGGCGAATGGCGATGTTGCCGTATCCTTAGTTTGATTCGCCACATTGCCCACTACGTTCAGTTGTTTTTCGTAGGATGACGTCAGACGAGAAACTGAATTTTTTGAATTTGGTCGAATTTTAAACCTCAATTTTTTTGTTATTAATAATTTTTTGTGTGCGTGTTTCGATTGACTGATTTTGCAATAATATGAACATATTTACTGAAAACTATTGAAAAGGCGAAATGACTG
Organism: Philopedon plagiatum; assembly: GCA_963971165.1. NCBI lineage: Eukaryota > Metazoa > Arthropoda > Insecta > Coleoptera > Curculionidae > Philopedon > Philopedon plagiatum. The sequence goes on along the minus strand of OZ020192.1, from coordinate 125,318,276 downwards.
AACAAGCCCATTGAATTTCAAAAATGTTTTGTAAGAAAATCAACAGTTTTCATTAAAAATTGTAAAAACGGAATTGGTACAAAATGTGGGCAGCACATCTGTTTTATTTTTAATGTGGCAACGGTGCATACTAGGCAAGAAATACAACCTTCATCATAACATGGGCGTCGCAAACAGATGAATATTTGATATACATATTGTATTATATTAAATTATTAAGTATGTGATGTTATATTATATTACTTCTCGAATTACATGTCATTCCTCTATAAAGTTCTAACAGTCGCATGTTATTTTGCATAAAATACTAGTAGGACTGCACCCTTTTAATTATAGCATTAGTTTCTGTCGCGACTGGGTTTACGTTTGTTCCTGGTAATATTATTTACCCATTAATTTTAGAACTTAATTGAGACGTGATGACCTAACGACGGGCAGTCGATAAAACTGACTTCCTTTTAAAATACTACATGTACAGGGGCGTATCGAAAGCATTATGTTGAAAGGGGGAGCGGAGGAAAAATATCCAGCTATGCGAAAATAAAAATCCAGGCTTGTCGACCTTTTTCTGCAAATTCTCTCCGAGCAAAATTGTCGACATTTTTTTTGTGGTACGATGTCCTAATAGCCAACTCGAGCATCCATAGGATTTTTCGACCTAAAAAAAATCAAAAGAATTACTTGCCATTTTCCGATCCTCACCAGTTTCAATAGAGTACTGAAGCTCTGGATCCTCTACAACCTGCGAAAATTTACATCGATCTAATTAACTTTTGCGACTTTCGATGTTTAATAGCTCCGAAACGAAACATCCTGTATAACTCAATTTTTACCGAAGCTAGTTGCACTGTTCCTCTTATCTACCGAAAAAATTCCATTGCTCCCCCTCTGACTGTTTCCGAGAAAATCAAACCTGTTCGACTTTAGGTTAAGCTTTACGTTAACATGTAGATTGACACTTATTTTTGCTGATCTCCTTACGTCATTATTCACTGAGGACAAATGGCTGTTTTTTAAATTGTAATAAATTATACCGAAAAGTAAACATTTTTTGTAGCTAAATTATCCTAGTAATTTTCTTCAAAATATTTTTTTTTGGCTTTGTAATGACTTAAAAAATCCTTAAACGACTTATGCAATAAAAAAAGATGTGCATATTCCTTATTATCAGGATTGTAGCTTGAAAGGGGCTGAACCACGAATGATCATTGAAAAATTGTGGACGAGAACCGGGACTACCATCATGTACTTCTTTAAAAAGATTTCTAAAGGAAACTGGGTGTGCTAGTTTTAAACCTATCTGGCAAATTCCGAGGTTGTTTTCACATTGTTTCGGAAAAAACTCACGAGTCGTCAGTGCTTCCAATAAGTCCATCAATCATTAAGGTAATAAAAATAGATAATAAAAAAACGACGACATCATGGGCTTATTAAAGTCATAAATTTTAAAAGAAATAACAAAATTAATGACCTTTTATTTTATAACCGATCAGTCGAATGTCTCAGTCCAAAAAATAAACGCCCTTTAGAGCCTCCCTTATCGTGATAATCCCCGAAAATTACTATGCACAACCGTCGTCGTCGTAAGTTTGACATGCACGATAACTCGATGCCTAGCTGAAAATATATTAGTTTTGGAATTTTCAATCACGGAATCCGGACATAACCAGTGTCGATCCGGAATGGATGATGCATAAAAATTTGGCACGACGGTACCTGGCACAGAGGCCTAAAGAAATCTCATGTTACACGGGTGACAGCGAGTTACAAATCCAGTTTATCGAAACCCGGAGAAACCCGAGCGTGGCATGGCTCTGGCTAGGTAACGCTGGCTAATAAATCAAACTGAAAAAGAACACGCAGTTTTAATTTGGGGTGTAATAAATGGTACGGCTTGTCCCACAGGTTTTCTCGCATTCGATACTTGCAATTTGTTATGGTTCAAATAGGGAGCATGCATATAACCCAAATAAATTTGAAATATTTTTTTTTATTCTCTACATAAATTAAATGTTCATGGCGGTTGCTGTTATCCATTTATTTTGGTCTTAATTAACAAAAAAAAAAGATTTAAAACTGCAAATTTTCGCGCGAATTTCGAAACTTGTAAAACGTGATCCCATTGGCTGTGTCGTAAAAACTGAACTTATGACTCATCATGAGTACATGGCGAATTCCAGTGTTGTAGAGTCATCAAAAACTCAATAAAAATGGTATTTAATGCGTCACTCATCCAATGAAATATCCCTGCACTTAAAGTAGAAGGTTCCTAAAATCTTATATATTTATATATACTTCAAGTCGAAATCGGTCCAGGAACCTTTCAATTTTGCAAAACAAAATGGCATTTCTGCGAAATTTTGACATATCATCTTAATAATTTCGAGTAAATAAACTGCAATTCTTTATTTTCATGGCAATCTTCGAAAATTCAAAAATTTTCAAATTTTAGATGTCTCCGATGCAAATAAACCTATTTATTTATAACTTTACCGAAAAAATAAGCGATTTAAAGTAGTGAGAGGTATTCTTAGATAATTAATGGATAAAATAAACCCAAAAAGAATCACTAAATAGGGTAAATAGTGTGGAATTATGTCGGTTAAAAATAGGATGTGTCGGAAAAAATCAAGAAAATCCTATTTTTACCCCTTAAATACGCTCCTGGATGACCCATTCGATATTATTTTTACAGTGTGATTATCCCTTTATAAGATAGTGTTCACAAATTGGAGAAAAAATAGATAGGAAAAAATACAGAGTGATTCAAATGTACCGATGTCAAGGGCAAAAAAAGTAAAAAAAATCGAAATTTAATCGACGATTGCTCCCTTCCTATAGAGAATGAAGAAACTAATAAATATGGATAACACATACTTTGACGAGCTCTTTCCGATGACGTATATGGGATTTTAATTTGAACCATTTTGACCCCACAAAAAATTAAAAACCGTGAAATCTAATTTCCAGTTTTTCCAAATATTTCCATTTTCCAGTGATTTTAGGTTGAGGTAAATGTATTGCAAAAAAAGTATTTGAGATTTTAAAGTTTCACTTATGAGTCCGTTTTTCGATCTGACGTTTTATTTTCGAGTTATTAGGTATCAAAGAGGGGTCTGGAAATGTCATTTTTCGACCTAAAAAAATTCAAAAGAATTACTTGCCATTTTCTGATCCTCACCAGTTTCATTAGAGTTCTGAAGCTCTGGATCCCTTACAACCTCCGAAAATTTACATCGATTTAATTCACATTTGCGACCTGTACCCGATTTCAATGGAAATCGCGGAAATTTCGACTTTGACGTTTAACAGCTCCGAAACGAAACATCCTGTATAACTGAATTATTTACAGAAGCTAGTTGAACTATTCCTCTATCAACCCAAAAAATTAGATTTCTCTCCCTCTGGCTGTTTCCGAAAAATCAAACCTATTCGACTTTAGGTTAAGCTTTACGTTAGCATGTAGATTTTTGCTGATCTCCTGACGTCACTTTTCACTAAGGACAAATGGCTGCTTTTTAAATTGCAATAAATTATACCGAAAAGTAAACATTTTTTGTAGCTAAATTATCCTAGCAATTTTCTTCAAAATATTTTTGGGTTTGCAATGACTTCCTGAAACGATTTATGCAATAAAAAAAAATGTGCATATTCCTTATTGGTGCAAACCAAACTTAATGTCTGTAACACCTCATATTGTCTAATGGCTACACTACCTGTGTTGTAGTGCTGACTTTTTTTTATGTGAAGAGGGAAATAGCGCAGATGAATGAATGAGGTCAATAAATCACTGTACACTCCGTTTTTTTTTAAAAGATCTTTGAAAAAATATATCCCGTTAAACGCGTGTCCTACAAGGGCCAAGCGTATATTCTTTCTTGAAAATTTCCATACACAACTGTTCTATAATCACAAAATTAGTATTTCTATCGCACATCTGTGTTGTTTGCATGATCTAAAAAGATACGATCGAAAAACTGCACATGGTTATCTACAATCCATACAGATACCGTAAATTTGATGTACCTTGAATAATGATGATGGCGACTCCATGTCTAACATGGAGTAATGACTTTGTAGAGATTATTCTATCTACGTACCTATATTCAATCTTTCTCTTGAAACCGAAGAAAGGAGATTTTGGAATACTTCTGCGGCTTTTTCTGCCATCTCAGGAGGAGTAAATTCGAGATAATCTTCGTCGAGATTTTCACAGATCATTTTTATCATTATTTTTACTTTTATTCTATATAGTTAAATCTTGTCGATTCTCTGGGTGGCCATTGAGGCAACGCCGCCAATAAATAAACAAATTATATTGGTTGCTAGGAGACAGCTTTCAAATTATGACTGCTGCCAAAACTGCCGCCTACTAGGTTTTGAAACTTTTGTTCAACATTGTGTGTAAGATAGGTCTGGCGAATGGTTGGTTGCATAATAATAATCGTTTCTCGCAGCGTGCGTAAACGTTTTCGCAGTTGTAGAAAAAACGTTTATATTAAAAAAAAATGTTTGCCTATAGGGCATTTCATTTAAAGAACTTAAATAAGATGTCACAAAATTTGAGCCTTTTATCCCTTGTAACAAAAAATTTTTGGTAAAATATGTATTTCTTCGCAAAAAAGAAATTTTGAAATTCTTTCAAAACAATTTCTAGAAAAGTCTTTTTCGGAAGCTCAATAAATTTAGCCCAAACAATACCAAGAAAATCAAAACAAACCTACAATATGCCTCTATCTTAAAATATTGCTTGCCTGCTTCACGCCGAATTTAAAATTAAAAAAAGACAAAGGAAGTGACCATTTCCTGGCGCACTAAAGTGCGACAAAAGTCTCTTTTACAAATTATGTAACCGGAGAAAAGGAAAACGTAAAAAAGTTTTGGTTAGTATTTGTCTGTCTGTGTGACCTTATAATCTTCATTTAGGATTGTGATATCATCTATTTATAGTGTTTTTGGATCATGGTCGCCCGCGAGTGCTATATTCAACGGAATCATGTGAAAACAGACTATTTTTTATTATTGAACAAAATTGAAAAAATATGTTCTTATTTATTATGTGCAACCCCGAATTGAAAGGCATTTTTCTTAAGTGATTTCGCAGTGGCCTTTTTACTATTTTTTTTTTTGTTTTTCTTAGGAAAAGGTTTAAATTTGTTTTACCTTTGTCCTAAATTACGGTTAATAACAGAAAATAAATTATTCTTAAAGATTTATATGTCTGGCAACGTTACAACCAATTCAATTATTTTTAGTTTTATCGCGCGAAATTCTCCGTCAAGCGAACACACAGGTCAGCCTGGAGCGGCGAACATGGACGGGTTTTAGGGTTTTTTGAAAATTTTTAAAATGTTCGATCTAAGAAAACAAAGTAATGGGCACGTCTGTAGACTTTCAGGAGTCACCCATTCCAATATATGCAGTGAATTTTATAACACCCTGTATTTAGCATATTTCAAAACATATCGATAAATCGATTTATGTGATCGATAAAAATATAAAATTATCTACTTCTGTACTAAGATAAGTTAGGTTAAATCGTCCTGAATTGAGCTAGGAAAGCCATTTTTAAGGTATGGCCCATTAGTTACCAAACACCATGTATGTGTTCATCTATCTCTCAAAATAGCACACGTTGTGCAGTGTCTAACTACATTCTCAAAACAACGCGAACGTACAATAGCTCTTTGTAGGCGATCGAATTTGGTATTCAAGATGACGATGACGAATGTCTATTGCCGCAAGAATAGTAATTCTTCTTTGGGGATAGTTCCTTTTGAAGTGCGTCGTCGATTTAGCATATAAAGGCACATCTCGAAACGTCGCATGTCGTATATAAATTGGAAATTTTAATAAGCTCCCGCAAGCCTATACAAACTTTAAGTAGAGGATTTGCATTAACCTATTTTGAAGAGCGAAATATGAATTTATTAAGAACGGTATTTATTGAAAAAAGACTATTTTCAGGGTTGGCAAAAAACATGATTTTTTTAGATGAAAAAATTCAGATTTATCTGATTTAAATTCGATTTATTTGATTTAAATTAGATTTTTTTTTATTTAAATCAGATTTTTATTACGTAAGTGTTTTTTTTTAAACTTTTTTAATTGTTTCGTATACATAAATTCATTTAACTCTAAAAGACACAAGATGTTCAGTGTGATGACATAAAAAAACTTTTAGCGGGCTTCAACCTTTAACCAGGGTTGCCAGATCTTTTTTTAAAAATTCTTTAAGTTTTTTTTATTAAACATGTTCTTTATATCTATTCAATTGTTAGTCAGTAACTCTCTTTGAAGGCTAGTTTGCAAATGTACTTTGAACCAAGAAGTTTTAAGTGTCAAAGAAAAAAAGATCAAGTCATTCATTAATATATTAATAATTTTTTTAGTCCTTAAGAAATTATTATTTATAAAAAAGTAATTGAGAGCAAAATAAAAAGAGGGTTCACTGTTGTTAAAAGAAAACTAATTAACAAACCCTTATGTGTCTCCTATACTTACGAAAATTTTGTAGAACTGGCAACACTCTGGAGACAGCACGCCTAGCGTCGCCGCGACCGAGCCATGCTAGCTCGAAAAGAATGCAAAGACAGAGGCAACTGAAAATTTATATGTTCTAGACAAGCACAGCGGAATATGTTGAGTGAATAAAAATATTTCTATCCACCTGCTAAAAGGATGATGATTCAGATGACTGAGCCATCACTGTCATATCAGTTATTATTAATAGTTTCTTAAGTGAGTAGGACAGTGGAGTGTGTGTTTTAAGCGATTTGTTCTAATTTACGTAACGTATTTAATTTTGATTTATAACTGTGTGGTCAGGTAAGTTTTTACTTGGTATATTTTATTATCAGCACGGCTTTTTGGTGACCATTTGAAACAGCAGATCAAGGTGAATTATCGCCGGAATATAATGAATCAGTGCCAGAGTGCCCGGTTGAGTCGGCCATCGAAAGCGAACCAAGTCCGGAGTTGGGAAACAAAGATTTACATGTTCACTGTCAACGCATTATTTTAAATAATATGTACTCGTGTTTAAAAGAAGAAAATCCCGAAAAAACTAATAATGCGCTTGTTACAAGAATTAACGCGGAAGAACATCTTGTGAAAACCAATAAAATAATAATTTTATTAAATAAACGTTAATTTATCGAATTTTATAAAATTAAAAAATCTGTGCGGGATCCCGCGTATAAACATTTGAAGTTCATTTGCCCAAAGTTACTTGTTATTTTAATTAAGAAGAAATTTGATTGATTTATAGTCATAGTAGTATATTTAAGAGATGCTAGACTTTAAATTATATAATTTTTTAAACTTTTATTTGTTGATTTTTATAATAAAAAATTAAAGTTTGTTCAATAATTAATTAAATAAACATTGATTTATCGAATTTTATTAAATTTAAAAAACCTATGCGGGATCCCTCGGGATCCCGCGGGATTAGAACCAATCCCGCAAATGCCCTGCGTGATTTAAAACACTGCGGGATTGCAATCACTAGACCCATTCGTTACGAAATGGTATATGAATAAACGTATTTTAAAAAAATTGCCTTTGGGCGAAATGTTTTTGAAAATTTTTTCTAGATCCAGGTGAGGTATCTGTTCATTGACGAAACCTGAACTAAACTCGAACCATACCGATTAATTTCGTATTATGGACCTTATATTTTATATTCACACACGAATATATCACTCATAATTAATTTAAACTTTTGCACAATGACCTAAAATCCCCAAACAAATTATGTCAAAACGTGTTTCTTTACGATATTAAAGTAAAATAAGAAGTTTTGAGAGCAATTTTCGTATTAAATCAGTGTAAAGCAGGGGCGTGCAATTCAATAAGCGTTTTATAAATTATCTTCGAGATTTGGTTTTTATTCAGTAATCCGGACAACTCACTAAACCGGACAACCCCCTTGCAATTAATTGTCCGGATTAAAGAGGTTACTTACACCATATTAAGTAAGGCAGGCCAGTGCCAATGGCTCCTATTAATTTAGAGACAAAAGTGGAAAAGTCGGTAAAAAAATTCACATTTTCACGTGAGGTTTTACGAAAAATATGGGTGGTTAACCGGCTACAAAATATTATCAAAATTTTCCAGCTGGCCCTGTCTACTTTTTAATCATTTTTATCGGATCGCTTGCCCCTTTATAACTGCCACCGGACGCCATTGGACTATAAAGTCGTACTCGTGTTACTGGAACAAGTTCTTCTTGTACGGGGACCTAGTGCAGATTTTATGATATATACGCACCTTGACATAAACTACATTTTTGGTCAACTAATTAGAATTTCATTTAATTAACATTGTCTCAATGAGCTTTTAGATGTAGGTGATGCTAAAAATGTTTGAATAATCGCTGTTGCGAGTGATGTAATGCATTACCATGCACATTAATTACCACACAGCTGCATTTAAAAAAAACTTCAGTCTCATATAAAGAGTAGATTCACTGAAATACAGTAAGGCTCAGTTTTGAGCTTAAGTTTTCACACAAATCTTTGGAATCTACCGAAAATATTTTTTCGAGAATACCGGAAAGAAGTTATCTCAAAAAATGTATTTTTCGAAAATGGGGTAGGGAAGGGGGGCAACCTGAAAATTAGTAGGTACATATTTCCAGAATAAAAAAATCTTCGAAACACACTTTGTAGACCCGAATATTCCGGCTCGGTGGACTGCCATTGATAAAAAAGCATTTGTTATGACTTTATGACACATAAGTAAATATTTGTTTTCGCAATGCGATTGGGACGTTCGAAGAGCATACTGACAACCTGGCGCGTGAGTCCACCATGTACTTGACCAATTTTATTGCTCACGGTGTATCGTGCCACCGTGTAGATTAAAATATCTTCTTTCCACGCCCTCAATTACGGACATTACTTATTCAGCTGGCTATTTTATGCTCGAGTTACACCGAAAGCATATCACATACACATATATACCGACAAACAGGACATTTAGACGTCTGCATATAAGGCACCAATGTCCAACAAATGACGGAGGTTAATTTTTGGGTGTGGTTTCGTAGTAGTACACTAGAATGCACCCATTGTTAGTTGATTAGAAAAAATGCCTTTGCGGTCTAATGGCATGACGACTTACTGACATATAAGTATGACGCCATGGGATCATATCGAATATACTAGATAACGTAAGATCAATAAAAACGTCCTCAAAGTATGCCGTGGAATCAATCATGTCTTGAATTATTACTCTTGAAAGGTTTAAAGGTATATGTGAATGAAAAATAGAATTGTCAAGTTCTGAAGTTTTTATTTTTAAGAAAATTAAATATGGTAAACACGGCAGAACAAAAAGCTTTTATGATCGAGAGTTACTTTAGAAATGGTAGAAGGGTTGATGGCCAGTGGGTTTATTCCACACGGGACGCCATTCAGGATTATCAACACATAGTCATGGATTTCGACCAGTTTCGCCAAGTTTTGACTAGATCTGTGGCTTTGTTTAAAGAAACAGGAAGTGTGAATAGAAAGGAAGGCAGTGGGAGACGCAAAGTTCGCACTGCACAAAAAGTAGAAGAATTGAGGCAAATTGTTAATTAACACCCACAAACCCCTATTCGGCGTTTAGGCCAGCAAGTAAATGTATCCTACGGAACCTGCAATACAATCCTGAAATGTGACCGGCATACCCCCGCTTATCGTTTAAGCTCAGTCCAAGAATTGTTACCAAACGAAAAGCCGCAGCAAATGCAATTTTCAGAGTGGTTTATGGGTAATTTATATAATAATGGACACGCATTTGAACAAACCTTTTTTACTGACGAGGCATGGTTTTACCTCTCTGGTTATGTAAATTCTCAATAAATGAGAATGTGGAGTTCTGAAAATCCACATCCTCTGCATTCACAGAAAGTTGGCAAGTGGGCGGCCATATTGAAAAGAAGATTAATTGGACCGATTTTTTTTTGAAGGGCCTCTCAATTCGGCGCGATACCGTAATGAAATTTTAGAAAGTTTTGTAAACGCTTTAGACGATGAAGGGATGCAACAAAGCTACTCCAAGCAAGACGGCGCACCAATTCACGTAACTCTTGATAATTTAAACTTTTTGGAAGACCGAATTATTAGTCGCAATATGCCAGAGAGGTGGCCACCACGGTCCTGCGATCTCACGCCGTGCAACTTCTTTTTATGGCCGCACATTTAAAACTCGGTTTTCAAAACCCCTTGTGAAAATTTAAAAGACCTACGGGCTAGAATTACAAATAAATTTCAGGAGATTAACAACTCCCCCGAGTGCTCACCAATGTTTTTGATGCTGTAAAAGAAGAAAGAGAACATATTTGGAAGTAGAACGTCTCTCATTTAGTTTAAATTTATAATTTTTAGGTTCATTGTTGTATACGTTTTTTTTTTAATTCTCTATTATGCAATGACAATGACAATGTAATTTTTTTGATTAACTTATCGATCTGACAAAAAACGCAAACATGACTTACCTAAGGTCTTGTTGAGCCAGTCAGCAAGATCTTCTTTCAGGGGGTCCAATTGTCTCAATTGCGCGGACATCATTCTTTCCGTACATTCTTCGGCAAACTCCTCGTCGGGGTCCGGCCTGGGGAATCCCAGAGACCCCACGGTGGATATGGGACCCCAGGAGTTGCGGTTCCGGGAAATGATGTTGCGGCCGAAGGCCATCTGAAAATGAAATAGATTCAGTACGACCACTCTGATCTAGCAAATCAACTATAAACGATTATAATATAGATAGAATTAAAACTTAGTAGTACTAGGTCCTAAACCTATGTGAATCCCAGGGTTTGTTTTCTTACAGTTGAATACATCTTATGACAGCAATAGGTGATTTGCAGGTAAAATAGGCAGGACGCCACTGATTTTTACCAAACGATAAAACTAAGATAATCTGTTAGTTAATGTTACATTTCGTTAGTTGCTTTTACAACGCAAAATTACTAACGCCGGTCAGGTCTTATCTATTTATTAATATTATATTATACAGAGTGGTCTAAAAGTAATAGTAGATTGTATAGAGGATCAGTTTTTGCTTGCTTTAAAAATAAGATTCACGATGCCAAAAATTTGTTTTTTTGTACAGGGTCTGAAAAAAATACAAAAACGTAAAATTTGGTTAAGAGTTAAGTTGCCTTTTTCTAAAATTTTAATGCATAACGTAAAAAAAGTTATTTTAAATTTTAAAAGAATTCTTATTCCAGATTTTCAAGTAAAAATTTGAAATTTCTAAATTATGCTTTTAAAATCAAAATTTTTCTATAAGTCACATTCAGTGGCGTGCCATCGAGGGGGCTAGGGGGGCACAAGCACCCCCCCCCCCCGCGCCCCTACGGAGATTCACTGCCTACTATGACCACATACTCTCCAATAAAAGGAAAAAAATTTGGCGCCCCCAAATCATTGTGCCCCCTCTGCCTCTAAAGGCACGGCACGCCACTGGTCACATTGTCACCTTTTTTATTTGATTACACCTTTGAACTGTGACGTATATGTCAAAATACTAACGATGTTGTCTTTAGAGCAAAGAATATTTTTATAATCCAAAACTACTGAAATGGCGAGACTTGTTATCGCTACGTTATTGAGAAGTTTCAACAAAAGTGTCCAAAAAATATACAATAATGCAGAAGTGCAGTATATAAGTTAGTAGGTAATCAAATTTAAAAAAACTGGATCCGTTAGTGATTTAAAGAAGACCAAGACTAGATACGACGAAAACGATGCTCCATACAGTATTAATTTTATGATCCCTTGATGAAAATATGAAAATCCTATTATGTCTTTAAGAAAACGAGCAGGAAGTTTACAATTGTGTAAAAAAAGCCATATTCAAAACGTGATTAAATAAAAATAAATTCCGTCCTTTTAAACCATTTTTTAACCAAACTTTAGAAGATGGGGGACACTTAATAACGCTTGGATTTTTGTTTGTGGGTCGGTGATGAAATTCTAAATAACAACGTGAACTTTTATAAGCTAACAATGTTCTCAGATGAGTCATCCTTCAGTACAAACGGCACTGTAGCTTCTCAGCATGTAAGATACTGGGGTAGGGAAAATCCAGAATTTAGAATTGGGAACCGCCGCCGTCAGTATTTTAAAAAAATAAATGGTTGGTGCGTCATTTACTATTATGGGATTATAACTAAAGTTTTGCAAACGGGGGTAAATCCAGAGACGGCTTCTAACCTAGTTGGAAATAAAATCAGGATTCGATGTGCAAATAAAATACAAATATTTATTTACCCACATTGTCTTATTTGAAAGTGCGAAATACGAAAATACCATACAGGGTGTCTGAAAAGTCTTAGCATGGGCAAATATCTTTACTATTAATTAAGATAGAGACACCAAATTTTAGTTTTATCTTATTGGCTAATAAATCTACTTTTTTATGTAACTTGACTTTTACAATCTCCTTGGGGGGTTACGCTAGGGAGTTGAGGTCAAAAATTTTAAATGCAACCCTATGCCGTGTGGTACCTCATTTTAAAGGTCTTTTCTCAGATGTTACTTCTTGGCAGAGTTCCAAAACGGACTTTATTACTGCCAAGAAGTTCATGGTGGCCATTCTAAACAACTTTTAACATAATAAGTAAGGCAGTCTGTTGGTCTGTTACCAGAGGCGTCGATGCCGAAAATAAGTACATACGGTATTTGACAGAAATAATTTAATTCATGGGCGTTGCCGTGATTGTGTGAAATAAAAAAAAACGGTTGAGTGCAAGTTCGACTCGCGCATGGAGGGTTCCGTGAGACATACAATATTGTGAATTTCTCACAGGACGCAAAAGTCTCAATAACTATGGTAAGGCTAAGGCTTGAATAAATAAGAAGAGGCGGCCATGCCGGAAATAAGTCAGTGCGTAATATAACTGATTAGTAAGGCTGGCACGGCTGGTCACAATGTCACATAGTTAAGAATGTTCAAAAAATTAAGACGTCATAAAATCGTAAAAATATGTTAAATACGTAGTTGTAGTTTTACTATTGGAGATATATTCTTGAAAGTGGGCAGGTTTGAATGTAGACACCAAAGTACATCCCCTGAAATTTCGTGCGCATGTCTAGCCCTCTTAGTTTGCGCGTGGTACGCAGTTTAGTCCACTGCGCAGATGGCAAATAACGGAAAATAAAGTCGAAATAAACTTGGGAAAAAGTTATAAAGTTAAATACGTAGTGGTACCTTGACTTTTGGGAATATATTCTTAACAGTGAATGGGTTCACATGTAGACACCAATGTCCATCTCCTGAAATTAAGTGCGCATGTCCAGCACGCTCGGTTTGCGAGTGGTACGCATTTTGGTCTACTGCGCAGATAACAAAGAACGAAAAATAAAGTCGAAAAAACTTGGGAAAAAATTATAAATTTAACTACGTAGTGGTACCTTGACTATTGGGGATATATTCTTAAAAGTGAATGGGTTCGAATGTAGACACCCAAGTACATCTCCTGAAATTGCGTACGCATGTCTAGCACGCTCGGTTTGCGCGAGGTACGCATTTTGGTCTACTGCGCAGATGTCAAAAGACAAAAAATATAAAAACGACACATGAAGAAGTAAAGTTGGAAAAAAGAAAAAAGTGCTCCACAAAACAAAAAATAGCAGCGCAGACTGGTACTGTATGGCACAAGAGGTGGACTAATGGTCGACTTGTGCCCCGCCCGATTATACGATTTACGATTTATAATTTTTATAGGCTTGCCATTTAAAAATGCATTAAAATACGGGAGTTGCGGTAAAATGTTTCTTTTTTGAAGACTTTTAAAAGAAGAGGCCACCCGGCATAGGTTTGCATTCAAAATTTTTGACCTCAACTCCCTAGCGTAACCCCCCAAGGGGGTTGAAAAAGTCAAATTACATAAAAAAGTAGATTTATTAACCAGTAAGATACAACTAAAATTTGGTGTCTATCTTTATTAATAGTAAATATATTTGACCATGCTAAGACTTTTCAGACACCCTGTATGGTATTTTCTTATCTCGCACTTTCAAATAACACAATGTGGGTAAATAAATATTTGTATTTTATTTGCACATCGAATCCTGATTTTATTTCCAACTAGGTTAGAAGCCGTCTCTGGATTTACCCCCGTTTGCAAAACTTTAATTATAACATAATTTTTTGATCATACATATGTAACATATCGTCGGTCTTCTCACGTAATAACGTATCTCAGTTTTGGCAATTTTAAAGGAAAGCATATTTAAGTTTTTGTTTGGCCTAAAGGTGTCCATAATTTTTATCTTCATTTATATAAACGGAAGAGATCTTTTTATACATATTAACCAAACTATTTCGTACAGGATACTTGACTATGATAAAAATGCACTATTTCTCATAAGATTGGCAAGTTTGAGATACGTCATTAGGTATTATGTTATTTTGTAATTATTGTAAATTGCCTTTTATTGTGCAAAAGCTATAAAACATTGAAATATGTCACTTCGTGAGATATTAGTATATGCTTGCACGGTTTCAAAAGTAGTGTATCTCAATTTTTTAAGTTACAGAAGACCGACGATATGTACATTCTTATTTACATATGCTGGAGGTATTTTTGTCCGACAACCGACCAGTTAGAATAATTGCCTCTTCAATATCACCGAAATATGTATTTTCCATGGATTTATTATATAAAAGATTCGATATCCGTATACTGTGAGCGTATCGAACGTGAAGCCTTATATTTTGTTGTTTGTTATTCTCTTGGGGGAGCTGTTTACAAACTACGAACATAGACAAGACTACGAATTACTACGTAATTAAATCAAGAATGGTAGTAGAAAGAGATAAAATAGCATTGGAGTGTTGGAGCTCAGAAGTGTTGTTGAACGGCTGAACCTCGGTCTGTTACACGTACGTCTTTGTCTAATGAACTAGAAAAGAAAAAGTGCGACGTATAGATTTATAAATGACTCGGAGCGACTTTAAATAAACACCTTTAGAAATAACATAACCTATAAATAATAAAACCTTTTTAACTTAAATTTATTATTATTTAGCAGAAAATAAAGTAATTTAGGGCTTTTATTACTTTTAGCAAATCTTGTAATGCTTCTAACGTATTTTTTGTACACAAATACAAGGTAAAATAAGATGTGACCAATGTTTACAAATTGTGTTTACAGTGTCGCTTAGAATGGTTTGTTTTGGCTTCAAAGAATGTTACATCATCCCGTATCCTTTTATACAATAAATCCATGGTATTTTCAGTACGATGGGTGTCCTGCACATTATGCTGCAGAAGTAAGGGATTGGCTCAATCGCAAATTTGTAAACCGATGGATGGGCCGAAATGGTTCAATTTTGTGGCCCCCTAGGAGTCCCGATTTGACAATTTGTGATATGTTTCTCTGGTGGCGCCTTAAACAACTAACATATGAAAGACCCATTGAAAATGACGAATAAATTTTAAAGCAGAGAATTTTAAGAGCGATAGACATACTGTGTATTGTAGATACCGCTAAAAATCAACAAGTCCGTGTTATCTCTATTTTATTTATTCCAATTCTCTACTTACGATGTTAAAGAAGCCGTTTTAGCCTAATTATACCAATTTATTTCTCTTAGAATGTGCATTCTTACTTCGCCATTTAGAATGAGACCTGTTCAATAGGAAATTAATTTTCCTTTTACCCAAAGGCGTTCGGAGTTGAAGTCAATCAAATATAATTACTTAATAATATATGTTTGATGTTTCTAGATATCGATTCCTTATGCATATTATCTGTGTAATCGAAAGCAAATTAATGAGAGCCGTGTGATACAATTCGCATATGACCAAATATGGAATACCATTTTGTTATTTATGTTTAAAATTTTTCTTTGGTGCAAATATGGTTTGTTGTATTACTAAAACCTATTATTAAGGATCATCTGAAAATAGTTTTGGTTGGGTTCCATATTTGGTCACTTTACTATATATATATATATATATATATATATATATATATATATATATATATATATATATATATATATATATATATATATATATATATATATATGTATATATATATATATATATATATATATATACAAATGTAAATGCGAATATTTACTTCTTCGCTAGTGCAGCGAAAAGGCCGTGAATGAAAAATAAAAATAATGAGGACTATCTTTGATTCTGGTCTGGGTGACCTCCTGCTATCGATTTCTGGGCCCTTACCCATCAGCGGGCAGGCTTACACCCAGGGTGGCTGAAGAACAGACCACGATTTGACCAGAATCGCTGCACTAGCGAAGAAGTAAATCTTCGCATTTACATTTATTATATTACCTATAGGCCAAGAAATCTTCCATTTTTCTACTATATATATATATATATATATATATATATATATATATATATATATATATATATATATATATATATATATATATATATATACAAATGCAAATGCAAAGAACAATAAATTGAACATCGTGTTTTCCAGTTTTGAAGTAAAATAATTTTTAAAAAATTTTACTTAAAAGGAAACCCAAGCAAACCGCAGTATATTATATTTTTTTCTGTTAAATCTTTAAACTTAAAACCAAAAACCATAATATAATGAATTATTGTCTTCGAGGATGAATATTAATGAGCATGAAGCCCGAACTGAAACAATTACGTTAGTTTTTAATAATATAATATTTTTAATACTCTTTATAAAGCGTAATATGGACGGCATTTTTGACTTTAAAAGAAAATTCATTATAAGCTTTTTTGTTTTGAACTTGAAGTTTTAACAGAAAAAATATAATATACAGGGGTTTCCATTCAAATTATTTTTACAAGATTGTGTTTTCCTTCAAGACTGGAAAACAAGATGCTCAATTGTTTTATTTAATAAGTGTTAAAAATACTAGTTCGCTAATTTAGACAGTCTTGTATATTTAATAATAACAAAGCTACCATTGATGGACACTTAATTTGGATCAGCCTGTATATATGCATCTTTTTATGTTCCTGTATATTTCAACATGTAAACTCTTTTTTTGAAAATTGATTAAAATTAATTAAAATCGAAACATTTATCTAGATTTTGAAATAAAACCATTGAAATCGGACCATGAAACAAAAAGTTATCATACGTTAAATTTGATCAAAATTACGGTTGTCCATAATTTTATGTCGGTGAGTGTATATGCTTATACAACTATTTTTTAAGAACGGCTGTTACGAAGGCTTTCAGTTTTGTGGCATATAATTAGACTGATAAACTATACTAAAATAACACAATTACTTTAGAAGAGAAATATAAAATAAAATTTTGATTTCGTCTATGAACTATACGTCCTTTTCACGGGTGTACACTGTACACCCGAAAGTTATTGTTTTTTTTTTTTTAGCAAATAACTGAGCACAACAATGTTAAAAAACCTAAATAGCAGACGAGAACTGATGATAACTCCTGTTAAGTTTAAATGTACTTTTATTTTGTTATTTTACTGGCTCATATCCTGCATCTGTCTCGAGGTTCATATTCCTTTTATACACATGATTGATTATATCTTTCACCTGTGGCAAGAGTCTAAAATTACTGTAATATCTTTGTTTTGTAAATTAAAATCTACTCAAGAATAATATTATATGTCTTTTGCGTAGTTTTTTAAAAACTTAAGAAGTTCGGGAAAATCAAATTTTTACAATACGATTGTGAGTGTAAATATGCTAATTATCCCACTGCAGTCCGTATGATTTTTTTTTATTGTTGTGTTATTTATGTCACTGCATACGATCATATTAAACACACCGCGCCGTTGATTGATCAAACATGATTATTATTATAATTAATACCCATTAATCAACACGTGAAATACAATGCAATATGTCCCACGTACATATGTAGA
This sequence comes from Philopedon plagiatum, assembly GCA_963971165.1. Classification (NCBI taxonomy): domain Eukaryota; kingdom Metazoa; phylum Arthropoda; class Insecta; order Coleoptera; family Curculionidae; genus Philopedon; species Philopedon plagiatum. The sequence goes on along the minus strand of OZ020192.1, from coordinate 125,300,414 downwards.
TCCCGCCTATGTGCTTGTCGCGGATTCCCTGGAATTTGCCGGGCGTTCATTCGGCGAGGAAGCCTAAAACTTCGCATTTTTTGAAAATTTTTCAAAAACAAAATTTAATTCAATAATGAATTGATGCAAAAACTAAATCATTTTATCAAAACTGCATTTCTTTATACAATTCTGTTTATTTCTAGGAGGAAAATGAGTGCGACTAGCCGATAAGAAATAGTATGTGCTATTCTTATGTACGGGGCATCCAGAATCGAATAAAAAACCCTGCACCGGGTAAACATTTAGCTTTCACCCTTGTTGGTGATCATCAGACTGCCGCAACACATAGGGCACTTCCCTCAGTAGCGATCTCGCATATTTACTACTATTTCTATGACAGAAGTAGCACAAAATACACAATACCGCCACCTATAGGAGCTACTGTAATAGAGCGCGGTCTCAAGAATTTTTTCATTTGTATTGGAAGCTTGTCCCTTTAATTTGCGCCTTCGTAGACCGCACTAGCACGTCTCATTCGGAAGTTATAATGGTGTAAAAGGTAACAAAAACGCTATTTCTCGCCTATATTTCTTCATTTTCCTCAAACATTTGCTGTGTTAGGAAAATTGTACGGCCAGAATCGTAAACAGCGACCAAAGACGTACCGGAAATGATTTGAAAAGTCTAGGTTTGAGGTGTTTTTTTTCTAACTTTTAATGATAAGGTTTATTTATTTTATTCTACGTTTAAAGATTCTCATGCAAAAAGCATAAACAATAATTATTTACTTGAGACATAAATTTTTCAAAGGAGATTCCCCTTTTACATTACTGTAATCCCATGTGTTTGTAGAATTAAACACGAAACCATAAGACCCGGTCTATGGGCGCTACTTGCGAAAATAATCAGAGTGTAAAATAATAATAAGTAATTATTTCTTCTACCTTGGTATATATACCAAAGCAACGTGTATACATATGTTTAAAATAACTAGTCAACTCGAAAACCCGTACTTTTCAACTGTTTACGCAAAAAGGCTGCTTTCTACAACTCCTGCAAATCCCGCAATTTAGCAAAATTACCTAGATGTTGTGTTGCGATATTCTTTTGGGAAATCTGTTAGACTTTTATTAATTTCAAGGTTTAGAAAACTCTAATTACCACAAAAATCTGATATTGGTCCCAATAAAACATTGCTGCAATTAAAATTGACAGCAAGAGAAACTTGCAAAGCTTTAGTCTCACTTTTTTTAAATATCTTGTGCTTAAGGCTTTCCGAGGTAGAGAAGGAAAAAGAAAAATGGCCATTTTTTAAAGGAAAATGAAATACATATCAACAACAAAATTTATTTTTTTATTTTACCCAGGAAAACGGGCTTATCCAATAAAAAATCTTCTTTGTATTTTCCCAAAAAATATAATTTTTCTGGGAAATTTGACGGTTTGAGTTGTCAATATACAATACAATATCAATATACATGTACATTATGTAGGTACTGAAATCTATTTTAATTTTTTTAAGCCGTGAAAGGTATTAAGATAATTTAAACACGTCATACAACATACCTACATACCTACCAACATACCTATTTGTTTTACTAAAACCTGCATTAATATATCTAATTAATTGTTTATCCCACGTAAAAATAATATTATTGATAATAAATCACTGATGCGCCATTTCTTCACTGGGTGTCGTCATTAGTGTCGTTACTAGTGATGTTAACACGTAAGGAAAAAATGTCAAAAAATGGCCCGGTAGGGAAAAAGGTGCAAAAATTTAACAATTACAGTTTTGAAAGGCACTATTGGTACTATATTTGTATTGAATTGATGTAGCCTTTACTTGATGAAGATCCATTATTAAAATATTTTAAAATAACAACAAAATTGATTCAATCTTCACTAAATTTTTATTCATACACATGACAATTGTTTCGACACACAGTGTCTTCGTCGGATGGTTGGTATCAAGAGTTGATACCAACCATCCGACGAAGACACTGTGTGTCGAAACAATTGTCATGTTTATGAATAAAAAATTTAGTGAAGATTGAAACAATTTTGTTGCTATTTTTAAATACTATATTTGTAATAAACTGGCGACTCAAATTGAACCAAAGAGCGTTGTCGCAGCTGCAAACAGCTGATTTTTAGTGGGCAAAAGGACTCACTACACGACAAAATTGATATAACACAAAAAGACGCGAAAACATTCCCCACAGTTCACGGTATGGAAATTGTTGGAAAACTTAGACCAATGGAATATTTATGGACTGTTGGTTTATAGGTTACTTTTTGGGTTGCCGAATTTTTTCAGTCAAGTGAAAATTTGTTAGTATTCGTAAAAGGCTTTGAAATAATTTACTATAAGCAATTATACGATCTGCCAGTTATCTCGCACTAGTGATTATTCACGATAAGGGGAACGCACCAGATAAAATAGCATCACATAGGACGTACTACACTATATTACATAATTTAATAAGTATCGATAAAATATAACAAGATCATTAATAATATAATTACTGGAACAAACATTTTAAATGTGTCCAATCAAAGTAACTTCGCACCATTAATCACTGTATGCCGTATGCTGTAAAATACGAATTAAAATGTTGTTTTGTTATGTTTTCCGACAGTTTTAGCGCGAGACTCATTATGTAATATGTAAGTTCTTATCCATAGCAATCGGGTTACTTTATTCTGTATCGTGTCTTTATTTATTCCAAACCATCTTGTGACATTCTATATGAGATGAACAGTTTTAGGTCAATTTATTATTAATCTATGGGAATAATGCCTTTGGCATCCCAAAAAAAAGGTCGCCATAACATTTCCGGCAAATGCAATTGCCTTTGCCTTGTTCGGAGTCGGTTCATTATTCACTGACCACTGTTGTGATTGTTGTTTGGTCTCTGGTCTGTGATGGTGGATCTATCCGTCGAAAGCAACAAATCGGCGTCAAAAGTCAGTTGGATTTTTCTTAAAAACAGTGTTAAACACTCCTCCGAAAGACTAATGTGGACGAGTTTTTGCTCTGGTGCCTGCAAGCGCGACACCCATAGCTTGGATAGCGTTCTCATATCTAAAACTTCACATAAAGTATGGTGCGAACGCTCTTTCAACATGCCCATAACCTCAGCTATCTACCCAACTTCAGCCGACAATCATTCAAAACAATTTTATGAACTTTTTGCACAATTTCTTCGTTAGTTGCAGTTTCTGGCCTGACAGAACACGAGGCATCTTCAGTGCTCGTATACGTAATGTACGTACGAGCTCGTAACAGATTAATTTTTACGAGGCAAGTTAAGGCCTACTAGCACTATAGTTTGAATCCAGAGTCGTTCACTTGCAAGCCGTTCCAGTTTTTTTTACAAATTTGGCTGCTAACTTAAATTTTTACAATTTCTCGAAAACTGGACATATAAACAGATTAATATTTACGAGGTAAGTTAAGGACTAGCACTATAGTTCTTATTCAGAGTCGTTCACTTGCAAGCCGTTTCCGCTTTTTACAAATGAGGCTGCTAACTTAAATTTTTACACTAAAACTAGACATATAAACAGATTACAACTACTGGATACAAACTATAGTGCTAGTGGGCCTCAACTTACCTCGTAAATATTAATCTGTTTATATGTCTAGTTTTCGAGAAATTGGAAAAATTTAAGTTAGTAGTCAAATTTGTAAAAAACTGAAACGACTTGCAAGTGTACGACTCTGGATACAAACGATAGTGCTAGTAGGCCTTAACATACCTCGTAAATATTAATCTATTTATATGTCTAGTTTTCGAGAAATTGTAAAAAAATAAGTTTGCAGCCAAATTTGTAAAAAACGGAAACGGCTTCCAAGTAAACGTCGCTGGATACAAACTACAGTGCTAGGAGGCCTTAACTTACCTCGTAAATATTAATCTGTTTATATGTCTAGTTTTCGAGAAATTGTAAAAATTTCAGTTAGCAGCCAAATTTGTAAAAAAACTGAAACGGCTTGCAAGTGAACAACTCTGGATACAAAGTATAGTTCTAGTAGGCCTTAACTTACCTTGTAAATATTAATCTGTTTGTATGTCTTGTTTTCGAGAAATTGTAAAAATTTACGTTAGCAGCCAAATTTGTAAAAAACGAAAACGGCTTGCAAGTGAGCGACTCTGGATAGAATCTATAGTGCTAGTAGGCGTTAACTTACGTTGTAAATTTTAATCTGTTTATATGTCTAGTTTTCGAGAAATTGTAAAAATTTAAGCTAGCGGCCAAATTTGTAAAAAACGGAAACGGCTTGCAAGTGAGCGACTCTGGATAGAATCTATAGTGCTAGTAGGCGTTAACTTACGTTGTAAATTTTAATCTGTTTATATGTCTAGTTTTCGAGAAATTGTAAAAATTTAAGTTAGCAGCCAAGCTTGTAAAAAACTGAAACGGCTTGTAAGTGAACGTCGCTGCATACAAACTATAGTGCTAGTAGGCCTTAACTTACCTTGTAAATATTAATCTGTTTATATGTCTAGATTTCGAGAAATTGTAACTATAACTAATAACTGTTAATATAAACAAGTAAATAAAATTTTGTGAAATATGACGTTTTTTAATTATGCGTTTCTAGCACACACTTTAGTCCCTAGAGATTAAATTAACCACTTTTGTCTCTGTTTGGAGGGGCTAAATGATATATTTATTTTAGATCGGTGAGCACTTGCTAAGTATTGTATACTATTTTTTACACAATCATATGAATAATTACGAAAAAATACAAAAACTAGTCTAATTGGTATAAAATATTGAGCGTTCTTAACATTATAATGGGTTATGCGGAGTCATTATGTCTGTTGCTATGCAACGGTACGTGGTAATTGTTGTTACTGTCACTTTGAATTTGCCGATTCCGATTATTCAAGAAATTTATTTGTGATACAGCGTAACAGAATTAATCTAAATGGTGAGAAGTTTGGGGAAGAAAGTATTAATGAAGCGAAAAATGTTGATATTGAAATCGAGGAATGATAGAGAGCCGGTTGTTCACAGCTAGTCCGACTAAAATCATGTGAAAGGTACGGAAGTGCATATAAAGTTTTTAAAAATTGGCTACACGAGAAAAACAGTGTAATTAATGAGAAAGGCTTACTGACATATTTTGTAATGAAAAGTTGAAGTTTAAAATTTCCTATCGAATAGCGAATTCAAAATATCGAAGAATAATGTTCTTGTTAATTACATTTAATAATAATTGTACAAATTGTGCATTTAACTTTAATTTAAATACATAAATTCTATATTATGTGTTCTCTCTCTTAACGATAACTACAGCCACAGTGAATGTGGTCGATATATCTTTGGGAATTTTATAATTTTAAATAATATAGTGCGAACACTACGAAAAATGCAAAATACTTTTTTTTATTTGTCAATTTTGTTGTACATAAAAAATTAAAATAAACTAGATGTTATTGATTGTTGTTGATACTTTTACAACCAGCAAAATAAAACTGTGCGAATTATACCTGCTTCAATATTCAGGGTCAATCTTATTTATTTTTTTTACAATAGGTCAATTCAATTTCGTTTATGTATACATGTACAGGGTCTTCCAACGAGGACTGAACAGGGGCTCATTTTTGAGCTTCCTTGTATTTAAAGAAAAATCTAAAATAGCCAATCGATGTACTTTTTCCTGCAGAATTCAAAAATGAAACCAAAAATTTATTTGAACCAGAAACAAAAGAGTTACGCTATGGATAAGGTGTTTTTTAAATGGAACATAGCTTTTTTTATACGATTTTCGGAACGAGTGATTTTTTTTATGTCCGTTCTGATTAAAATATTTAATATTGTGACAGCTATTTTTATTAAATTTTAATGTTTTATCCAGTATAATTTAACTTCAACCTGTTTGAAACATACACTAGGTAATAAAGGTAAAATCACCTTGAAATCCTTCAAAGTCAAAAAATTTGACAAATTTACTATAATATTGCCGAAATGAAATATTCATTAGATGATAGATTGCAGATTGTTATCTTGTTCTACAAATGCCAAGAAAAAAATGAATATTTCATTTCGGCAATATTATAGTAAATTTGTCAAATTTTTTGACTTTGAAGGATTTCAAGGTGATTTTACCTTTATTACCTAGTGTATGTTTCAAACAGGTTGAAGTTAAATTATACTGGATAAAACATTAAAATTTAATAAAAATAGCTGTCACAATATTAAATATTTTAATCAGAACGGACATAAAAAAAATCACTCGTTCTGAAAATCGTATAAAAAAAGCTATGTTCCATTTAAAAAACACCCTATCCATAGCGTAACTCTTTTGTTTCTGGTTCAAATAAATTTTTGGTTTCATTTTTGAATTCTGCAGGAAAAAGTACATCGATTGGCTATTTTAGATTTTTCTTTAAATACAAGGAAGCTCAAAAATGAGCCCCTGTTCAGTCCTCGTTGGAAGACCCTGTACAGGCGTGGTAAAAAAGTCGAATAAATAATTCACAGTTTAAATGCTTCTTGACTAAATTCTTAGGGAACTGGCATGGCACTTAGAATGTGTGCGCTCACTTTGACTTTGGCATTAAATTTTGGTTTTTGTTGAACAAATTATGTAGTGCGGTACATGCGTTCTTAGCTTCGAATAGAAAAAGGGACATATTTTAGGAATTTTGTTGCCGTTGCCGTTAGGTAGAGCGAACTCTCATTGTATTCTATTATACAGGGTGTCCGAAAAGTCTTAGTATGGGCAAATATCTTTGCTATTAGTAAGATCGAGATTTTGTAAGGTCAGCGCAAAAAAAGGTAAAGATCGAGACACCAAATTCTAGGTGTATCTTATTGGATAATAAATCTACTTTTTCTATGTAATTTAACTTTTTCAACCCCGTTGAAGGGAAATTTTTTTTATTAGGAGTGACACTTTTACGTATCTTGCAAAATTTGGTTCATTTGCCCCCTCTTGTAAACCCCATTCGCGGACATACTTTATGTCTTTTTTATGTATTTATACCGAAAATTCTTTGTTTTTTAAAGCAAATAATTTGGCAACAATCCCACAAAATATTATGGATGGTAGTTGATTATTCCAAAAAAATTATGGCAAACCTAAGACATCTGCAACCCTTTTGTCGGTCACCATGTATAGGTATTTTTTTTACTCTGGTGAGTGTTTTTTTAACTACCAGTTAACTCTCTGACGTAATAGCCAGGGGCGCGCCAAGCCGAGGGTGCAAGGAGTGCACCGCACACGGGCGGCAAATTTCAGGGGCGGCAAAAAGCCGCTTCGTTTTTTCATAATAATAATAATAATGATAATCATAAAAAAACGTTTATCATGTTTTGATATCAGTGGAAAAATCACAGTTCGTGAAATATCTAGCATCACATCACTAACGAGTACCTTCCTACAATAAATTAATCACTGCTATAAATCACGGTTCTTTCCCGATCACGATTATGCCATGAAATTGGGTTCTTCCCCGGCGATTCGGTGAGTCCCCGGACTTCCAAAAAATTGGTGATTCCCCAAGAAACGATGCGAAGGTATAAAAGCGTTCTTCGGCTTGACGTTGGTTAGTTCGTATTGTATTCATTGAACTTGCTACTTGCTACTGCTACTTTTTAATTTTTTGCAGTCAAATAATAATTTTCAAATGGATTTAAAAATATGACAAATTTAAATACATATAAAATTTTATTGTGTTTTATTGTCGACATACATAGGGGCGGCAAATAAGATCTTGCACCCGGGCGGCAAATTTCGTTGGCGCGCCCCTGGTAATAGCATGCACGTTAACGATACTCAACGCTAAAATTACGATGTCTAGCGTTTTTTATAAGACACGAAGCAAAACAACATTTTCAATCCGACCATTTTTGGTACTAACTTAATTATATTTGACGTTTATAAATCTGTCTGAATAAAAAAGAGTTAATACTAGGTTTCTATTACTCATCATAATGTACACTTCACAAATATTTACAAGCAGTCAAAACTAAGTCGAACTTGGCTCGCTGGTGGTTCCGTGTATCCAAAACGTCTCCAAGAATTGCCTCGTACTAGGACTAGCATATAAATGTGGCCCATTGTGGACGAAAAATCGAAATATATATATATATATATATATATATATATATATATATATATATATATATATATATATATATATATATATATATATATATTATTGTTTGTTTCTTGGGATTAAGTTCATAGTAAAAACATTTTTTTATTAAAAGTCTATTGACGTTTCGACCCTTTTTCGGGTCATTTTCAAAATATATTTTTTTTATATACTGTCTGGTAAACGACCTGAAGACTTTAAGGTCTTTAGAGGACTGGAGGAGGATGGACTGGAGTCCTCCAAAGACCTTAAAGTTTTCAAGGTGTTTTACCAAAAAGTATAAAAAAATATTTTGAAAATGACCCGAAAAAGGGTCGAAACGTCAATAGACTTTTAATTAAAAAAACGTTCATAGTCTGTGTCTCTAGTAGAGACACAGACATAATCACGGTTAAAAACATTTAATTTATTAAAATATCTATTTAAAATAGCACGTCGAACACCATGTGGGTTCATTGAGTTCTTCAATGAACCCACATGGTGTTCGACGTGCTATTTTAAATAGATATTTTAATAAATTAAATGTTTTTAACCGTGATATGTGGGTTCATTGAAGAACTCAATGAACCCACATGGTGTTCGACGTGCTATTTTAAATAGATATTTTAATAAATTAAATGTTTTTAACCGTGATTATGTCTGTGTCTCTAGTCCTTTGTAAGCATAATTTGTAAACATAATTAGTATGCTCTACCGGTGCACCGCTGAATTTTCGTTCGAAGCTTTTAAGAAATTTCTGATGAAGGTCAAAAAAGGACCAAAACGTTAAATGTGAATAAATGTGAATAACAACCCACAAAACTGTATAATTTTTTCCCCGGGATCCAAAAAACCCAATAACCCTCAAATAAATAAATATATATATATATATATATATATATATATATATATATATATATATATATATATATATATATATATATATATATATATATATATATATATATATATATAGTAGAAAAATGGAAGATTTCTTGGCCTATATATATATATATATATATATATATATATATATATATATATATATATATATATATATATATATATATATATTATATGTACATTATATATATTTTATTTTCTAATCCCCTTTAATAATGGATAATTATTATATCTGAAAAAATGCCAATACTCACGCTCACATTATTATTTAAAATTGCTCACGAAGAATCGAGTTAAAAAAATGTAATAACAGAAAATTTATACAGTTCTATAATGTTGAGAATGAATTATTCAAAGACCGCCTGCACTTTCTTCTTATTTGAAATTGAAACAAGAGCAAAAGTAAATTACTTAAAAAATCTTTTGTTTATAGATATTTTAGTAAGAGTAATTATTATTGTTACCTTTCTTTTATCCGTATTAAAGAATTTTAGAAATATTTCTGCGATTCTGTTGATTAAATACGCACGATAATCAGCCGATAATTTATTCTTTCGAATAATTATTGTTATGGTAATTTGTCGATAGCTGCAGTAAAAACAAATGATATGTCTAATTTGTTAGGTGCAATTTCAACGTCTATTCGGTCTAATTGTTTTTAGATTATTAGCGCAAAAAGGAAAAATAGTGAAAATTAGTTTGGCTGTGGTTTAACCTTAGACTGTGTAGCGAAAGAACACATACATTTATTTACATTTGTTTTACCTCAAACAATCCTTCACAGTTATTGAAAAGAGTGGGGTGTATTCAATAGATACTTAATAGCAGTGTTGCCAAAATGCGCACAATTTAACTAGCATGTTTCCATTCATTTCTAGAGATTCCAAAAAAGTATAACTTATTAAGGTTTCATTAAAGATTCTGTCCAACAACTAATAAAATCTGAATCAAGGCCACAGATTACTCCTTTCAATGTAGAAGATTATATTATATATTTTTATGACCCTCCTGTCAAAAAGTTTTTATTTAATCAACTGTATTTCCTTTCTAAAGCGAATTCCCGCGAATATTGCCTTATTCGATAACAAATTTTCTGGAGATAATACTTTGGAAATTGTCTTATTTTTACACTCATCAATTTAAACGACTGGAAAATTTTTTAATTTGTTTAAATCTCTTGCCTATATTATTTTATTCTAAAAAATATTTAGAGCGTAGTAGTAAACGATCAAATCAGTGATATATCAGTATTTAAATTAGACATTAATGTTTAATTTTTATGAATTACGCAGGAAGTTGCTTATTTTTTAGAATTCACTGACGCCTAAAAAACAATATATCCCCTTCGATCCCCTCAATCCGATCGAATAATCCTTTTTAAACGATAGGGAATATATAAAATCAATGAAATGGAAAGCGACAGAACATTGTTCTACATGTTTCAATATTCTACTCAATTTGTTCAAAAGAATTGAAGGGATACTAGGTATCCTGTATGAGAGAAAGCTAAAGAAGTTGGAGGAGATTTTGAAAAAGAATGACTCCTTAGTTACTGAAAATATTGTAAATTTAGAAAGTTTTATGACATTAGGAAGCAACATTAATTTCGAATCAAATATACAATATAAAAAAGTTTTATAAAAGCAAATTGTATGATGGATGAATCTACTACAGGTAAGTGTTTTAAATGATATTGGAAAACATACTTAAAATTTCATTTTACGTTAAAATAAATAGTTAGGTGATACTAATAAAGATACAGTAAGTAATAGTAATAACATTTTATTCACATAGTCGTTTAAAAAAATATTTAGGAATGTTAGCATTAACTTTTGCTGGAACATATAGGTACCGGTTCTGTCCATTTGGAAATACAAGATATTTGTGTTAAAACGTGCTATTATACAGTGTGTCCCCGGAGTAAGTTGATGATAGGAAAACCTTTTTTATTATTAATGGAAATGATTTTCTCCATCTTGAGTCATCATAATCTAGACAATTTAGAACTAGAGTAACGATGTTAAATCGAACATTGTTTTTCATTTTCTGCACTAAAGTAAGTGAAAACGTATTTACTTGTAATATATTGTAAACTAATATTCACTATTATGCCGTTTGCTTTAATTTTAGTTATTTTAGTGAAAATTATACCTAATTTAGCACAAGAACAACGATGAACTCGAATTATAATTTAGGTCAAAAATATGGTCATATTTCCCATAGTGCGTCGTCTAGTTCATTGAGAAATCTGATGAATCTGCAAGGCGTAATTTTGTTTGTACTTTCAAGGTAGGTCGAAATATACGTGTGTAGTCATATTTTACGTGATTTTTGATTTTCAATTGGTAGCAAAAAGGTTTTATTACGGTCAATAGGTAAACGGTATATTTTCAAACGAAGTATACTACAAATGTTATTGGTTATTGATACATATAACACGTTTAAGTGTTGGTAAAAACAAAGGCAACAATAAATTAATAACATCAGTATAATAAAACAATTTATACATACTTATACATACGTACATACATATGTATGTAGTATGTAAAAGTAACATTTTCGTTTTTCCACTTTTTAAAATATTTTATTTGTTTTACACTTAACATAAATGTATTTATACGGAATATTCTGCTACAGAGAAATCAAAAATATGCCACTATCGCTAAAATTCTTGGTGTTATCGTGACTAAAAATAATTTACAAATAAGTGTTTTTATTTAATTAAAAAAAATAATCTAACATAGGTTATTAAGTCAGATTTAAATTACTTTTAATTGATTCTTGTTTTTTTTTTAATTTTAAATATTCATATTAAAAATTAAAATAGTTATGGCCCACATTTTAAAAAGATAGGAGATTTCAAAAATATATAACTAATTAGGGTTTCGTTAAAGATTCTATCAAGAAACTCATATATATTGAATTAGTGTAGAAAATTTATGTTTTTATAATCCACTTTTCAAGAAATTTTTATTTAATCAACTGTATTTTCTAACAGAAAAGAAATCCCGCGAATATTGCTTTTTCCGACAGCAAATTTTCCGGAGATTACAAAAATATATAACTTATCAGGGTTTCGTTGAAGATTCTGTCCAGAAATTCTTAAAAACAGAATCAGGGTAGAAAAATTAAATTTTTATGATCCATTTTTCAAAAAGATTTCTCTAATCAATTGTATCTTCCAATTTAAAGAAAATTTCCGCGAATATTGCTTTCTCCATAGCAAATTTTCTGGATATTCCAAAAATATATAACTTATTAGGGTCTCGTTAAAGATTCTGTCCAGAAATTCATAAAAACTGAAACAGGATTAAACAAAAAAAAAATTTTATGATCCACTTTTCAAAAAGTATTTATTTAATCAGCTGTATCTTCTAAGACAAAGGAAATTCCCGCGAATATTGTTTTCTCCGATAGCAAATTTTCCGGAGATTCCAAAAATATATATCCTATTAGGGTTTCGTTAAAGATTCTGTTCCGAATTCCATACAAACTGAATTAAGGTGTAAAATTTTAATTTTTATGACCCACTTTTTAAAAAGATTTTTTTAATTAACTGTATCTTCTAATCTAAAGCGAATTTCCACAAATATTGCTTTATCCGACAGCAAATTTTCTGGATATCCCAATAATACATAACTTAAAACGATTTCATTAAAGAATCAGTTCGAAAATTCATAAAAATTTAATAATGGCAGAAAACTAAGTTTACATGTACTATTACTATTAAAAATTTTATAAGATTTTTACGACCCTCTTAAGCCCCATGCTCAGGGAAACTTAACACGGCATCGAGCATTATATAGATTTCGTAAATTTTAGCGAAGCCGCGAATACTGGTTAGTTTATTGATAAATTTACAAGAATAATCATAACATAAAATCTTGACAAAGGAACTCGTAAATACTGAGAATACGTCCATTGTCACGCCATCTATAAATCAACTAATCTTTTGCAAAAAACTGCGCCGCAGTCCAGGGTTGCCAGATTACATCTTATAAATTTCCCTAAACTTGATTTTTTTTTAATTTACCTAGAAAAAAAAATACATTCCTAATTTAAATCTAATAAAATAGGATTATTTGCAATGGATTCTTGTGTCTTTGAGGCTGCTCCCAGCGTCTTATGCCCTTACGTCAAATTTTCGAGTGATTTTTCCCCAAAATTGCGACAAAATTCCCCAATCTGGCAAGCATGCCGCAGTCGATATCTCATAAACATATCTGAGAACCGGCGTGAGACGCAAACGCCAAGACGGTATAATTAAAAACTGGTCTTCGGCAAATGCAAAACGAAAATTTATGGCCTTTCCATAAAAATTTAGGTAATTTGTGCGTATCGATGGAGTTTTTGCAATATGTTTTGTGATTTCTAAGATATTCGCACTGGACGAGAGTTTTGTTGACCATGCCGATCCGATGATTCATCCGATAGTAATCGAAACACGATTCAAAAATCTTATTTTAATGAATGAGTTTGTGAAGTTTTTGAAACTATAGACTGAGAGCTGATAACACATTTTGTATGTGCCTTTATACAACTTAGAACTATTGCTCGATCTCCGCGCAAAACAACCCCATATTTTCCCCCCTCATTCTTGCGAAAAAATTCGACTCAGATGTCTTTATAAAACTTGAAATTTTGAGAGCTTTTTTTTCATCCTTAGTAAGGTCTAGAAATAAACAGACGCGTTTCAAGTTTTGAAAAAATGCATTAAATTTCATTTGTAAGGTCTGATATTTAATCAGTAGCTTTTTAATAATATTTTAATAATTAATGTTGGAAAACAGGCGGTTCTGGCAAGGGAAAAAAATCGAACGTTGAAACGCATCTGCCAAGGCGTTTGCCCGGTCCAAACAGTCTGCCAACTTATTTCTAGACCTTACTAAGGATAAAGAAAAAGCTGTCAGTTTTATAAAGACACCTAAGTCGAACTTTTTCGCAAGACTGAGGGGAAAAATATGGGCTGGTTTTGCCCGGAGATCGAGCTGGCAGACTGTTAACCCCGTTGTTGTAGAGACATATAATAGTCATCTTTCAAAAATAGTTCTAGATTTTATAAAGACACATAAAAAAAATGTGTTATCAGCTCTTAGTCTATAGGGTCAAAAACAATTTTTTTAATTCAGTTTTTTTGAATTTCTGCACAGAATAAATAAAATAAATTAAAATGGTTGATTAATATGAAAGTGTAAATATTGTAGCATTTTTTTTATTTATACCTTCTGCTCATTTGGGGGGATACACAAGTACTTACGAAAGTACAATTTTTCTAAAACCAATTTTTCAAATTTTTTAAAGCACTTTTCAAAAATACATTTTTTCAGAGAACATCTTTTTCGAAATTAATTTTTTTCGGATATTAATTTTTTCAAGCAACGGCTTTTTGAAAAAGTAATTTACGAGACAGTAACATACCAAACCCAAGGAAACCTGATCAAACCCAAAAAAGGTGCGTTTAGGTTTGTTCAGGATCTTTTTTCGTCTTTTTTTCATTAACATTTTCCAAGCTATCAAGCTAAGTTCATAATTTAATTTTTTAAATACTGTTTTAGAAAAATATATTTTCGGAAAATGTACCTACCTATTTTTTAAAAATTATTTCTTGAAGACATTTTTGAAAAAATGTACTTTCGAAATACGTGTTTCCGAGAGAATATTTCATAAATCGGTTTTCAAAAAAGCATCTTTGAAAAGCTATGCTGTAAGCAAATCAATTTTTATATTTTACAAACATTCTCCGGGAGGGATTTTTCTTGCTCCAGGGGGGAAATTCCCCCGGGCTACCCCTTGAATTCACCCTGTACATAACAACACCGGTAATAACGTAACCACATTTCAAAAATTCCCTAGAAGCAACGCGAGAACCTCGTACTGGTCTTGAAAACCAGCTAAGACCAAATGGGGCGTGTCATTTTTACGAAAATTGACTTTAAAACCTGAAATTAAAAGGCTCCGCGAGACTTGTGGTTGATAATATTATGGATGAATATGATTTTTTATTAGGCAAATCATTAAAATCGTCTTTTCCCAGTCTGTAAATTAAAACGGCTATTTTAAACTTCATTTTCTATATTTTCTTCATTTAGTCTTTTGTTTAATACGTTGTGCGTGTGTTGGTCAAAGATCAACCGCTATAATTCCGTAATGGCTTTCTGGTCCGTCTGTTGCCAAGCAAACCTCTGAAAAGACAGTCCCAGATCAAAAACAAACATTTTTCCACAAAGTTTGGATTGACGCACCATTCCGTAAAGTTTATGAATAAAGTTTCGTCACACGCGTATATTCCGACCTGCCTGGAACGCACACACACACAAAATTACGTCTTTCAGATTCATCAATGAACTAGATGACGCCACATGAAGCGACGTTGCCACTCTCACTCTAAATTTCGTCACCATGCAATGGAAATACATTACTAAAATTGTATTATCACGAAAAATAATGGTAAATTATAAATTTAAACTAAATGAGAGATGTGTCCACCTTCCAAGCATGTTCTCATTTTTCTTTTTACAGCATTAAAAACACTGGTGACCACATGGGGGGCGTTGTTAATCTCCTGAAATTTATTTGTAATTCTAGCCCGTCGGGCTTCTAAATTTTCACAAGGGGTTTTGGAAACCGAGTTTTTAATGTGTAGCCATAAAAAAGTCGCACTGCGTGAGATCGCTGGACCATGGTGGCCACCTAACTGGCATATTACGACTAATGATTCGGTCTTCGAAAAATTCTTCCAAAAAATTTAAATTATCAAGAGTTACGTGAATTGGTGCGCCGTCCTGCTCTCGCATCTCTTCATCGTCTAATGCGTTCACAAAATTTTCTAAAATTTCATTACGGTATCGCGCCGAATTGAGAGTCCCTTTAAAAAAATCGCTCCAATTAACCTTCTTTTCGATATGGCCGCCCACATGCCAAGTTTCTGTGAATGCAGAGGCTTCTTATAAAGAAATGTGGATTTTCAGAACTCCACATTCTCATTTGTTGAGAATTTACATAACCAGGGAGGTAAAACCATGCCTCGTCGGTAAAAAAAAATTTCAAATACGTTTTCATTATTATGCAAATTACCCATAAACCACTCTGAAATTTGCATGCGCTGCGGCTTGTCGTGTAGTAACAATTCTTGGACTGAGCTCAGACGATAAGCGTGCATAGGCATGCAGGTCACATTTCAGGATTGCATTGCAGGTTCCATAGGATACATTTACTTGCTGGCTTAAACGCCGAATAGGGGTTTGTGGATGTCCATTAACAATTTGCCTCAATTCTTCTACTTTTTGTGCAGTGCGAACTTTGGGTCTCCTACTGCCTTCCTCTCTATTCACACTTCCTGTTTCTCTAAACAAAGCCACAGATCTAGTCAAAAGTTGGCGAAACTGGTCGAAATCGATGACTATGTGTGGAAATTCTGTTTGAAAATCCTGAACGGCATCCCGTGTTGAATAAACCCACTGGCCATCACCCTTCTATCATTTCTAAAGTAACTTTCGATCATAAAAGTTTTTGTTTGGGTTGGATCAAGACATGCGTTACTTGAAAATTTGGAATAAGAATTCTTTTAAAATTTAAAACAACTTTTTTGTTTAACGTTTTGCATAAAAAGTTTAAAAAACGCAACTTTACTCTTAATCAAATTTTACGTTTTTATATTTTTTGCATACCCTGTACAAGAAAACAAATTTTTGGCATCGTGGATCCTATTTTTGAAGCAAGCATAAACTTTTATAAAGAATGACCTTTTTTCGTATCTTTCGCTTTTTGGTCAATTTGTGACAATTTGTCCTCTTGTCCGACCCTTCCGTGGACATACTGTAGATATGAAAGTCCTATATCAAAAAATGTAGATAAAGACGCCTTGTATCTCGTCCTTGCTTTTAAATCAATGGATTTTCTGATAATTTGACAAGAGATAAGACAACTAAGGTTTGAAAATCAGTTATAGTAACGACTAGGCTAAAGGAACCCCCTTGTATACAAATAAATCATCAACATCAATTTACAGTGAATTCAAGGGTAAAAAATCCTTAAAACGATAATTTGTCATTTGCTCTTCATCACCATCGAGCGTGAAACCGCAAATCAACATTGTTGCTGTTTATAATTCTATTTTTAAAACAGAAAACATTCGCCAGGGAGGTGATTAGTGATATTTATAATTAACTTTTAAATATTATCATTATCAATGATTTATTAATTAAAAATGTTCTCAATAATTTGTTGCATCAAGGACATTTACACCTACAAGAATAAATATAATCAGCTCCCACGCCTATACTATTCTAGTACTATAATTCTAGTAGTATAGTTCTAGTTGTTGCCGCAAAAAGTTGGAAAAGTACAAAATAAAATTTTGCTTCGTTTGATGAATTATATGTCTTTTTCGTGCCTAAAACAGAGTCATTTTCTTGCAGTAATGTTAAAAGAACCAAGAGAAATGGGAGCTAATTGCTGCTCTTTATAGGCAATGTGCAATGTGCATACAGCGAAACCTGGAGACTTTTATTCGGTTTGATTTTTCGGCTTGGTACAATTATCAAGGTATGCATGAAGATGACCAGTCTTTTGAAAAAGAAATCATATTTTTTGATTAAGCATATGTTACATCAAATGGAGTAGTTAGCTCCCAAAATTGTCGTTGGTGGAGTACAGCTAATCCGAGATTTGTTATCCAGTGTCGAGATCAGTACCTATTATTTTAAGACAAATGTGTGGTGCGGCATTTAAGGCCGGGTTTATCCAACTTCTTAATTCTTAATTCCTAACTCATAAGCAAGTTCACAATGTACTATTAAGTGACACTGATTACCCAGTTTCTTAATTCTTTATTCTTTATCCTTAATTTTTAAGAACGACCTTGAAAGTTGCCAATTTTTAACTTTTACGAATTACGAATAAAGAATTAAGGAAATATTAAATGCGCATGCGGCTTGTTCAGCTGTTTTAGACAGATCTTGACAAATGACATTGTTATCCGGGTTAATTTGACGTTTGGTGATGGACGACAGTCTTCATGATTTTTGTATTTAATTTTAATATTGAATTTAACTATTTATAACACAAATAAACAAGTTGTGTTTATATTTCCTATGTCAATTTTGACATGTATTGTCCAACTGTCAAGAGCTGAAAAAAGAAGAATCGGAAAAAGAAGAGATAAAAATTAAGAATAAAGAAACTGGATAAACCTGATCTAATAACTCACTCATATTTTACGAAATGCTTAAGAATTAAGAATTAAGGACTAAAAATTACGAAGTTGGGTCACCCAGGCCTTAGATAACCAACTAATAGGCCCATTTTTCTTCCGATAACGTCGGATTTTTACCTTCAGTTTTTAAGAAATCAGCTGTTTGGCTTTGTTAATGGCCTTCCACTTAACATTACTTTAAGAAAGAAGAATTTTCTAGTTACTTTTATTTTGTTAAATTGTAAAAGTAAAAGCATTTATACCAATTTTTATCCTGCGCCGTCCCATCTGTTTTATGCAATTTAACGCCAAGTACTCGGAGCATAATGGTGCATGTAATAAAAGTGTTTATAGTTAGTTTTTTCACGCCAAACACTTGAAGTGGGTGTTTGTTTATGATATCCTAAGAATGAACCACGTGATCGAACGCTAATTGAATTTGAAACCATTTAAATTGTTTATGTGGGATTAACGCTCTTATTTTTTGCTTGCTGGATTTAAAACGGCATCCGATCTTAAAAGAGGCATAAAAAATCTAACAAATCCCGTTGCACAAAATTTTAACCCATAAAAATAAGGTATCTACAATAAAAAATTTAGAATTTACTGACCGAAATTTTAAATACAATAACGAAATAATTATTCCAAAAACAATATGAAATGATGAACGATTACCCAGCATTGCCATTTATCAGCGTTGCCCTACTTTTCGCCACCCCCCCCCCCCCCCCCCATATTAAAATCCTGGGACCGCTACTGATTAGGTACTGTATATGTCCCTAAATATAAAGGCATCTAAAAACCATGAATTTTACCTTAAAAAATGAAAGTAAGTACTTAAAAAACTGAAGCTTTACATGTAGTGTGTTGAAAGCAGAAATTAATAATACCTACATACATAGATGTGTAAAAGTAAAATCTAATGGTCTGTTGAACAACAAAAAATAAGCCAATTATAAAGATATAAAAAAATGCCTGTAGCTTACCTTGTAGTTTTATCGAAGTAGATCTTAAGCTCTTCAAAAAAACCAACGTTTGTTTAACTGTTTTATGGGAAATATTTTCATCGCAAATGGCAAATCTTTATTAAAGAAAATGACATTTGCCTTGAAACATGACATTTTTTTGAATCAAGTTGGCTTCGTTCAGTTTAAGAACATGGCGAAAATTATAGGGACTTTATAACGATAGTGAAAACGAATATCGTTTTTTATGCAGTGTTCCTATACTTATGGTAACGACAGTAATAGAGCAGATATTAGTTTCATCAAAATAAATGACTAAAATTACTGTCAAGAATCGCATAATATAAGGGGTGCGGTACATGGAAGCGGAAAAATCTTCACGAGACATAGACGGTTTTTATTCCGTCAGTAAAATATGATGTTTTTACAGTACCCGGTATTTTTGTCAAAATGCCTGTGGACAAACTCGAGGCGCTTCTTCTTATTTTTCTTATTTACTAATGGTATCTTTCGACCAACTCGTGCCTGTATACCGTGGCTTCTTACAAAATTTCTTATTGTTGTTACATGGATAACCTTTTTGTAATCACTGGCTTTACTTTTCACTATAATAACTGTCGCAGTAGTTTGCGAATTTTCACTAACTTTTCTTAGTATTTCTTGTTTCTCTCGAAAAGTCAGTACTTTTTCTTCCTCTCCCTGGCAAGGTTTTTGTTGTATGGATTGCTTCAAATTTTTTTATAATATATTCAACTGTTGACAGGCTTCTTCAATTTTTCTTATGTCTCCTTGCATGAGATCTTCCTTCTTGATATAATTTTATTATCAAATGTCTGATTTCTTGAGGCACTTCTGATAATTTGCGACAGATTTTAAAATTTGCTTGTATTCTCTAGACCACGGAGTCCCAAACTGCTATTGAAATAATTTGGAATCTATATTTAGGAATTTTTTTTATCATTATAAGAACAGATAAATACATTCTATATTCTATGTACATCTGTAATTTTTTTTTTTTTGGAAGTGGACGAATAATTTTGCTCGCCGAAATTTTATGAAATTATCTTTTTTTGTCTTTCTTGTCCAAGGGATCCTGATAAATATGAAGAGTTATTGTTATTGCTATTTCTCGGGAAAAGAGATATTTGTTAACTTATTTTTAAAATTTCACTAAATTTAATGTAGAATTTTTATCTCTATCTTTGAAAAAATTAGAAATGGACGAATAATAAATCTCCCGACTGTACTTATTATAACATAACACTTTTGACGTCACAGCAAAAGGGATCAGGTTTTACAAGTTTCGAAATTCGCACGAGAATTTGCAGTAGAAAATTCTTTTTAATCGACGCGGTAAAATTATAACATTTAAAACCCTACGGTCCGCTTTAAAAAAACGTAGATACTGTATACAGTACCTACAGTACTGCATAAAAATATGTTTAATATATTAATATCCGATTTTTTAAAAAAAGATGATCCTATGTGACATCCTATGTATAGGAACATCTGATTCAGCTGAAATTATAAGTAAAATAATATCTAAAAATTAAAGGTAGGGCTAGGGCGGATCCAATATAAACCCTTTGACACTGTTAGACTGTGTCCTACTTACACGAAATGTTGACCATACCCGTACAGGAGAAAAAATACAGAACTAACCTATCTAAAACTACAAATTAAAATAATAAATTTCTTACCATCGATAAAATAAAAACTATCCGGTCGAAAATTTAAAAAGCCGGTTTCTTGCTCCGCTCACAAATTCGTCAAAATTAAAATCTTCATTTCCTTAAAAATGTTCTTGATAAATTTTTAGTTCTGCCTCTTAAAAAATTGTTGTTTATTCTTTTTCTAAATCAAAATAAAAACAAACGCAATAAAAACCGCACCGCAGCCAGCTAGACGCGACGAACAGGCTAGTGACAGACGAAATGCAGCAGGAGCTCCGTATGATCGCGTATACGGTATGTATCAGGCAGGCTGGCTTACAGCTGTTTTGAGCCTTCGCTATCACTGATGTGATAAAAAGAGACGAGCGATGGGGGAGGCAGGAAAAGCTCTCGTGAGAAAGCGCTCAGCAGGAAAGCCCTGTGTGGGTGCAACAGAGAAAGATAAAGGCATTTTTAATGATTATGAATAGAACACAAGGGGAAGAAAGATGGCTGCAGAAAGGGTTTATAGGGAGTGTGCTTGAGTGAAAGAGAGAGGGGTGGATATAAGAGGGTGGAGGTATACCGTGAATAATGAATGTGTCTGGTAGCTTGCGCTTTCAATGGGATTTTAAGCAGGATGAATGACGTCTGGGAGGCTGAGGCGTTTTCGATCGATAAAACTCTTGTTCTGTTTTTTTTTTAATTCAAGGGTTTAAATTGACACGTGTAAGACTAAGACGACTGGTTAGTGCTATGAACTTATATCTGGGTTTTTTCGCAATGAGCTTATCCAGCATTTTTTTTATTTCATGATGATACAAAAGCTTATCCTCCAAAAATAGGGTTTTTTTCTGATCAAATTCACTCTCAAAATGGCGATCAAACATCGCTCGTTTGTAGTCCCAAGATGAGCAACCACGATGTCCCCCTGGGAAAAAAATTAACGCGTTTAGGTATTTTATTTATTATTTTTTCTAAACAAATTTTACATCATTTTGCCGAAAATGCTCTATATCTTCTATTACTTTTGGACCACTCTGAGTAATATAATATTGATAAATAGAAATAGATAAGATCTGACCAGCGCCAGCGTTAGTAATTTTGCGTTGTAAAAGCAAGTAACGAAATGTCGAAATGTAACAATAACTCACAGTTTATTTTAGTTTTATCGATGAATTTCGATGCTCTAATAAGATGTATTCAACTGTAAGAAAGTAAACCCTGGGATTCACATAGGTTTAGGACCTAGTACTAAGTTCTAACGCTATCCAGAGGCGTATGGTGAAATTTCACAGTTGTAATATATCTGTTCCTACTTACAGGACCCGTACCAAATGGGGGTTTTACTAGTGAGCCCACTGGGAATGTTTTGGTAAAGAAAAGACATTTTGTAATTAGCGAAAAAGTTGAGTTTTTGCTAACCCCCCCCCCCCCCCCCGGGAAAAAATGAACGCGTTTAGGTATTTTATTTATTAATTTTTCTAAACAAATTTTACATTATTTTGTCGAAAATTTTTAAATTTTAAATGAAAAAAATGTGTTAGTAGAAAGTTATAGTCATTTAAATTTTTTTAAACCTAAAATATAATTAAAAAAAATAAAATGACTACAACTTTCTACTAACACATTTTTTTCTCTTAAAATTTAAAAATTTTCGACAAAATAATGTAAAATTTGTTTAGAAAAATTAATAAATAAAATACCTAAACGCGTTCATTTTTTTCCCAGGCGGGACAAAAATTCAACTTTTTTTCGCAAAATACAAAATGTTTTTTTTCTTTACCAAAACGTTCCCAGTGGGCTCACTATTAAAACCCATAAATTTGGTACGGGTCCTGTAAGTAGGAACAGAGATAATATACAACTTTGAAATTTCACCAGCCTCCACTGACAAAAATGCAGAAACATGTTGCCGCAAATCCGAGGTCCGTATCTTAATTAATAATTAATAACAAAGGAGACTGGATTATTTATTAAATAAACGCATTTTAGTGCACTCAAAGTAGTTTTATGTTACACCTTTCTTTCCTTTTCTCATGGTGTATTTTTGGAGATATAATACGTGCCAAGCTCTTGTGGGACTGACTGTATTTGCCCATACCAAGAGTTTTCGGACACCCTGTATACTGCTAACTGGATAATGCATCCTCAAAAGTCCTAAATGGCACGCCTGGTATAACATAATATATATCCAAAATCTATAATACCTAATAATATCTGTATTTCTCATACATTAATTTATGAGAGAAGGGAGAACCTATAATATTTTAACGATCATTTAACTGAGTTATTCCCAATTAACCGTGAAATAAATAAAGTCATTTTATAATTATTAATTTTTTTAAATCGCAATTTTTTCATTGTACCATTACCAACTTATGGGCGTATGATAATTACAAACTGGGCGGCTTTCTTAATAAACAATATTATAAATGATGATGATTGAAAAGCATAGAGTAAACATCTTTTCTTGATGACATAATATTTAGTATTAACAGGCTAGGAATGAAAAAGAGGAAAATTTTTGGCGGGATTTTGAAGCGGTGAAACGCAGTGACGCAGCTATACAGTGCCTTTTGGGGGGCTTAAGCCCTGACCCTTAAGATAAAGTTGATTACCTACAATTTTTAATTTTTATGGAACACGAAATCTGAAATCTATAAAGTCCAAAAGTAAAAGGTTTAAAATACACACTATAAAAAACACCCACAGAAACACCAACATCACAAACACAAAACACCAAAATCAAACGAAAATAAAACATGCGACATGTGTCCGTTTGACAGGCGCGGCCCGTGAAATTTTAAAGTTGTATATCTCTGTTGCTATTTATGGGTCCCATGCCAAGTTCAGGTTGTTTAATAGTAAGCCTACTAGGAATGTTGTGGTAAAGAAAAAAAATATTTTGTAATTGGCGAAAAAAGTTGAATTTTTGAATTGACCCACCTGGGAAAAAAATTAACACGCTTAGGTATTTTATTTATTATTTTTTTCTAAACAAATTTTACATTATTTTGTTGACAATTCTTAAATTTTAACAGACAAAAATGTGTTAGTAGAAAGTTATAGTCATTTGATTTTTTTTTAATTATATTTTAAGTTGTATTTAAAGTACAATTTTTTGTACTGTCTACCCAACCATACTTAACAACATCATGCGTATCAAACCAAGTTTCATCTAAATAAATTATACTTTTATCTGATTCAGTATTTTGCGCAAATACTCCCGTCGTAGTTCAACGATTCGCCGAGATTCCATTATCACCATTCGATTATCTAATTTTTGATGTTTAAAGCCACAACTCAACAAAACACCAAGAAGTGTTTCTAAAGAATGATAATTATAATCAGGGCAATCTTGCAGTTTATCACGAACCAGTTCTAAAGTTGACACTATATTATCCTTGTGAAAATTGTAAGTAGTTCGCCGAATAAAATCCTTAGCAGCATTGTCAACCGTCTTGAATTTTGATTTATTCGTTTTCGCTTTATAGTATGATCGGTTACAGTTTATTTATTTATTTATTTATTGACGGCAATGCCATTTTTTATACAAAAACTTAGTAAATATATCACAATAGCACATGTCTTAAATCCTAACAATACTATAATGATTAGAATACGATTTTACAACATGTAATTACAATTATTACAGTTAGATTATTGCAACCTTCTCACACAAGTATAAATTATCAGAGGGGAAGGGATATCAGTCAAACAGTGTCGACCCCCTTCAGTTGTGCTAGGAAGTTTTTAAGAGGGCAGAAAAAGTGAAGTGTCGGGTGTTGGTTTGCTATGGTCACAGACCTAGAAATGAAAGAATATCGGCCATAGTTGGTATGATGAAATGGATGATAAAAAGTTTGAATTCTTCTGGTGTTGACCGGTGGTACGTGGAGACCGATGCATGATGTTAATAATGGACAGTCAACTAGCGAGTTTAATAGTTTAAACAGAAGTAAGAGGTCATGGTTTCGTCGTCTGTCCTGGAGTGATAAAAGATTTAGTTTTTTGCACATTTCCAAGTAGTTGTAGTCTGTGTCCCTAAAAAATTTAAAGTGAATGTAATGCAAAAACTTTTTTTGTACATTTTCGATTCTGTTGATGTGGTTGGCATACTGAGGACACCACACAGAAGGTGCGTATTCCAGGTGGCTTCTAACAAGACTACAAAAGAGAATTTTAAGAGAGCGAACCGTGTGGAAGTCTTGTGTGGTTCTTTTTATGAAGCCCAACATTCTGAGTGATTTACTGATAATCGAGTCAATTTGGGGGACATATGATAGTTTTTCGTCAAGGACTATTCCGAGATCTCTGATATTGTCCACAGTGATTAAGGTTTTTCCTTCGATGCGATAGTTAAAGTCAGTTTTCACTTGACGGCGGGAGAATTTCATGACGTAACATTTTGATGTATTGATCAGCATTCCGTTGTTGCGGCTCCACGCCACAAATCTATCCAGATCCTCCTGAAGCGCGACAGAGTCATTGGGATTTGATATAACTTTAAACATTTTTAAGTCATCTGCAAAGAGAAGAAACTCGCTAGACCTGAAGCATGGTGCAACCTTATTAATGGATATGTTGAAGAGAAGCGGTGCCAGGTGGGACCCCTGCGGGACTCCGGAAGGTACAGCTATCTCTCTCGATAGAAAGTTATTGACTTTCACCATCTGAACCCTTTCTGTGATAAGGCTTTCAATCCAGGATAATAATGATCCATTTACCCCCAAGGATTCCAGTCTTCTTATGATTAGATTATGCGGGACCCTGTCGCAGGCCTTGGAGAAGTCTGTGTAAACAGCGTGGACCTCTGCCCCATTCTCCAAGGCCTCCAGCAGGTAATGGGTATAGCTTAAAAGATTAAGTTCGGTATTTTTGCCAGCACAGAACCCATACTGCTGAGGAACAATTTCTGGAGATAGCAAAGGGCTAAGATGTTGTGCAACCAGCTTTTCAAAGAGTTTTGCAATTGTATTGATGATGCAGATTGGTCGGTAATTTTGGACGTCAGATTTATCTCCAGACTTATGGATTGGAATGACATAGCTTGTTTTCCAGAATGTGGGAAAATAGCCACATTGAAGAGATTTGTTGAATATGATGTGCAGGGGTCTTGCAAGTATAAAGGCGGAGTTTTTCAGAAAGATAGGGTGAATATTGTCAGGGCCAGGGCCCTTATGTGCTTTGAGGTTGCAGAGTTCAGAATAGATTGCAGATATGGAAATGGAAAGGTTGGAAAGATTGAGGTGATTTAGTGATATCTCTGGTGGACAGTAGGGGTTGTCGGGGGAATATACAGAAGAAAAGTATGTAGCGAATAAGTTAGCAGCGCCGGGACCCATGTTTACTCTATCGTTGTTTAGTGTAAGGACATTCGGTATTTCAGGTGATTTTCGTTTGGAGTTAACAAAATTCCAAAAATACTTAGTATCTACACAGAGATTATTTTCAGTATTTTGGACAAAATTTCTGTAACATTCACGAGAAAGATTTTTGCATTGTAGTCTTAAGCGAGAAAAAATCTGGTAGTCTTGGGCGGATTTACTCATTTTGAAATTTTTGCTATTTTTTTCTGTATTGTTAAGATTATCAGGACCCCATCGAACCACCTAGGGAACTTCCCACTGGGAACTTTTTTCAGTGGAACAAAAAGATCCAAACAATCGTATACTACTTCGTAAAATCGATCTATCATGGTATCTACATCAAGATTGGAGAAGAGATTGTCCCAACAGATGGCTCCCAGTCGGTCATTTATTAAGGTATAATTGGCCGATTTAAAGTCGTAGTAATAACTGTCAGATTTAGGGCCAACAACATTTGTGCAAGCGTTTGGGATTGTTAAGTTAAAGGATAAAGGTGGGTGGTGACTGTCGATTGGTAATACCAGAGGGTCACACTGAGAAACCGATAGTATTTTATGAGAAAAAACTAAGTCTAGAGTTACATTATTTAAATTATGGATAAAGTTTGATTGGAAAAGATTGTGGAAAGCGCAGAAATCAGATGTAGCAGCTATCTTCTGTATTGTTAGAGGTGGGACGTAGATATCCTCTCGGGGAGATCCAAATACGCAAACATCTTCATTAGTCCAAGTTCCCAATTTAACTACGTCATAAATTCTCGTAAACCCCGCCAGTTTTGTTAATTCGTTAATTCGTGTAACAAGCGCATTATCAGTTTTTTCGGGATTTTTTTAAACACGCGTACATATTTAAAATAATGCGTTGACATTGAACATGTAAATCTTTGTTTCTCAATTCCGAACTTGTTTCGCTTTCGATGGCCGACTCCACCGGGCACTCTGGCACCGATTCATTATATTCCGGCGATAATTCACCTTGATCTGCTGTTTCAAATGGTCGCCAAAAAGCCGTGCTAATAATAAAATATACCAAGTAAAAACTTACCTGCCCAAAGCCACACAGTTATAATAAAACAAAATTAAATTCGTAAATTAGAGCAAATCGTTTAAACCACACACTCCACTGTCCTATTCACTTAAGAAATTATTAATAACTGATGTGACAGTGATGGCTCAATCATATAAATCATCATTGTTTTAGCAGGTGGATAGAAATATTTTCAATCGCTCAAAATATTCCACTGTTCTTGTCTAGAGCATAAATTTTCAGTTGTCTTTGTCTTTGCGTTCTTTTCGAGACAGCATGGCTCGACCGAGGCGGCGCCAGGCGTGCTGATTTCAGGGTGTTGCCAGTTCTACAAAATTTTCGTAAGTATAGGAGAAACATAAGGGTTTGTTAATTAGGTTTTTTTTAACAAAAATGAAACCCCTTTTTAATTGGATTTCAATTATTTTTTTTATAAATAATTTTTTTAAGGCCTACAAAAATTATTATAATGTTAATGAACGTCTTGTTCTTTTTTTTTTTCTTTTATATTCAAAACTTCTTGGTTCAAAGTACATTTGCAAACCAGTTTTCAAAGAGAGTTACTGAATTACAATTGAATACTGATATAAAAAGAACATTTTTAATGAAAAAAACTTAAAGAATTTTTAAAAAAAGATCTGACAACCCTGGTTATGAGGTCGGTCTCTTTGAAGAAGTTTCTTTACGTCATCAGACTGACTTTGGATAAATTATAATCAAGTCGATTTTGGGAGTCACTTCTCACATTTTCGAGAATGGCAGGTGCTCAGGCAGGTGTGTTACTCTTGGCAGTTCCAAAATCGACTTTATTACTATTACTATTACTACTTACTATTAAGTTCATGGTGGCCATTTTAAACAATTTTTAAAGTAATAAGAGGTATATACTATATAGGTACCTACTTACTTAAATTTTTATAGGCTTGCCATTTAAAAACGAATTAAGATACGGACCTCAGGTTTGCGGTAAAATGTTTCCCTTTTGAAGATCTTTAAAATGAGGTACCTCAGTCTTTACTGATAGCAAAGCTATTTTCCCGAAAGACTTTTCGCACACCCTGTATATTGATATAGATATAAAAGTTTTATATCACTAAATTAAGGCAAATACATCTTGCATTATTCAAAATAGAGAAGATTAAAGATTAAATAAAATTTTGTGAGTAAGCTATAGCCGTTGTAACCGTTGTTAGATAGTCTTGTTTATTTATTAGATATTTTGTGTACCCTGTATAATACTTCATGTGTTAGCCCGGAACTTGTGCTTATGGTATAGCCTTTTATTACACTCAAAATAAAATACTGCGATGGCTTTCCCATAAATAAATTCTTAATAAACATGGGATAGGCGACAAAAATGGATATTTATAAATAATACATTTTCTAGCCCACATAAAATTTCCTGACATCCGGCGCGAAAAATTATTTAGCAACACAATTAGTATTCACTGTTATTAATACTATTTCGTATAGATATTGCTGTAAGGACAAATAGAATTTTAACTTGAAAAAGAATAAATCTCCTGAAATTGGCAGGAATATTAAATTAGTGAGCAGTTTATATAGTAGCTTGCGACCTCTCTTATCAAAAGCTACAAATAGGTGAACCCTTTGCTGTTCATATACAGAAATCTGTAAAGTTGAAGGAACGGATCGCCCGAAAAATCGCCCTTATCGCTAGAGGGCGCCAAAGATCATCATTTATTTTGACATTTACATTCAAACCTTAACCTCGCAATTTTATAATTTTTATCATCAGAAAAATTTAATTAAAATATGCCAACATAAGCAAAGAACACGTATTTTTTTAAATAAAAATGGACTTAAATTACTGGCTCTTCATCGGCTCCGCTTTAGGGTTTTCTGGGATATTGTCGGTAAGTTTGATTATGCCTTTCAGTAATTTTTCCCAACCAGTAATGAAATTAAATTTTCCGGTATTTTACTCGACTGTGATATAATACAGCTCATTCAATTTAGACATGATCCTATACTACCGTCAATTCAATTATTTTTATTCTAGATATGTTTAATAATAATGGCCACTTCAAAGACTTATCCTGCAATACTGCGATCAAAAAAAGAAAAATACTTCTATGACCCAGTAAGTGGGAAAACCATAGAATTTCCCTCAATCAGTGAGAAACCAAGTGTTAAGTTGAGTGTAGTTGTACCTGCTTATAATGAAGAAGAAAGATGTAAGGAAGTGTGTACTTGAGAACATGTATATGTTACTTTTCGTATAATCCTTTTAGTGCCTCCTATGTTAGATGAATGTATTAATTTCTTGGAGTCACGTTCAAAAACCAACAAAGAATTTACATATGAAGTTATAGTAGTAAGTGATGGAAGTTCTGACAAAACTGTAGAAAAAGCATTGGATTACACAAAAAAATATGGAGTTTCCAAAGTTAGAGTGCTAGAGTTAGAGACAAATAGAGGAAAAGGTGGAGCAGTTAGATTGGTAAAGTAATGTTTTCATAATAAATATGATTTTTTTTTTAATTTTGTTTAATATACCTATCTACAGTATATCCGTGGATGAGGTTTAGAAGAGAACAAATGGACCAAATTTGACACCTATGGACACGTTTATCAATGTCTTTATTAAATGAAGCAATTATTTAATTCAAAATAATTCTTATTCAAGTGCAATTTTTAAATAATACAAACATTTAATTAAACTCAAAAGAATATCATATAAACAGCAATAAAATAAAGATATCAAAATTCAAAAACTCCACCACCATATTCAACACATTTTTCTAATTGTTTCCTTACTTAGGTATCTGAAGGAATTTCTGATTTCTTCCTGGAATACTGAACGAACAGTCTGGGTAATTATGCCTTTTAGCACTGCAACATTATTTGGTATTGGAGTGCCATAAACAATTTGTTTTAAAAGGCCTCATAGAAACATATCGGGCTCCTTGGGGGCAACAAAATTGGGCCATTTCTACCAATCCACCTTCGACCAAATCTTGCAAAATTTGGTCCATTTGTCCTCTGCTAAATCCGATCCGCGAACATACTGTATATTAGTGTATATGTTGTTTTCTTCTTTAAGGGTATGCTTAGTGCAAGAGGAGCACTATTACTATTTGCAGATGCTGATGGAGCAACAAAATTTGAGGATATTACAAAATTGGAAGAGAGTATTCAAGAATTAAATAATTGTAAGTTTCCTTTGTTAACTTCGGTATAGGTTGTAGTTGTAGTTAAAGACACTCCGATTAACAGAATTTTTTCAATTTTTTTAGGTAACTATTTACAAACTCCACTGGAAACTGCCGAAAAATTAGCTATAACAGTGGGTTCGCGAGCTCATCTAGAAGAAGAGGCAGTAGCAACAAGAACTTTTTTCAGGACAATCCTTATGTATGGTTTTCACTTTTTGGTGTGGTTATTTGCAGTTAGGGGTATAAAAGACACTCAGTGCGGATTTAAGCTAATGACACGAAAGGCTGCGGCAATTTGCTTTAACAGTATGCATGTTGAAAGATGGTATGTTTTTAATTAGACACCATTAATTTTTAAATTATTATTTTGACATAACTGTGTATATTTATTAATTTGATTTTTTTACAGGGCATTTGATGTAGAGCTCTTATACATAGCCCAAACTCTTAAAATTCCAATATCTGAAGTAGCAGTAACTTGGACAGAAATTGAAGGATCAAAAGTCACACCTGTATGGAGCTGGATACAAATGGGGATAGACTTAGGACTTATATGGTTAAGATACACTATTGGTGCATGGAAAATTATAGATAGTAGTAAAAATGATTAAGAGCAACAAGTAGAAGATTATTTTAATGATATAAAATTTAAGTTGCTGGAAAAGACTTCTAAGGAAAAGAACGCATTTATTATATAATAAGATCAAAAACGGTATTTGTTAAGTTGTATACATAAGTCCTATTTTTAGATAATGAAAAAATAAAGACCTGCTAAAAATAAACTCTTGTTTTATTAAAAAAAAATACTTTCCTAAAAAGTAATCTAAAAAATACTACGTCTTAGGAGCACCATAAGCATCTGGCATCCTCTCGATAGTATATTTGTGTTGGGAAATATACATTATGGGTACACCTGGAATTTTTCTTATTCTCCTCTTCAAATCCCTATCATTTGTGGCTACAATATAACATTTATGCTGTGTTATTCTTTGAACCAAACAGTCATCTGCATATGTTCCTTTATGCATACAGTTTATCCTTTCAAACCGAGGATCTTTTATTATACGTAGAGCCACCTGAAACCCAAAAAATAAAGTTTGAGTATAATTATGAACAGTCTAACATCTTGGGAAAACATATACAGTATGTTTATGGTTAGACTACAGGACAAATGGCCCAAAACGCGAACGATACGAAAAAAGGTCATTCTTTATAAAAGGTTTTGCTTGCTTTACAAACAAGATCTAAGATGACAAAAATTTGTTTTTTGCACAGGGTATGCAAAAAATACAAAAATGTAAAACGTGGTTAAGAGTAAAGTTGCCTTGCTTTAAATTTTAATGCAAAAAATGTTTTAAACTTTAAAAGAGTTCTTATTCCAGATTTTTAAATAAAAATTTGAAATTTCTAAATTATGCTTTTAAAATCAAAAGTTTCCTAAGTCACATTGTCACCTTTTTTATTTAATTACATCTTTGATAGCTGCGATGTATTTGCCAAAATAATAATGATGTTGTCTTTAGAGCCAAGAATATTCAAAATCCAAAATTACAGACCCGTATACAGGTTAAACCCAACTGGAGCAAATTTTTTTATAAGGAATGACCTTTTTTCGTAACTTTAGCTTTTGTCCTCTTGTCTACCCCATTCGTGGATATACTGTATATAGTTGTTTTTCAAAGATACATTCAATCTGATAATTACCTTGTATTTTTGACCTAATTTTTCTAATTCACCCAGAACACAATCAGTAATATATGGAATACACTTAGCATAAAGACAGTCCATCATATTCTGTATTACATCCAACTTATTTTTAATTGAAAAATTGATGAAATTTGTATCGACTAAAATGTGGTACGGAGGACCTAATTGTGTATTATATTGGAAAAACAATGCTGAACTGACTTGGGGCGCCTCATGTACTTTAACTTGATATGGGTCTTCGGGTTTTTTCTTCTTAGAAGGTGCTCTTAGGGCCTCTTTGATTCGAGGATCGCTGGGACTGATCATGTTCTTCATTTTTGCAAAACGTTTAACCGCAATTTTGCGAGTTTTCTTAGTTTTTCCCTAAAATGGAAGAATGTTAACTCTATAGACTTATTTTGTAAAATATTTGATAATAATAAACTCACCATTTTTGTAAGAAAAAGTTTATAATATTCCTACACTAATAACAAAAATTAAGTACAAAAAGTGAGGTTAGATGTTAGAACTGTCTGCACAACTGTCAGCACGCTTACACGCTTAGGAGTTTTTGATTAACACATTAACCGAAAGGGCAAGTTTTCAATTGGCATCTTTTATCGTTCTTACCAACCGGATAGGGAGAGTAAAAGTAAGGTTATGTAGCAAATCCTTTATTTTTCTGAGGTTATGGGAATTGAATGTGTGGCGCGATAACCTATGTTCGAACTTATTTCCGCAATTTAAACCCATTGTTAGTTCTTGTAATTACTAAAATACTTTTGGAATTACAATGGTAAGTAAAATTTTCTTACTACCTACACAGAGAATATACATTTAAAAGAAATAAATCTGATGCAACTTCTCATGTAGGTTAGTGTGGAAAGAAAAGGAACTTTTAAGGTAGAATACCTTCAGAAGATCGAGGCAGAGGTGCAAGAACGTTGGAAAAATGAAAAAATACATGAGGAAGATGCCCCTAAGTCCCCTAAGAAATCAAGGGAGAAATTCATAACTACATTCCCTTACCCGTATATGAATGGACGCTTGCATTTAGGCCACACTTTTACACTGTCCAAATGTGAATTCGCTGTAAGGTACGTTGTGGTTTAGTTGTACGTTGTAGCTTGGATTGCACCATATCTTTTATTTTCCAGATATCACCGTTTAAAGGGTAAGAAGGTCCTGTTTCCATTTGGTTTTCACTGCACAGGAATGCCAATAAAAGCATGTGCTGATAAACTGAAGAGGGAGATGGAATTATATGGAAATCCTCCTCAATTCCCTGAAGATATGGAAGAAGAGCAAGTTAAGGAAGAGAATGATGTTGTTCCCAAAGATAAAAGTAAAGGAAAAAAGGTATGTTTTTGTTAAATATATTTCTTAGATGGATATTTTCTTGTATTTTTAAACTTATACTTATTTGCAGAGTAAAGCAGTAGCTAAAGCAGGGACGGCTAAATTTCAGTGGCAAATAATGGAAAGTATGGGGATTTCTAATGGAGAGATTGCAAAATTCGCAGATGAGAATTATTGGCTTGATTATTTCCCTCCTTTGGCAATAGAAGATTTGAACTCTCTAGGGCTTCATGTAAGTACATACCTACTATGTACTTAAAATTGTTTCCTATATAGGTATATTTATTTTATATTATTAAATTTTTATTAAAACAATGATTGAAGGTGGACTGGCGTAGGACTTTCATTACCACAGAAGCCAATCCTTTCTATGATTCCTTCGTACGTTGGCAATTTTTAAGACTAAGAGAGAGGAACAAAATTCAGTTTGGTAAAAGATACACCATCTATTC
Source organism: Philopedon plagiatum (assembly GCA_963971165.1). Classification (NCBI taxonomy): domain Eukaryota; kingdom Metazoa; phylum Arthropoda; class Insecta; order Coleoptera; family Curculionidae; genus Philopedon; species Philopedon plagiatum. The sequence goes on along the minus strand of OZ020192.1, from coordinate 125,266,546 downwards.
AGCGAAAGATGGTCAGCCGTGCATGGACCACGATAGGTCTTCAGGAGAGGGTGTAGGACCCCAAGAATATGTTCTTATAAAGATGAAGTTGCTTGAACCTTTACCTGAGAAACTTAGGTGTGTACAGGGTGGTCCAGAAGTTATGACAGACATTAATTAATTCTTTTGATTACAATTTTGATTAAGAATAAATTTAGGAATTGGTTGAGATTTTGAGATATTAATTATTTTAGGCCATATTCCAAACAGCCAATTTATTTGGTAGCTGCTACTTTACGTCCAGAGACAATGTATGGCCAGACAAACTGCTGGGTGCGTCCCGACATGAAGTACATAGGTTTTGAGACAAAAACTGGAGAAATATTTATTTGTACAGCACGAGCTGCCAGAAACATGTGTTACCAAGGATTTACTAAAGTTGAAGGTCAATATGAAGTGCTTGTTGAAATTTTTGGAGAGGTAAGTATCAGTCAAATATAGCTAAATATTGAATTATATAAATCGTCAGTTTTGTGACTACAATTTGAAACGAAACTGACGGCCACGAAACTGACATTTTTTGTCTTCAATCTCTATAATATATAAAAGAAGAAACTGACTGGCTGACTGACATATCAAGGCACAGCCCATACCGCTGGGTCTAGAACTACAAAAATTAGGAAGGGCGATTAAAGTGATAATAAAATGAACCTTATGTACATTCACCTGCAGCGAGGGGAGAGGGGATTATATGATATAAAAATTATAAAACGCATTTAATCTGAATACGCAATGCCGCTTGTACAACACTCCCAAATTTCACAGTTTTCACATAGTGACACGGTACTGACTTTATTAACTAACAAACTTCGGCCGCGAAGGAAAAGAAGTAAGTTATGTTTTAGAAAAGGGTGGCCCTTAATCAAACTTGGCGACATTGTTTAAGAGAGAAATATGAGAATAAATTACTCAAAACTGTTTCCTTTATGAGAAATTTCTCGATTATAATTTCACCTCTAGACTGAAACAAGCACGAGACTGACATTTTACAGTTAATTTGTTGAATAAAAATGTTTCAAGTAAAAAAACACTCTGAAGTATTTCCTTGATGATTTTGAAATTATATGGACTGGACTATCATGTTTATTTTAGGACCTATTAGGTTGTGCTATAAAAGCTCCCATGACAAGTTACAAAAAGATCTATGCCTTGCCCATGTTAACTATAATGGATAACAAAGGTACTGGTTTAGTTACTAGTGTACCTTCAGATTCACCTGATGACTATGCCGCTTTAGTAGATTTAAAAAAGAAGCAGGTACATATATTTGTAAAATTTAGCATGTTCGTCTATTATATTTTCTATAGAGGATTCATACTATCATCCTTTGTAGCCGTTTAGAGAAAAATATGGCATAAAAGATGAAATGGTTCTCCCCTATGAACCATTGCCCATATTAGAGTTACCGGGACTGGGAAATCTTGCTGCAGTTACTATGTATGATACGCTGAAAATTCAGAGTCAAAACGACAAAGAAAAACTGACACAAGCAAAAGAGATGGTTTACTTAAAAGGTTTTTATGATGGGGTAAGGACACGATTTTTAAAATTTAGTGAAAAAATGTTTTATTGTTTTTTTGTGATGCATTGTTGTTGGTTAAAAGTAATATTTTGATCTCTTATAAGTGATGGGTCCAATGCAAGTTGTGCCTTAGTCACATTTTATGATATGCTAGGAATATGATGCTGCTTTTTTTTACTGCAGATACTTTACTTAAATTTTAAAAATATTAGTCCTAATTTTCAAATATCGTGTTTTTTACAGGTGATGCTAGTGGGTGAATTCAAAGGCCAAAAAATTCAGCACATCAAAAAATCTGTGCAAAAATCCCTAGTAGACAAAAACGAGGCTGCCATTTACTATGAGCCTGAGAAAACTGTCATGTCTCGATCGGGTGATGAATGTGTTGTAGCTCTGTGTGATCAGTGGTATTTGGACTATGGGGAGGAAAATTGGAAAAAGCAGGTGAGACTTACTCCTGGGTTTACGAAAAATGTCAATGTTATTCAAATTATCACAGGGTTTGCGCCTTATATTGTTGGCCTATCAAATGGGCGATTGTCACAAAATTTAGTCTTTTTTACCCTACCCCTAGTGTTGTGAATACAATTTTCCACGAAACTGATGGGCATAGATCTGACGGGCATGGAACTGACGGGCGCGGAACTAACGGACACGGACCGACAAACCGATCAAACTGACGGGGTAGCGGGTTAAGGCGAGTAAAATTTGTAGGTGTATCAATCGTCAGTTTTATGACTACAATTGGGCACGAAACGGACATTTTTTGTCTTAGTTTTATCCAATGATAATAATAATAAAAAAACGAGAAATATCATAGGTACACTTCACTACAAAACATTGTCCTCTGTGGCAAGAACCATAATTACTTTTATTTACCCAAGAAAAATTGTTCAACAGATAAAAAATCATAAATATCTATATACAATGGTTCTGTGCAAAAAAATGATGATGCAATTATATAAGAGAGATTAAACTATATAAAACGCGTTTTGAACCTGAAATTTCTTGATTGCCATTTCAACTCTAGACTGGAACTTGGGCACGGAACTGACATTTTACGGTGAATTTGTATAAAAACGAATTTTAATGTAAAAAATAATAAACTAACTAACCCAAAAAAGAGAATGACTTTTTTTGGGTAATCACCTATGTAAGCTCCCCCTTTTAAATAGTTTAAGTTTAACTTAAATTATTTAAGTTATTTTATTTCAGGCACTGAAAGCACTAGATCAGCTTAATACCTTCCACGATGAGGTTAGGAAAAACTTCGTGGGATGTCTTAATTGGTTACACGAATATGCTTGTTCGCGAACTTACGGTCTTGGCACAAAGTTACCATGGGATCCAAAATGGCTGATTGAGTCTCTGTCTGATTCCACTATTTACAATGCGTATTACACTGTCTCACATCTTATACAGGTAAGCCTTGAAAAATAACATCATTAAATACATGGTGTAAAAAAGTTTAGGTAAACAAGTGTCCCATATTTTCAAGATACAGGGTGAAACAATTTTCAATTTATCTTTCGAGTTTTTTGAGATAATTGTTTCAAAATTTTCGCGCGGCTGAATTTGATTAATTTTTATAAAATATTATTGAAAAATTTCCAATAAAGATATACAGGGTGATGTTTTTTTTAAACTTTTTACTAAATTAATTAATATCCTTTTCAGGGTAACAGCTTCAAGGGTGACCGACCTAACGCTTTAGGAATTAAGGCTGAACAACTTACCCCCGAAGTTTGGGACTATGTATTCTTTAAAGATGCCAAATATCCTCCAAAGTGTGGAATTAAAAAGGAATCATTAGATGTTATGAGAAGAGAATTTGAATTTTGGTAAGAATATTATTTCTTCTAAATTTGTTTTATATGGGTTTTAAAAAATACTTAGAATACTGTGATTGTGTTAAATGTGAGTCCCGTGCTTTTCCCAGTGCTTTTTCGTCAGTTTCGTGTCAAATTGTCACAAAACTGACGATACACCGTTACATTTTATTCACCATAACCCCCTACCCCGTCAGTTTCGTGCTCGTCGATATTTATAATTAAAATAATTCATTTAATTAGCTATATTTCACTGGTTATCATACAACAAAAGAGGGCGTAGGTTCTACCATATTCCCTAACAGCATTTTTTAAAACTATTTGCATATTTTTATAGAGGATAGAAATAATGTCAAAAATATAACACTTTTGTGGCCATAACATTAGTATGGTCTATTACTATTATAATTATTTTAGGTACCCTGTTGATGTCAGAGTCTCAGGCAAAGATCTTATCCAAAACCACTTGACTTACTACATCTACAATCACTGCGCCATCTGGCCGAAGGACGAGTCCAAGTGGCCTAAAGGGATTAGAGCAAACGGTCACCTGATGCTGAATTCTGCTAAAATGAGCAAGAGTGATGGAAATTTTTTGAGTTTAGTTGATGCCTTGAAAAACTTTAGTGCTGATGGAACCAGGTAAGTGAAACTTATTAACATTTCCATTCTTGTTTCTATTTCTGTTATGTTTTTTACTTTAAACGCCTTTTAACCGTAAAGTGTCAGTCCCGTGCCTGTCCCTAGTCACGCGTTGAAATGACAATCAAGAAGTCGCTCCTAAAAGAAGGAGTTTTAGTATTTTTATTACATACTTTTTTAGATATGTCCCAAATTTAAATTAGCCGCAACAGTTTTTGTTATTTGTTGTATTTGTATTTTTCAGATTATGTCTGGCTGATGCTGGCGACTCAGTAGAAGATGCCAATTTCGCTGAGGCTACTGCGGATGCTGGTATTTTGAGACTATATACGTTCATTGAATGGGTGAAGGAAATACTAAAATCCAAAGATACCTTAAGGTAGAAAACATTTGAGGGAAATATTTTGCATTCATTGGCGAGGACCTCGTGAAAAAATCAGTTACCATAGGCTATTTTGCCAAATCTGGATTTTGCTTCCGTTGTATAGATAGAGCAAGGAAATGTCGAAATATACTTCCCTGAATCATTATCTACTAAAAGCTACTATACACCACCTTCCTACCAAAAATTACTTGACGACTAACCTAACAATAACAAAACCATTAACAACTGGCGCTGACTGAACAGCAAGTATCCGTATAATGCCGATCGCACACGAAGGCGTTAGCCAATCGGCAAACGAGCGGACGCAAGCCGTCGCTAATTGGCGACAGATTTCCGACGTCATTTGTTATAGGTTCTTATTTCTCGGTAGGTTAAGTGGAAGAACCCATTATTATACAGTGTACATAAAAAGTATCAGACCGGCTTGTTGTTTTAAAGACTAGACAAGTCAGCAACAAATAATGTTTTAGATAAAAGTTCTAGGGTTTTCAAAAAGGTATAATTTGAAAATTAGTCGGGATATACAGGGTTGCTCAAAAAATTGTAACGAATCAAAGTATTGTATGTCCTTCATTTAAACCTACTTTTTAAAGATTTAAAAATATTCCGTGAGTGTTTTTAGGTCGGGAAAGAACTATACATTCAACGACAAAGTGTTTGAAAGCGAGATAAACTTAAAAATAAAGGAGACCGACGACTATTACAACAAAATGTTGTTCAAAGAGGCCTTAAGGGCGGGCTTCTTCGAATTGCAAGCTACCAGAGACAAATATAGGGAATTGTGTTTGCTGGATGGGATGCATGTGGATCTCGTTTTAAGGCAAGTTTAGAAAAAAATAATCCTCAAATCCGGTATTTTACGAGTAATTTTTAGGTTTATTGAAGTGCAGGCTTTAATTCTTTCTCCAATTTGCCCCCACATGGCTGAGAAAGTATGGGAATTACTAGGAAATGTAAGTAATTCGGTTTTTTATTTTTTGATTCTTGGCTTTTCATTTGAGGAACAGTATTTAGTGTTCACTACTACTACATATGTTTGTTTGTTAACACTGTAGCTGCTTGGGTATTTGCATGGGCCTAAAAATTTTAATAATTGTTCTTTTTTATTGTTCTTTTAGAAAACGAGCATAGTTAAAGCCGCTTGGCCTAAAGTGGGGCCAATCAACGAAGTTGATATCAAAGCTTCTGAGTATTTGATGGAGGTTGCCCATTCGTTCAGGGTACATTTAAAATCATATTTGCAAGGTAAAAATTCGTTAGAAACTTAACTATTTATACTATTTAACTTATTTAATGAAAAATGCTCCGTTCCTGTCACAAATGGAAGAGATTTGAAAAGCATTATTATAGGTAAAACGAAACTGACATTTTTGTCTTAATTAGACATCACGAAAAACTAAAAAACAATACACTGTTACAGTTTTTACATGGTGACACGGTACTGACGTTATCCTTTGGGCTGCAATGGCAAACGTTTTTAATTTTTAAAATCTCTTGCCGGTAATCAAAATTTAAGGAGGACATATTCAAAAAAATTACTAAAACTCTAACTGACAATAAAATTTGTTGTAATATTTTATAAATCAGTATAATTTGTTAGTTGTGCGACTATAATTTGACGCGAAACTGACTGCCACGAAACTGACATTTTTGTCTTAATTAGATATTATAGACAACTAAAAAACAATACACTCTGACCGTTTTTACATGGTGGCACGGCACTGACGTTATTAACTAAAGACATACTTTGGGGTGCAATGCCAAACATTTTTAATTTTTAAAATCTTTTGCTGGTAATCAAAATTTTGGACTCCTTTTAAGGAGAAAATATTCAAAGAAATTACTAAAACTTCAACTGAAATTGAAATTTATTGTCATATTTTATAAAGCTGTACAATTTGTTAGTTTTGCCACTATAATTTGACCCGAAACTGACTGCCACGAAACTGACATTTTTTATGTAATTGAATATTGTAAAAAAACCAAAAAAAATACACTACTACAGTTTTTGCATGGTGACACGGTACTGACGTTATTAACTAAACACTCGCTTTCGGCTGTGATGGTAAAAAATTTTAATTTTAATTCTTAATTTGACAATTTTAATATTTTATAACCTAGAGCAATCGCTGGAATTCAATATTGTATTTTTTTCGGAAATATCTGGTTTTTGTAGGTATAAAAACCAAGCAAAATCCCAATCCCCCACCAGTAGAAAAGCCAGATGTTGTTACTATATGGGTTGCCAAATCCTTCCCTTCATGGCAAAGTTGTATTTTAACAGTATTAAGGGAACATTTTGTGGTAAGTCTTTAAATAAGTAAACATAGGAAAAACAGGATTTGTACAAAATGTGGGAAGAACATTTGTTTTATTTTCAATCTGACAACGCTGCATACCAGCCAAGAAAAACAACCTTCATCATAACACGGGCGTCCCAAACAGGAGGTTATTGGATATTATAACGCGCTCTAATTAAACTTGGATTATTGGCATTTTCATTTGGATAACCATCACAGATAGAGAGTCGAAGCAAGTCCGGAAAAATTAAAAGTATTCTGAATACTTTTGGTGATATCCGAGAAAAACCGAAATATCGGAATTTCGTTTTTGCAAAATCTTGTCGCTAGACTTTTGCATCTCCCGGTATATTCCTTCATATATATTTTTTAGAAAAATGGTTCTCTTCCCGATAACAAGATCCTCTCCTCTGAATTTGCCAAAAAGGAGGAGCTCAAGAAGTACATGAAAAGAGTGATGCCTTTTGTTCAGGCTACACGGCAAAAAGTAGACCAGTTGGGTCTAAAAGCTCTGGCTCTAACTTTAGAGTTCGACGAGGCTCAAATACTTAGAAATAATAGCGTATATTTGGCAAATACGCTTGATGTAAGTAAAACATTAAATTTATAGTATTTTTCAGTTAAATATGGATTTTGTTTAAGAGGAGAATTCAGTACACATTTAGCACTTTTTTAACCATGGTTGTATCTTGTATATTTGCCATAAAGAAACCAATGACTTTCCAGTGTAGACATATAAAAAACTGTCCAGAAACTCATAAAATCTGAATTTCGGTAGAAAAATTAAATTTTTGTTACCCTCGTTTCAAAAAACTTTTTATTTAATCCACTGTAGAACTACAACCTATTTTTTTTCTATACCCCACTCCCTCTACACATAGTCATAGGCGTTTCTAGGTGGGGGGCTTGGGGGGGCTAAGCCCCCCAAATCTCGGATTAGCCCCCCCAAATCCAACTGAGTGGCCTAGCTGCCTATATATAAACCAGCGACTTAAGCCCCCCCAAATATGTAAACTGGGGGCTTAAGCCCCCCCAAAAATAGAGGTCTAGAACCACCTATGAACATAGTGCTTTCGGTACGCTCTTGTACTAGGCATTGGGGGTGCTTCACCTGTTGATCCCCAAGCTCCGGGAAACCTTACCACGTCGTTATACATCTATCCATCTTAACAATGAAAATTGCATAATATACTATTTGTGGTTGTAGGTTGATGAGGTGACAATTAAATATACCGACGATACGAGTGCTACTGAAAAAATGAAAGAATGTTGTCCAGGATCGCCGTTTATCCTATTTTCCACCAAACCAGGAGTTAAGCTGGAATTTGTTAACCCCATTCCTGGCTCTGGACTGTTTTCCAAATACATAACCATTAATAATGGCGATAGCCCTAAGAAAGTTGTAGAAAAGTTGGCTAAACATTTGAAACAAGTCAAAAGTAAGTAAAAATGCAATTTAAATTGTTATCTATCAATAGTATTTCATCCCACAATCAGATAAGGTGCGATTATACACTCTCGTATACCTGGGGTTACTCG